>CM060974.1:37240338-37645338 GCA_030765045.1 Tenodera sinensis
TTTATTTATTTATTTCGTTAGTAGTAAATACATATATAGGTATTAAAGTATGATTTAAAATGTTTTCCCACTTAAAGAGCAATTTCACAAAAATACAAATTATCACATTTAAGTACGCTTTTCTCAACTCCTATAACACGTAGCAGAATGAAATTTTTACCACATTTCTCCTGCAAAAATCAGGGGATTTTTATTTATGTAGGAAAAATGTTAAAACAATGGCAAATAAATATCTGGTAAACTCTCGAAAAATGCTCATGTTAAAATTTGTCAAAGGCTTTCAAGAATGTGTTAACATTTTCAGCTTCCTACACATAATGTTTAAAAGAAGGGGACATGAATATTGACATTTTCAACATAGGCCAGAGTAACTTTCTTTAATATTCCTTACCTGGTTACGTTTACGAATGATTTCCGTCAACAAGAATTGCTAATGGACTATTTCTCTGTACACATTCTTAACCCTAGCTTTCTATATATGACTATTATATCTTTATTCAATAATTTATTTATTTATTTCGTTAGTAGTAAATACATATATAAGTATTAAAGTATGATTTAAAATGTTTTCCCATTTAAAGAGCAATTTCACAAAAATACAAATAATCACATTTAAGTACGCTTTTCTCAACTCCTATAACACGTAGCAGAATGAAATTTTTACCACATTTTTCCTGCAAAAATCAGGGGATTTTTATTTATGTAGGAAAAATGTTAAAACAATGGTAAACTCTCGAAAAATGCTCATGTTAAAATTTGTCAAAGGTTTTCAAGAATATGTGGTAACATTTTCAGCTTCCTACACATAATGTTTAAAAGAAGGGGACATGAATATTGACATTTTCAACATAAGCCAGAATAAATTTCTTTAATATTCCTTACCTGGTTACGTTTACGAATGATTTCCCTCAACAAAAATTGCTAATGAACTATTTCTCTGTACACATTCTTAACCCTAGCTTTCTATATATATGACTATTATTTCTTTAATCAATAATTTATTTCTTCTCGTTAGTAGTAAATACATGTTTATTTTTATGTTTGATATCTATTACTATGTCTCATGTTTTGCAAGTTAACTGATAAGGAATCACATAGTCAGAGCAGGAAAATAATTGCATATGTCTTCGATTTTGTGAAGCAAGAAGCAGAGAGAAGGTATGAATGAAGATGTGGTGCAGTGCATAATCCCTGTACGTATATTTATCATTAACTGTCCACACCTCTCTTGCATTGTGGATATGTTCTGGCAAGTAACTCGGTTCGTAGATGTCATTAAGATATTTAGATTTCTAGAACTGTAGCGTCAATTATAAGCTTATCTCACGTCATGTTTCGAGAATGTACAAACAGTCACATTTTCTGTTGGGGAGAGTGTACGTACCACATTCCCCATGTTTTTTCTGCGTTTGTTAAGTACGGGGTGCCGAAACGTAAGTTGCATTTTATTGCACGGGGCCTGTGCGTAATAAGGGAAGCTGTATATTGCGCCCCAGGGGCTTTAAGCGCGGAGGGGAGGGGGGAAGGGTTGTTCCCCTTCCTCATGCGAGATTATGGAGATAGCCTGCTTGCTAGTGCGCATGCTCACGTTTACAAATCCATTTCAATGGAAATGTGAAACGTCAACCGTGTAATAAAAGCCGATCGTACGGTGCCAATACACTGCTCGTTCCCTTGTCCAATTTAGACCAATCCCCTGTGCTACCAAAAACCTTTGTTGCATGTCCCTCCAACAGCTCCATAATTAATGTTTTGCAATCCTATAATCACTGTGTTCAACAAGTGTATTTAATTCCATATTGCAACATCTTAGCTAACGGCCATCACAATTTAACACACTATTTGCACACAAATAAAGCTCTGCTTTGGAGAGCTTCTAAAAGATCCCAATTAAAGCAATTGCTGGGTACAGAAAAACCTGATTAAAACGAAACGCGACTCTTTCAGCATTTTTCCTTCCGTTTTTACAGACTTCTGTCTCACAAAGCATTGTATTTTAATAAAAGATGGTAACAAACTGGTGTGTTGCACTCACATGACTTACTTATTTCCTTGTAAGTACAAGGGGAATATGGGAAAACAGTAAGCTTTGCGCAATAATCAGTTCTTTTTAAAGCTTTTAAATTCCGTTTTCTTTGCACGGTTAACATAAGAATGAATGTCGATGTTCCATTTGATAGAAGTTCAAGTTCTCCAAAACTCACAAATAATGGATATCTCCGAAATTGTTCACTCTAAAAAAATTATTTAGACATAAATTGTGTTTTACCAAGATCTACATTTTTTGCATAGTAAGATTTGGTCTATGTCTTACGGTTTACCAGTTATGCAAAAGTCATCTATAAGTCATGCCAGAAAATTGAAGATACACATTGTATTTGCCATAAAAATATCTAAAAAATAATGCATTTTAATCTATAGGTTGCCTCACTCTTAGATGACAGTATGGAGTTAAATGGGGTATATCTGTCTCTATCTAACGTATACGAGTTCCCGTTAGCTTCGTCCTTTTCTACTCTTGCGCTGTTGCCAGGTTCCTAATAGCATCTTGTAAATATTCAGTTGTTATAACTTTCAAGTTTGAACACATTATTCTATACGAAGTTTTTTCTCTGATAGGTTATATTCTTTATACACTTCTATAGGCCCAATTTCTACTGAAAACTTTTTTTTTTCATTAAAACTCCCATATTTGCTGTTTCTATACTCATCACGCACTAACTAATCTAACTGCTAGAATACGTTTATATTTTTTTCTTAGCTAGAGTAAAATATGGTGCCGCCATGTGCCTACTTTGAATGTTCACTCTGTTAAGTGTTACAATTTTTTTTTAAATTAAATGTTTTCGGAAAATTTTATATCTGTGCACTGCAAAAATTACGCAGTGGGAAACATTTTTATTACTGAGTTTACATCGGGGACAAAGCGAGATCAAAAGTTGAGGAGGGTCAGAGACAGCTTTTAAAATAAGCCAGAAACCTGTAACCTCTTTCTTTCATCGTGTAAGCCAAACAAAAGGTATTCATCTATTCAGATACAAGACCACCTCCGTAGCGCACTATACGTAGTAGAGAAAGTAAAAATCAGGTACCTACATATTATAATCAATATATTTAGGTTAGTATTTTTGAGAAAATCAAAACAGTGGAAAATTTTTTCAGGTTAAGGATAGCTTGCATTTACATCATTTTCGTTGAAATCTTGAGGACGCTTTCTTGGAACTCATTGAACTTAATAAATTTCATATATTTCGTTTTTGAGTTATGCCGTTCAGAGTTATGCGCGCGCACAGTCCGTCTAAGAATTGGATGTTACACTCAAATGGCGTTCTCTGTTCTTGTGTAAATTAAAACGCCTATTTCTCTGTCCACCTATTTCACGTTAATCCAGATAAACATTTGTATAAATTATTTTATTATACGAGAGACCTGCTTATTTACTATGTTCACAAGTTGGTCTAACATTTTTTGTACTTCTAGGGGTGTTTTGGAAAATAGAAGAACATCGTCGATAAGTCTTTAAATTTTTATTCTGCTTCCATCCAAGTTATTCCAAATTGTTTGGTTTACTTCATTTCTGTTCATATACCTTCCATGTTTGGGGAGATTGGGTCGCCTTGGGGAACTCCTCTTTCTATTCGGAATGGTTGATTTTCTATTTCCGTCTTCACCTTTGGTGTGGTTTTTTGCAGTATCCTCATGCACTTTGTATTTATCCCTTGGGCTGTTAGCGCTTGTATTATACTTGGGTGTTTAACTGTGTCAAACGCCTTACTATAGTCGACAAAAGCTAGAGATTCTAAAGATTAGATAAAGTTTGGTATTATATCGACTTTTGTGAACTATGCTGTTCACAGCCACAGATACATACATATATCCGCGCCTGGGGGCCTTAAAACATGTATTTTGGCTGGAGTAGAATATTTCCTCTGCTTAGTGTAAGTAGATAACAGGAGTGGTAAATATCTGACTATCGTTTTAGCCTACTGTGTGCTCCGTATACCCACAACAATGCGTAAGTGTGTAACGAAAGTTTATGCCGATTTACAAAAAGTGGACAGAAGATTAAGCTCTGGTAACAATAATTTGTAGAAAGTAATTAGAGAAACCCATCCAACATACCTATGACATTTTCTTGTGAACCTTTAAGAAGCTGTTCATCTTGTCTGGAAATGGAGGCAGCAATATTCCGAAGCATATTAAGTTTCAGTTTCTCAAGGGTGTGTGGATTTATTTCTTATATAGCAGCTTTTAACTTACCCCAGAAATACAAGTACCAGGGGGTGGATTCTGGGAAGGGGAACAAGAGAGCTACAAACCCCTATTAACACTTTCTCAACTCCTCAATTTCCCTCTCTGAAATGGAGGCTGTAAGAGCTAAGGGCGGAATTCTGCTTGGAAAGGGAGACAGATACAACCACTGGCACAGAGACAGAAAAGGAATTTTAGCTACTTAGCATAAGTTTGTGAGAACTGTAGAAGGACAAAATACTGCATAATGGACAGGTATTATAGCGGTTTATATATAAATACTGCAATAAAATCACAATTGGATAGATCCCACTCCTGACACCAACGATAAAATTACAAAAGTACAGACCAGTCACAGTTTCTTCTTCTTTTTCTTCTTCTTCTTCTTCTTCTTCTTCTTCTTCTTCTTCTTCTTCCTCCCCCTATGGATTAGACCTTAGGTCTGTTACACTCTCACAGTATCTTTCCATCACTTCCTCAGTCTACCTACTCTTCGAATTTCTATAATGTGTTAGTTTATTAATTATTAGACACACATTCAATATTTAGGTATCTCTAATACTTTCATTTGAAACGCTGTCTGGTAGCTTACTTCCCTTTACTGATCTTAAATATCTCATCTCTACTAATTCAATTCTTTTTAAACTCCTTTTGTCCACAGTCCATCTTTCACCACCATATAAATAAATAGGCAACGCCGTAACATTATAAAATTTAATTTGTGTTCCTTGCCTGGTTTATGTTGCCATAGTTTTCTTTAAAATTCCACAAATATTTAAAAATTTACTAAATTTAAAGACAATATATTTTTCTTTATAATATGAAACTATCGTAGCTAAATAGTTTAACACCCAAATCTGTTCTGTTATTTTAATTGTTATTTTATATCTGACTGGGTGTTTACTGTGTTTACTGTTTAAAATTAAATTATGAAATTGTATTTTTATATTTTTTATTTAGGCAATAGAGTACATATAGCAGTTATTTTCCTTGTCGAAAATTAACGATATCGTCAGTATATAAATTATATTCACATGTAACCCTAGTCCTATTTTAATACCTTTATCAATGATTTCTTTCAACTCTCGTATCATATCGACATATTACACAATGTGGGAGATAAACCACAACCTTGTTTGGCGCCCTAGTCTGAATTATTATGCCATTTTCACAATTAGTTTTAATAATATATTTTGTATTTGCATACAGACTCTTTATTACCTCAACTAAGTGTCTAGGATATCCTCTTTTTATCAAAATCTCCCATATAAGTTTCCTATCTACTGGGTCAAATGCCTTTTCGAAGTCTACCAACCCCATATGGGTCTCAAGATTATATTCTATCCTTTTCTCCATGATTTGTTTTAATGTAAAGACACTATCTGTGCATGATCTGCCTTTCCGGAAGCCCTTTTGGTTTTCCAAAGTTAGTACTTCTGCAATTCTTTTAATTGTATTATTTATTTACTTTTTCTTTCGCTTTATTGTCCTTCAACTGAACGCACAAAACGGAGTTTGCTTTTTCTGCAGTCCTTCGTGGTATTACAACTCACAACTATTTTCTTCTCATAACCTGGACTTACTTCTTTCTTCACTTTCTCTGTCCCTCAAACAGCTGACTTTGAGAATACATTCACTCGACACTACCAACTGGCATTACTTTGACGCGATGTATCTCACAACCGCTGTACACACACAGACACACACACACACCCACCCACACCCACACACACACACACACACACACACAAACACACACAAACACACACACATACACACACACTGCCTGCTGCAACTCTCGTCGCCTCGCCTCCTTATAAAACGAGACCTTTCTCGAACTTTACCTTTTTTTGAACTTCTACATACAGGCCAGCCGCACAACGCCTCCCGAAGAACTTCGAAATCCCTTTGTCGTGTTCAGAAACAGTGGTGCAAGGCAGCCTGACCGTAAAAGCCTTTGACATGCGCCACATCTGGTATGGTGAGGTAGCTTGACCCGATCGTCCTTTGTTGTGCACCGCGGCCGGCGTTGCAGTACTAAATTTGTAGTTTAAAATACCTAGAATCAGAACGAATCACCCGTAGACAATGTTGTACTTGTGTATTAATCTAAGGGTATGAGTGCGAAGACTTTAACGCCAACTTGTTGACGTTAAGCTGAAACATAACTTCATCTACTATTTTCTTCTATAGTGTATGGTTCCATAAATAAAAAACACAATAAAATTGGTCTAACGTTTGATTATCCATTTGTGACCACTACTTTGTCGCTTATTTCTGCAATTAGCATAGAGAACTAGAGCTTCAAAGGACCAATTATTCATGTCTTATCCATTTGTTGCTAAAATGAGTCGTTTAGCCACAAAATTATATTAAATAATGACATTCCAGCATGTCAATTGAAATAAATTCCTGTACATGGGTTGGGCAGACGCGCAAAGCGGACACTACTCAGGTTTCGCGAATGCTGCTCGGAAAGCTTGAAACGATACCACCCCCACCCTCGTTACTTGTAGTATCTGTAACAAACGCAGACAAGTGGCGAAATCAATGTTCTAGGGCTAGACCTGTTTGGGCTTTATTTGTCATAGATGTGAACGCATGTTTGGCAGCAGTAGCCACATTAGTAAACAAAGCATTCGGCAAGTCCTAGTTTGTTGCTCGAGCCACTGATGTCAGCCACATGTATTACTATATTAATGTCTATTTAGAGCTTTTCCTTTAGGTCTTGATGCTATAGGCGCCATTGTCACATTAGTATACTTTGTTCAGTCTTTTGAGACAGTGGAAGGGGGAGATGTAACTTTTCACCGTCTCAGAAGACGTTAAACAAGCAGTTAATATACTGGGGATAACATACACCCTTGCCGCACAGAACTTTGCAGTAAACTGTACTCTCAAAGTGTAACTTACGGAAGCAGAGTTCCTTGTTATCGTAACAAACTATTTGCTGATCTGTTGATTAAGGGTACTATAGCCTATTGTACCTTTGCTGAAGGACTAGAACGAACTAGCGGATACACATATCTAATCTTTTGCAATGTTTTTTGCACGGTGGAAGGGAATTGTTGATAAATAAGTAAGCGGTAAGAAGATTTCTTGGTAAACCAGATCTATTGCAGACCCGATGTAAGACAAGGACTGGGGTGGTCAACATCCTTCAACCTGTCACACCCGTTCAGCCAGAGCCATCACTTTTACGATTTATGCTTGCCTTCCAGCACGTGCTCTCGTCAACAGAGTTCGCTTTCCGATAAATCAGTTGTCTCACTTTTTGAAGAGATGTCCCGGGGATCACAATAAATCCCCTGGATGAAAGGGAAGTGTTTGGGCTCCCCTCTGGACACAGCTGTTGGAAGACGAAGGAATAAAACGGCCATTTAATCCAGGACGGATCAGGTGGGCCGCGTAAATCCTGCTTGAGAAAGGGATGCTCCAAGGCTTGGGGGAAAGTCAGGAGACAGATTCCAAACTCTTTAAAGGGGAGGCACTGAAACCTGTCCCTAGGGTGCAAAGGATTAAAGTCATTGGAAACCGTAGTTGGTGAAACAATTAGAAAGACCGTCTATGGCTAATCTCCATCATGTTTCAACTCATCCCACAGAGGTTGTTCATTAACAGGCGTATAGCTACGGTTTCTCTACTGTCTATAGTAGGTAGCGGAAGTATTGTATTTCACCCAAAATTACGATATTTTGTGTGTCTGTGTTTGAATAGCATAACTCAAAACAGAAGTCAGTTAAGGATGCGACACGAAAATTTTAATAAAATTCCCCCACCCTAAATTATCCTTTACATGGACAAATTTTTGAAAAATTTGATTTTCTCGAAAATACCTAACGATTTTGATTAAAATGCCATGTGTTCAAGATATTTTTATGACAACTGAAATGTATATCTTGAATCTTCTGCCTGTAGTCCTGTTTACTCTGGATGACTTTTGAATAACTCGTTAACCGTAAGACATAGACCAAATCTTAGTACACAAAAGGATCTTGCTAAAACACACAACTTATGTCTGAATACATTTTTTTTAGAACGAACCATTTCGGAGATATCTCTTGTTATTTGTGCGAGTTTTGGACAACTTATACTTCTGTCAAATATAACATGTATATTCATTTTTACTTTCTCTACTGGTAAGTAGCGGAAGTATTGTATCCCATCCAAAAATTCGATGTCGAGAATTCACCGGAAATATATATTTTGAGACCCCCTGAATCCAACAATAAAAACACTTTTAGAAAAAGGTCCGTGTGTGTGTGTGTCTCTCTCTCTCTCTCTCTCTCTCTCTCTCTCTCTCTCTCTCTCTGTGTGTGTGTGTGTGTGTGTGTGTGTGTGTCTGTCGACAGCATAACTCAAAAACGAAAAGTTGGTTAAAAACCAAAGTTGGTATTTAAGTTTAATGTATTTCAGGGATGCAACATGAAAATTATGAAGAAAATAGCTCCACCCTAAACTACCCTTTACATGGAACATTTTTCGAAAATTTTGATTTTCCTGAAAATGGCTCTAACGATTTTGATTAAATTGTCATATGTTTAAGATATTTTTATGACAAATGAAAGGTATATCCTGAATTTTCTGGCTATAGCCCCTGTAGTCGTATTTACTCTGGATGACGTGTCCATAACTGGTAAACCGTAAGAGCTAGACCAAATCTTACTACAGAAGAAAAGCAGATCTTGCTAAAATACACAACTTATGTCTCAATAAATTTTTTTTAGATTGAACCATTTCGGAGATATGCCTTGTTATTTGTGTAAGTTTTGGAAAACATGCTTCTGTCAAATATAACATCGTTATTCATTTTTTTATATGTTAACCGTACAAAGAGAACGGAATCTCGGAGCTTTAAAAGATTTGACTATCCTCAAAGCCTACTGTATTTCTATATTCCCTTTGTATTACAAGGAAATAAACAATAATATTATTTCTGCAAATGTTTATCTCAGCTAACATGAATATTTAGGAATAAGAGTTTGTAAGGATGGCCAGTACAAGAGCAGAGAAAGTCATGTGAGTGCAGTACATCAGATTTTTTAAAGTTGGCGCCTCCCCGAAGCCCTTAGCAACAATAGTTTGTACATAGTAATCTAGATTAGATAAATGAATATATACGTAACACATAATATTCCTTTTATTGTTTTCTAAGACAATTTTATTCCTTTCCCTACAAAACCACAGTAAAACCAAATTCTCAGTTATCTTCATGCTTCGTATCTAAATTGCCCTGTTCCAACTTTCTCCTGGCATGTAACATAAAGCTGGATTGTTACGCGATATGTTGTTCTTTCAACTATTTATTCTCGTAGCTGATAGTATCGTCTACCAGTATATTTGTTACGTTATACATTTCTTACTAACAGAAGTTTTTGCCTCGCAGATTTATTCCAATCAGATACTAAGAAGCTCTGGTTTCTGCTGCTTATATTTGTGTTTATACAATTTCTATGCTATTCTTAGCGCCCCATACAATGTTATGAGGTTTCTATCGTCTATTTTCACATACTTGTCTGTACGTATATTTCTACAAGTGTGGAAACTCAGCGGTAATTACGTGTTTATAGCTGTTTTAGATTTTTCTTTTTCACTTTCGCTAGCATATCTATATTACAAACATTTCATCCTTTTGTAGTTCTAAGACTTCTGCATTTTCTCTTATATTCTCTCCAATACTTGTCTGAAAAGATTTTCAAACTGAATTAGACCTGATTACTGCTTAAAATTTTCAGTGTAAGTTTTCATACAGAACATATAAGATATATTAGATACAAAAAGGTATTAAGAATTGAAAGAACTGAATTCATCACCAGATAAGCAGTGAAAAGAAATGGGCCAGCATCCGCAGCAATAAAAACGGTATACCAGAATTACCTCGAAGTGAAACTGTTGCAACGTTTCGAAAAGTATCACATGATTGTCTTGCATACCGTATGAAAATACTTTCCTCACCGAACTGCATGCTGTGTCAAAAAGATGTCATTCAAAACTGGGAATATACTCTTCAACAATTTTGGGACAAGTCAATTGGACAACTACATTTGGAAGCCAGGAGACTAATGACAACTGTTCCACAGCCTGAGCATTAGATTAAATAGGCAGACGGGCAGGCGGGCAGGCGGGTAGACAGACAGACAGACAGACAGACAGACAGACAGACAGACAGACAGACAGACAGACAGACAGACAGACAGACAGACAGACAGACAGACAGACAGACAGACAGACAGACAGACAGACAGACAGACAGACAGACAGACAGACAGACAGACAGACAGACAGACAGACAGACAGACAGACAGACAGACAGACAGACAGACAGACAGACAGACAGACAGACAGACAGACAGACAGACAGACAGACAGACAGACAGACAGACAGACAGACAGACAGACAGACAGACAGACAGACAGACAGACAGACAGACAGACAGACAGACAGACAGACAGACAGACAGACAGACAGACAGACAGACAGACAGACAGACAGACAGACAGACAGACAGACAGACAGACAGACAGACAGATAGATAGATAGATAGATAGATAGATAGATAGATAGATAGATAGATAGATAGATAGATAGATAGATAGATAGATAGATAGATAGATAGATAGATAGATAGATAGATAGATAGATAGATAGATAGACAGACAGATAGATCTCAAGCATTTTTTGTGGAGTGAACGGTTTCGGAGATATTCCTCGCTATTTCTGTGAATTTTGTAATACTTTTCTCAAATGGAAGATCGTGTTTCACCTTTTATCTCTTGGCAGTCCGAAGAGAAAGGATTTCAAAGCTTTGAAACATTTGATTACCACTCAAAAAATGTTGTAGTGTTTAACGCCCGCTTTTACTACTACGGCACCACAGGCGGTGACACTGATGATACATGGAATGAAGATGGAGCACCGGTGGAATGAGATGGCGAGGGAAACCGGAGCACCCGGAGAAAACCCGCCCTGACGCCGCTTCGTCCACCACGAATACCACATGCGGGTCCCTGGGATCGAACCCGGGCCGCCTAGGTGGTAGGCGAGCGCGCTAACCGCTCGGCCACGGCGCTGCCAATTACCACTCAAAGCCTACTGTATTCGCATATTTCCCTAACACCTGCAAGAAATTCAGTAATGACAATTTCAAAATGTTTCTATGGACGCACATGAAGAACATAGAAGACTGAGTGCAACACAGGAGATTTTTTTGAATGTTTACTTTCATTCCTTGGATCAAGATTCATTCTCAGATATCTTCCTATTTGAATTCTTTGGTGTCGCTGCTAAAGAGGACTGGAATTTCACCTCAAGCTCACCATTGTGCGATTCCACGCTCGGCGTCGGTTACTTAAGCAGACTTTCTCGCCCGTGTCTGCGGACACAGCATTCATAACCTGAGAAACTTGGATTTGGGATTACAAGTCCGTGACATTGACAGGAAAATAATATCAGTAGACGCAGTGGACCATGTGAAACCAGTGTCAGCACTTTTGGGAGGTCAAGCGACAAAAACCTCTCGGCGGCGTCACGGATCGCAGATCCAGCTGTGTGCTGTGCTCTGTTGTCCTCAGCTTCATGGCTCTCTGACGAGATTTGAGCAAGATTATGTTCAGATCCTGTTTACAAAATATATTACGACAAACTAACCAAGATATGTCAAAACCAACCTCGACAATATTTTACAGTTTCTCTTATTCTGAAGTACACCATTATTCAATGTCATGCTCTGATGCAAGTTCTCATTGGAACTTGACTTTTTGCGATCTCAATCACATTGGCATTTTCTTTTCAAATTTACATTTCAAATATGGTGGGCAGGCAAATATTTCTGATGCATCGAAATAAAAGAAAGCTACATACAGATGTGGCTAAAACTATGTTCTGGAACTAATGCTAGTTTAAATCAAAGGTAATAATAATATAGTCATAAGAAATTATCTAAATAAATGTATTATTAATTTTCAGGTGTGGCAACAATGGATGGTGTTGCTTGAGAGCTTGCACCAGCGTAAAACTCCAAGTGAACACGATGACCAATTTGTATTGGAGAACTTTTTTACTTTCTCTACTACGTGTTGCACTCACATGACATTCTCTACTCTTGTACTAACCATTCTTACAAACTCTTATTCCTATATCTTCTTCATGTTAGTTGAGATAAACATTTCTACAAATTATTTCATTGCTTATTTCCTTGTAGGTGCGAAGGGAATATTAGAATATAGTAGGTTTTGAGCGATAATCAAATGTTCGAAACCTTTGAGATTCTGTTGTCTTTGCACACTTAAGATATAAAAAAATGAACAACTATGATCCATTTCACGAAAGTTGTAAGTTTTCCGAAACTCACACACATAACAACGAATATCCCCGAAATGGTTTACCTTAACAACATTTATTCAGAAATAAATTATGTATTTTAGCAAGATCTACATTTTTTGTACAGTATGATTTAGTCTATCTCTAACGGTTTACTAGTTATGCAAAAGTCGTCCAGAGTAAATACGACTACAGTAGATATAGCCAGAAAATACAAGATATCAATTTCATTTGTCATAAAAATAGCTCAAACATATGACATTTTAATTAAAATCGTTAGAGCCATTTTCAAGAAAATTAAAATTTTCGAAAAATGTTCCATCTAAAGGGTAGTGTAGGGTGGGGCTATTTTCTTCAAAATCTTCGTGTCGCATCCTTGAAAGATATTAAACTTAAATACCAACTTTGGTTTTTAACCGACCTTTCCTTTTTGAGTTATGCTGTCCACAGACTGACAGACACACACACGGACCTTTTTCTAAAATTGCTTTTTTGGATTCAGGGGGGTCTCAAAACATATATTTCAGGTGAAATCTCGACATCGAATATTTGTATGGAATCAATACTTCCTTCTACTTAGCAGTAGAGAAAGTTAAAACGAAAAGTAGGTTGAAAAGCAAAGCTGCTATTTAAATCTAATGTCTTTGAAGGATGGGACACGGAGATTTTTAAGAAAATTCCTTACTCTAAACTACCCTTTACATGGAAAATTTTTCAAAAGTTTTGATTTTCATGAAAATGGGTCTAATGATTTTTATTAAAATGTCATATGCTTGAGATATTTTTATCACAAATGAAATGTATATCTTGAATTTTCTCGTTATAGACCCTGAAATCGTATTTACTCTGGATGACTTTTGCATAACCGGTAAATCAAAAGAGATACACTAATCTTACAACACAAAAATGTCGGTTTTGCTAAAATAAACAAACTTTTTTTTAGAGTGAACCATTTCGGAGATATTCCTTGTTATTTGTGTACGTTTTGGAAAACAAACTTTCGTCGAATGAAGATCGTGATTTATTTTTTTATATCTCAATCGTGCAAAGAGAACGGCATCTCAAAGCTTTAAAAGATTTGACTATCGCTCAAAGCCTACTGTATTCCCATATTCCCCTTGCACATACAACATAATTAACAATAAGATAATTTCTGCAAATGTTTATCTCAACTAACACGAAGAAGATATAGGAATAAGAGTTTGTAAGAATGGTTAGTACAAGAGTAGAGAAAGTCATGTGAGTGCAATACATCAGATTTTAGAGTTATGCTTTCCACAGGCAAGCGTGCAGACCCACACACGGACCTTTTTCCAAAAAATGCTTTTTTTATGGATTCAGGGGGCCTCAAAACAGAACGATAAAGTAAGAAGCAGATTGAATAACAATTTTTATAGGAATGATCTGTAGATGATTTAATAGAGCAAGCCATATAAAAGGAACACACAAGGTTTTATTTTGTTTTATATTCTGCGTTACAAATAAAGATCATTAACAATAAACAGGCAGTTGCACGAACGTTCTATCAACAGTACTACAAATATAGACACAGTAATAAGGTGGTCATTTTTCCATGTTCCAGTGAATGTATGAGAAATGCTGCAGGTTACACAAAATGGGTGTGTATCAAAGCATTAATGAGGCTGCAAGTACCGTATCTTTTTATTTAGAAAGTGGAAACGTAGGCAGTATTTTACGAGCATGTACTGACGTAAAACAAATCTTGTTTCATTACACTGACATCAACTTCAAATATAGCTCAGCAGGTCAAAAGGCTTCTTGAATATCATGCAGGTTACGAAATCATGTCTGAAACATCTGCTAGTGAATTTGGTAGTGACGAGATGCGGAGGGGTCACTTAGCACCTAGAGCTGTGCCCCCGGGAGGGAGGGATGAGGTGAGTGGAGAGAGAGGGTGGTTGAGCCTAGGAGGCACAAATTTACATGTCCCACAGTGGACACGGGACTCTAAGAACGCCACGGTGTCCTAGGACGAAGACTTTAGGGAGAACACCCTTTTTCCCTGCCATGCAACGCCTAGACACTCGCCGACACTTACAGCCCTGAAACAGCCACCCACAGGTCCAAACCTTACCGCCCGGCTATTGAGAACCCACTCTGGCCACTACAGGCGTCATGAATGGGATGCAAAGCTTGAGGTTGGGACGTGGTTAGCACCCAGAGCCCTGCCTGCTGGTTTATGCACCTTCACAACCTGTAGTTGTTATTTCTTTATTAAGCAGCTTCTCAACTGGCCTCTCAGGGATCTAACCAGACTGAGTGCATCCCGTTCTAGACCTCCCAGCCGCGGAAAAACTCCTACGCCGGTACTGGGGATTGAACCCGAGTTGTAATTTATTATTATTATTATTATTATTATTATTATTATTATTATTATTATTATTATTATTATTATTATTATTATTATTATTATTATTATTATTATTATTATTATTATTATTATTATTATTATTATTATTATTATTATTATTATTATTATTATTATTATTATTATTATTATTATTATTATTATTATTATTATTATTATTATTATTATTATTATTATTATTATTATTATTATTATTATTAGTATTATTAGTATTATTATTATTATTATTATTATTATTATTATTATTATTATTATTATTATTATTATTATTATTATTATTATTATTGCTAACCATTCTTACAAACTTATTCCTCTATCTTCATGTTAGTCAAGATATAAATTTCCAGAAATTATGTTATTACGATTTTCATGCAGCTGCAAGGAAATATTAGAATACAGTAGGCTTTGAGCGATAGTCAAATCTTTTAAAGCTTTCAAATGCCGTTCTCTTTGCACCGCCAAGAGACAAAAGTGAATAACGACCTTTCATTTGAGAGACGTTTAAGTATTGCAAAACTCACACAAATAACAAGAATACATCTGAAATGAATTTTTGTATAGTAAGATTTGGTTTACGGCTTAGCAATTATACAAATGTCATCTAGAGTAAACAAAACCACATGGATTATAGCTAGAAAACTCAAAACATACATTTCTTTTGCCACAAAGTATCTTAAACATGTGACATTTTGAGAAAATAAATATTTTCCATGGAAAAGCTAGTTTAGGGTAGAGGAATTTTTTTCAAAATATTCGTCTCGCGACCTTGAAAAATGTTAAATTTAAATACCAACTTTAGTTTTTAACAGACTTTTCGTTTGAGTTATATTCAGCGAGCCTCAAAACATGTATTTCCCGTGAAATATTGACATCGAAATTTTGGGTGGAATAAAATGCTTCCTCTACTTACTATACGTAGTAGAGAAGGTAATAAAAAGCAAGATTCTGATCAATAAGGTTATTCGTCAAGATCTAAGATTTAATTACTTGGGTTGCGAATTAATAATTAAAGGAAACTGACGTGAAAACATCTCCATATAAAAAGATTAAGGTAACTGCATTTCTCATATTCCTATACTCAAGTGAAATATCGACCATAAATAGCGAAATGAACAGAAAAACCGTATCCGCAGATATGAAACTTTTACGATCTGTTGCTGGATAGTTTTGGCTGGATTGTAAACTAAAGGAAGAAATAGTGGACAAATTGAAGCTACTGAAAGTGAAATCATAAAAAGCGGTGTTCAAAGAACGAGCAAACTGAGATTATGAACCATTGAAGATAAACTACAAGCTGTTAAGGTTTTGAGTACGCAGACGTTAAACTGAAACAACTTCCTCTACCATTTTTCTGTGTAGTGCATGGTTGCATAAATAAAATAATAAAAACTCCTCCTTATCAATTACTTCTGCAAGAGGAGAGGTATAATTATTCATGGTTTTTCCATTTGTTGCTAAAACCAATCGTTTGGAATAAACTTATATATATATCCTGAATACTGCTCGGAAAGCTTGAAAGAAAAGCACCATTCCCCTCATTACTTGCAGTAGCTGATGACAGAGACACATGGCAAAACCGTTTTTTAAGCCCTGGCCTACTTTCGGCTGACTAGTTTTAGGTGTGAACGCGTGCAGGTAGCGGAAACTGATTAGTAAATGAAACATTCGCCTCTTCAGTGCTATTCTGTTGGCAGACTGAATTTGGATCTACCACCAAGCGGAATCTGTGCACTTATACCCTTGACATTTTGTATGTATAGGAAGAACAGAACGAAAATGGGGGAGAGAAATTTAATTAACGAGGAAACTAACCTTGGGTAAGATTTGGAGACTGATAATAATGAATAATGATTAATAACAATACAATTTATAACAACAATGTGTGTATTATAATGCAGGGGAACATCTGAGGCACTGAACCTATATTGAGCTAATCCGTCTCCCAGGAAGTAGACCTGCAATGAAGGAACTTCAGGAGGCTACTGCCTACATACATGCGAGGAAATCCCTGGCTACTGGAGCTGCCCAAAGAGGGCGATAAACGACCCGTCCATCCAGGCAGCCCTCTAGTAACCACGGGAGTTCCCTTTCCTTGGGTCAAGCGTCCAAGTAATCTGTCTGGCTTCACTACACACCACGAAATCATCTGAACATGGCAATGAGAGAGAGAGAGAGAGAGAGAGAGGGAGAGGGGAGTAAATAGTTCCTAATAGAATACAAATCATTCCAACAATCGCATATCGCATATAGAATTTAATGTCGTGTCGGCACCTTGGCCATAGTAGCTCAGTGATTAAAACAGCCGGGCGAGAACCGAAAGATCCGTGGTTCAAACCCCGGCTATGTCATTGAATCTTGCCGTCTCATTCTACCCCTTTTAAAACCTTCGATAAATTTAAATCTTTTAGTTGTGCATTATTTAAAATTGTTGCATTTAACTAGATAAGAAATGAATAAAGAGGACTTGAGAGGTTATTTCCGAAAGAATTAAGATTAACTTAATTTGTCATAAAAAATCTTAAAATATGACGCTTTAATCAAAATCTTTGGAGCCATTTTTGGGATAATCAAAGTGTTTGAGAAAGTTCGTATCGCATCCTTGTAAGATGCTGAACGTAAAAATACAAACACTTAGACACACGCACACGTGGATCTTTTTCTAATGTTTTTTTTTTTTTTGGAGTCGGGGCCCCTAACGTCTATTTCCAGTAAAATATGAGTATCGAATGTTTCGGTGGAATGCAAAGCCTTCTCTACATACTACGTACGTGGTATAGACAGTAATTAATGTACATAAGGTCACGTGAAACAAAAGAACTTGCAAAAATTTATGAACAAATGACTGGCATTGACGGTGTTGTTTGCCACGGTTGTTATTCAAAAGGGAAAATGTCGTGTTTTATTGAGCCCTTGGCTACCCATGTTAAAGGCTGCATAGGAAGCAGTGTATAACCACTAAACCTCGCATTCCACGTCTATAAACCTTTGAGTTTTAAAACCAAACCTGCCTTGGTCTGCCCACATGTTGCAGAGATCGTTATTTTCAATGCCAGTGGATACTTTCTCTTCGGGAATATATGGTTCGGTAAACACGACAAGCAGTGTATAGAGACATAAGAAAACAATGTTCGCGTAAATATTTTATTGCGACCCGGCTATAAACGGAACGGCAGTCTAAAAAAGAAATAATAAACGGCTTATTACCAAAAGTGACATAAACTTTTGTTAATAGCCTCTGAAAGCAAAGGGTCACTCTGTTTGCATTGTACGTAATACGGAAGATCGTAACGTTTAAAGACCAAATTGGATTCAGCTGAAATACCCCGTGTTGCCCTTGGTTTGAGGGTTTATTCCTACAACATTTAACCTTAGGTTGTATTTGCACAAGAGCCTTGGGTTTGTTTGTGAAGGTATTTCAAAAACTCTCAAGATAATAAGTAATAAACAAATACTCGTACTATGCAGAAGCTCTGTTGAAAAACACGTTGTCGCATTCCGGCTATTTCGTGGCTAATTATAGACAATATCTTATTGGGAAGAAATAATAGCAATTTAACGTCAATATAACCTCGGGTTTGAGAGGTAGAACTGCAAATTAAAATTCAATGCCACATCTGCGATTTGAACCACAGACCCTCCGCCTACCAGGCGGGTGCATAAGGTTTATTGACATAAATAAATAATTAAAGCTTATTTAATCCCAGGACATAAAGTACTTGCAATAGTAAGTCACCATTGGGGTAATTGTCTCTGATGTAAGACTGCCTTTGTGCTTTACTGGGAAAAATACGAACTGGTTTGAGAATTCAATGTCATTCTGGCAGGTTGTCACAGTAGCTTAATGGTTAGAGCACCTGCCTAGTAAGCGGAGGGTCTGTGGTTCAAATCCCAGCTGTGGCATTGAATTTTTAAGTTCCAGTTCTACCTCTCAAACATTGCCCACACCAACAGTAAATTTGTTGGCATAAATAAATAAATAAATAAATAAATAAATAAATAAATAAATAAATAAATAAATAAATAAATAAATAAATAAATAAATAAATAAATAAATAAATAAATAAATAAATAAATAAATAAATAAATAAATAAATAAATAAATAAATAAATAAATAAATAAATAAATAAATAAATAAATAAATAAATAAATAAATAAATAAATAAATAAATAAATAAATAAATAAATAAATAAATAAATAAATAAATAAATAAATAAATAAATAAATAAATAAATAAATAAATAAATAAATAAATAAATAAATAAATAAATAAATAAATAAATAAATAAATAAATAAATAAATAAATAAATAATAATAACTTTGGGTATTCACAAAACTATTAAGAAAGCTCCAGAAAATCAAAACAACCACCAAATTTGACTATGATATTACTCCATGTTTGATGTCAGTGACGTCAGTAATATTATATGAACTCTGTGTTCCTTGGTTATTTTATGAGGCCGTGAAAACGTAATTATTCTTATGTTGACTATGTCCGAGCCAACTTTTGCAGGCATTACATGAAATTAAACAATAAACTGTGCGAAATGGAGTAGAATTTTGTATTCTAAGCTGGATAGTAATTTTTCCCTTGTGCCAAAAGTTATCTGTGCTAAGTTTGGTGCAACGGTATAGAAGAATATAAGGAACACAAAAACACACTTGACTATTAGGGATACAAACGCAAGTAGTTGCACTTATAATTTAAGGTAGTGTAATGAACAATATTACAACAATATTTACTTCATTTGGGGACCTACATTTTATTTATCAAAAGCAGTATGATTTCCTATTTCTTATTAGCTTCAAGCAGTCGTACCACAGAAAATATGAATACCTAAAAGCACAAATAATATCTGAGAATACTCGTGCCAGTACATAATTACCAAAATCGACAACTAATTTCCGAAATCTTATACAATAATTGTTCAGATAATATAAACTAAAATGGTTAAATAAATAAAAAGAAAACGGAAAGTGCAAAACCTAAATTTATAAATACACTACTATAATTTTTCTAAACAAATAAAACAAAGCTTTAAATACTGGTACCCGGCGGCACCTTACGCAGCGAGTGGCAATACCCCACTCCACTCCTCAGTCGGGAGAGGCTGTGGGTGCATAGCGACAGACACAAACAGGGATTCCATTGCAGTTTATAAGTCATATCTTGAATTTTCTGGGAATGTTCTCAAAAGATCTCTTCATTCTGGATGATTTTTGCATAAATGGTAAACAGTAATAGACAGATAAAAGCATACAATGAATCTCGTTCAAACACGCAAATTATCTCAAGTACTTGTTTTCTTTTTAGTGAACCATTTCCAAGATGTTCTTTCTTATTTGTTTGAATTTGAAAATAATTATCCCTATTTTTGTTCAAACAGGAATATATATTCGTTATTTTATTCCTTGGCCTTACACAGAGAACGGAATTTGAAAGGCACCGCATGCCAACCAGTTCTTAAAACATTTCACTGTCGTTTAAAGCCTGCTGTATTCCCATATTCCCCTTGTACCTACAATAATATTCGCAACAAGGTAATTTCTGAAAAGCTTATGTCAAACATTTGCAAGAATATTGTGTATAAGAGTCCAAATTGAACTGTATTAAAAGTCTGTATCACAAAATGCTACGCGACGTGCTACGCGACGATCATTTGGTGGATCTTCTAAGTATATGTCAAGCATTGTTAGACTTCTTAAACGTAAGCAGTATCAAAGAAATCACTAATGAGCAGATCGTATAAGATTTGAAAGTGCTTTCGTAAATCAAATAACGTACGTGTTAACAAACCGCCACTGCAACACAAGGCACGGCAAGGGATTAAAAATAGGCAAAGTCTGCGTAACACCTAGGCGATCCCAAGGACCCGCATGTGGTATTAGAGGTGGACGAAGCAGCGTCTGGGTGGGTTTTCTCCGGCTTCCCCCGCCACTCATTCCATCAACTGCTGCATCACCACCTTTCCATTCACCCATTTTGCCTGTATTTCAGAGCATCCTCTTCCTCACTCTCATACTTGGTGCTTGGCTGACCACCCGCTTCAAGGTCTTCACTCTGTCCGATCCATAGGTTCGTCTGCTCCCCTACAGGCGTCTGACCCTAGGTACTAGCTTGTAAGGCCCAAGGGATGTCAGTGCCCCATACGGGTAGGGTAATCAGATAAAGAAAAACAAATAGTGATAATTAGTACATTACTTAGTGTTCAACAAAATAAAATACAAGTAATAGAACATTTCTATTTACACCAAATGTATGCCAAAAAATATTAAACACAAACTAATATTTCTACTTACTCATGTGTACCGATTTCGATACTGACAACCGAAACTTAAATTCAATATTATAAACCTGTTTTGAATATTTATTATTTAGCTTCCAATTTCTTATATTTTATTCAATTATTTAATTTAAATCCTTAATGCAGTGGTAGAACACCTGCCTCTGACGGAGAGGACCCAGGTTCGATCCTTGGTACCGGCATGGGGATTTTTACCCCACTGGGAGGTCTGACTCGGATGCACTCAGCCTCGTTAGGTTCCCGAGAAGCTACATAATGAAAAAGTAGCGACCCCAGGTCGTGAATGCCAGGAGGGCTCACGTCCCACCCTCCACTACTGCACCCCGCTAAGATGTCTGTAGTGGACAGAGGTGGGGGACGCAGTGACCAGGCGGCATATTTACATTTCTTAAACACATTTTCTATTTATTAATTTAAAATGTCAATATATTAATTGTAATCATATTACCATTAAATTAATAATTCATTGCTGGAGCATTCCTGAAAAGGAAATGGAATAAAAGGGAAGTTATGAATGGGGAAACTAGTGTACCGATCAGGGAAAATGATGATAAACGAAGGGAAGTCCTACCCGGAACTCGAACGCTGTAGCACACGTGGAGAATCCCATCTAAAGTACAATTTTACAGTTTCAATCGTGAAATAAAGTCAAAAAGAGTCTGAGAATAAGTAGGAAAACCCGTTATTATGCACAGAAATACAGGCGGAAGCGGCATAAAGACATTTAACGCTCATAAATCACCATTACTCTCATTATACATGAATAGCAGGCAGTTCTGAACCTATCAGGTTCATTAATCTGCGTGAAACGGTTGCTTTAGATTCCGTTTGAAATTGCGATCGACAGTATTCCTGCAATGGAAGCCATTAAAGAGCAGCATTTTGAATACCGGCGTTCTTTTCTCCCCACTCGCGTAAAACTCATTGCAAAATAACAGCCGGGGCAAATGGCTATTTAATGTTGCATTCAGAGAAGGTATTTAGTGCAACCTCTCAGTTTATGGGAACAAGAAACTAGAGGGGAAATAAATGCCGGCCTTTGCTCCGCATTCTCTGCAGTCTTTTTGTCTGCCAACACTACCATTCACCATTATTTTTACTTATTCTACCAAGGAAGGTTCTAGCATTGGTGACCCGGGTTTGATCTCCGGCACCGGCCTGGGGATTTTTGCTTAACGGTAGTTCTGGCCCGGGGTGCACTCAGCCTCACAATGCCAGCTGAGTACAGTATTCTTTAGATGTAGCGAATGATCTTGCTAGGATCTGTGCGAGTGACGTCATGCAAATTAGTGGCGGGTGACGTCTGTTCCCTTCCAGGAATAAACAAGAGACTGCTAATAATGTAGGGAACATCGCGTACTCTTCCACGATGTTTACTACACGGAAGCCGAAGAGATACTAACCTGACGCCCATATAGTCTTATAACAAAAGAGTCACCAAATTCCGAACCGGCTGTGCGATGTTTTGCCTATCGGCGTCCTGGGCGCTAATCATACAAAGGCGTGGATGAAACCATACAACTTTTTAAAAACTACTTTTAAATTCTTCACTTACCAACTTTATGAAACGAGGTTGTTATTGGAGCTCTGAGAAACCTAATATTATTCATGAAGTACCTCTTCGTGACGAAAAATTGGTGTATGGTGCACCATTAGCGGAGAAAGAGTTATAGGACCAATCTCTTCGAGTCAACAGTTGACGCCCGTGCATATGTGGATACAATTTTATTCCCCCGCCCGCTTTTCTTTGGGAATTAACAGACGGGAGCGTGATTTTGCCTTTTGTCAACAAGAATCTGCAATAGCTCATATGGCCAATTGAAAGCCTGTTTCAGGACGGAATTATTAGTAAAGATTTGTGGCCCCTTCTGTCCCCCGAACTAACTCCCTGCGATTTTTATCTCTGGGGTAACAAACCATAAAGTGTATAAGACAAACCC
Source organism: Tenodera sinensis (assembly GCA_030765045.1). Classification (NCBI taxonomy): domain Eukaryota; kingdom Metazoa; phylum Arthropoda; class Insecta; order Mantodea; family Mantidae; genus Tenodera; species Tenodera sinensis. The sequence continues at coordinate 37,263,544 of CM060974.1, forward strand.
ACATATCTTGGAAGAATAACAACCAGGCAATTTCCAGCATAGCTTAAGGTGAACTACGGCGGGTGATGAATAATTTCCTAAAGAGGTGTCAAAAATGTAGGGACATTTCACTTCACCCTTCATCCACTTGGCTGTTTCAGAATTGCAACGTGTCAACAGGTGTCTTGGAATTGCACGGGAGGTAAAAAGTATACTCTCCTTAACACTTCGATCTCCCATTTCCGAGCCTCCTAGAGAGATATGCAAGCTTGCAGGAGGGAGAGGGATACCGAAGGAGAGGTTTCTTTGTTAACAACACTGCCAATTATCAGTTCTCAATACTTGCTCACGGCTGCAGCCCGGGATCTCATGTTGTCACGCGCTCGCATGCAGCACATTACGGGACTAACCAGGGTGCTTATGCGGGACCCACTTAACTTTCGCACTAACACAACAAAATTCCCTGCATATTTGATAACTAACTGCATTACATATATGATCTAGACGCACGGCTCTGCATGCCGGACGATTGTCACCCGGATGTGTGGATGTGGGGCAGCATTATAACAGCGCCGCCGATGTACTGGAATTTCGTCCTACAGGAGTTCTTTTACATGCCAGTAATTAAGCAAACTCATAAACAATTGGATTAAATATTATTTAATATCAAATTGGGAATAGATAGTCCCAACCGCAAGAGCAAAGACCATATTATCAGAGTGGACACTATAATCACAAGAATTCAAAATCAAAGATACAAGAACTACTTGCTCTGAACTTTTAATGTGTCTTCTACTACGTAACTACAGTGAGAAAAGGAAATACACGTTTTGAGAGGATGCCACTCAAAGATTTTCAAGTAAATTGCCCAATCCAAACTATCCTTTACATCGACAACGTTTTGGACATTTTGAGTTCCCTTAAAGCTTCTCATATGATTATCATTAAAATACCATATTTTAAAGTTATTTTCATGAAAAATGAAATATTCCGAGATATTCTTTATTTGGAAACTAACTATTCTTCCACACAATAGCTGTGTATAGGACAAGGTTGGACAAACTTCAACGAGCTGTCTCAAAACGCATTTGTGAACAAATGGGCGGTAATGGCACCTTTATCTTCTATTGCAATAGTAGCAATCATCAAACGATCCCTACGAATTCGTTGGAGTTTTGCAAGCTTAGCTTCTCTTGACTTATTTGTTGTTGTTGTTGTTTTTCGGGATCATAACAATAAATGCAAGATTCACCACCAGTAATAGCATTCCAAATCAAATTTGAAGCGCCGTTTTGGAATTTTTTCCGAGTTTCTCTGCCCCAATCATGTGTTGTTGATCGGGAGTCAGTTTATGTGGAATTCCTCGGGAATACAGTGTTCTCAGTCTAACTGTAAATGTAAAATGTTTTGGTTTTGACTCATACCAATGTCTAATGTTGCCCGAATAAATATATAAGATGTTCGTCGATCTTCTTCAAGCATTGCCCGAACAGCGGTAATATTTTCATCAGTAACAGCAGTTCTTGGGCGTTCTTCAGGAAATTCATCATTAAGAAAAACCAATTTCTTTTGAATTCGATGTAGATTGATAGACTACATTGATCGCTAATGTGTCAGTGAAAAGAGTGAAGTAGACGTTGTCCTCAGAATTGGTGTCAAAACACAGCCCACGCTTACCCAGCGAGAGAAATCTCATAGCTTTATCGGCGGCAAAGGGATTTCGAGGCGTTATTAGGCTGTGTGAAGTATTGTTGCTTCAAACAGTATTAACAACGTATGACCGACAAAATACTAAATAACCCTGCTTCAAAGGTCACATTAACATGAAGAAAATGAATAATTGCTTCAAAATACGATATACTTCACTTGATTTTTTAAAGAGGTGTGTGTGTGTTTGTGTTTGTGTGTGTGTGTGTGTGTGTGTGTGTGTGTGTGTGTGTGTGTGTGTGTGTGTGTGTGTGTGTGTGTGTGTGTGTGTGTGTGTGTGTGTGTGTGTGTGTGTGTGAATATTGTCAACGAATCTGTTATTTAAAAATCCATAAATAACAGACAAATTTGGACGAAACAACGATTCTCCATGGTTTGTGGAGTATGCTGCTGTTGGAAGGTTTGTGTTCGCTACTAGTAGAGATAATGACTTCCTGAACAGCTGCTATAAAATCATTCATCCGTCCACGACCACACCTACAGATCTTTCTGGTGATATGGCACTAATTGTAGCAACGTCTGAATCCAGCTTTCCCAATTTAACATGCACTATGCGACATAAATCAGTTATGTGTTCATGGCACCAAATGTTAGATATATCGGTAACAGCTGAGTAGCCTTTGTGTACCGTTCTTACGCAATGTAACCATAAGCTTTCTCAACTCACAATCAAGCCCCCTTCTTTAATACTTCAGCCCAGCTACTGCACAAATAATTTCATTTAAAAGTGTTTGATTTGATGCTAATATAATGAATTAATGGCACTAGTATTGCTCCTTGAATAATAATTGACTTTTTCTAGTACAAATAGTAAATAGACGAAATACTGCATTCCATTAAAAAATTCGATATCGAGATTTCACCGAAAATACATGCTTTCGGACGCCTGAATATAAAAATCTGATGTGTTGCACTCACATGACTTTCTCTACCCTTGTACTAACCATTCTTCATATTAGCTAAGACAAAAATTTGTACAAATTATCTTATTGCTTATTTCCTTGAAGGTGCAAGGAGAATATTAGAATACAGTAGGCTTTGAGCGATAGTCAAATCTTTTAAAGCTTTGAGATTCTGTCCTCTTTGCACACTTAACATATAAAAAAATTAACAACGATGTTCCATTTCACGAAAGTTTTAAGTTTTCCGAAACTGACACAAATAAAAAGACCTCTGAAATAGTTCACGCTACATGAAAATTTATTAAGAAATAAATTGTGTTTTAGCAAGATCTACATTTTTATACAGTAAGATTTTGTCTATCTCTTACGGTATACCAGTTATGCAAAAGTCATCCAGAGTAAATAGGCTACAGGGGTTTTAGCCAGAAAATTCAAGATATATATTTCATTTGTCATAAAATATATCAAACGTATGGCAGTTTAATCAAAATTGTTAGAGACATTTTCAAGAAAACCAAATTATTCGAAAAATTTTCCATGTAAAGGTTAGTTTAGGGTTGAGCTATTTTCTTCAAAATCTTGGTGTTGTATCCTTGAATGACATTAACCTTAAATACCAACTTTGATTTTTAACCGACTTCTCGAGACACACAGACATACATACGCGGAATTTTTTCTAAAAATGCTTTTTTGGATTCAGAGGGGCTCAAAACATATTTCCGGTGAAATTTGGACATCGCATTTTTGGGTGAAATACAACTCTTTTAAGTGATTAATTATTTCGAAACCCTGTGCTCGTACTACCGAAGCTATGTCAGAAATAAGTTACTCTACGCATGTTACAAGTTACAAACTCTTATCTTCGTACATTCTTGTGGAATTACTCATGCGATTTGGAACAAAAACCATTTATTTTTTCGATATCGGCTGATCAAAGGACAAAATTCCATTAGACTTTTTTGTTTGTAATGCTTCTATAAAGCACATATTCGAAGGAATGTAACTTCCAGCCTGTATCGCTGAAAACAATTTAGCAGCGCCTTTTTCACTACAAATTTAAACTGCCGTATACCTGCAGATGTTAAAACCTTATCTGCTCTAAGCCTGTGGAATGTGATGTCATCTAAGCATGGATTAAACTGCACTGGAGAGAGGCTGAAGAAGAGTTCTTTAAGCCTGTGATGTATTTTTATCCTCTTCAAAATCCAAAGACAGCCCTCAGAAACCTTATATCTGCCGGTGCTGCACTTTAATTAAGGTCCAACATTCTCAGCCTGGAGCCAAGATTTCAACAGCTAGACTCATATAAAATATCAGGACGATACCGCTATATGACTCCTGCCTTTTCTATGGCAACACATGCAATGGTCCTTTATGATACACTATTTTTACTTTCTCTACTAGCAAGTAGGGTATTGTATTCCACCCAAAAATTCGATGTTGAGATTTCACCGGAAATATATGTTTTGAGATCCTCTGAATCCAAATGAAGCATTTTTAGAAAAAGGTCCGTGTGAGTGTCTGTGTCAGTCTGTGTGTCAGCCTGTGGACAGCATAACTCAAAAACGAAAAGTCGGTTAAAAACCAAAGTTGGTATTTAAGTTTAATGTCTTTCAAGTATGCGACTCGAAGATTTTGAAGAAAATAGCCCCACCCTAAACTACCCTTTACATGGAAGATTTTTCGAAAATTTTTATTTTCTTGAAAATGGCTCTAACCATTTTGATTAAAATGTCATATGTTTGAGATATTTTTATGACAAATGAAATGTATATCCTCAATTTTCTGGCTATAGACCCTGTAGTCGTATTTGCCCTACAGGACTTTTGCATAACTGGTAAACCGTTGGAGATAGACGAAATCGTTTTATAGAAAAAATGTAGATCTTGGTAAAATACACAATTTATATCTCAATAAATTTTCTTTTAGATTGAAACATTTCGGAGATATTTCTTGTTATGTGTGTGAGTTTCGGAAAACATTCAGCTTTCGTGAAATGGAACATCGTTGTTCATTTTGTATATATTACGTGTGCAAAAAGAACGGAATCTCAAAGCTGTAAAGGATTTGACTATCGCACAAAGTCTACTGTATTCTAATATTCCTGTTGCACCTACAAGGAAATAAGCAATAAGATAATTTGTAAAAATGTTTATTTTAACTAATGCGAAGAAGATATAGGAATAAGAGTTTGTAAGAATGGTTACTACAAGAGTAGAGAAAGTCATGTGAGTGCAACACATCAGCCTTTTGTTTGCTTTGTTTCATTTATTTCTTAGCCCTCTACAACGAGGTAATTTCTATCCTCCGTAAGGTTTACCTGTACAGAGGCCTTCATCCAAATCTGCCAAACAGAAACTGAAGTTCCTCGGAAGCAAAGTTCATAATTATTTTTGTGTTCACATTACGCCCATTACACCAACAAGTCTCTTCGCATCTGCCAGGAAATCTTATTTGGTAATTCTGAAGTGTTTGTTGAGCTTCAGACAATCCAGTGGTATAATTTTGTGCTGTTAATTAATGTCATCTATCGTTAAAAACGCTTCTTTTAGTTTCGACAGCCTAAAATCTAAATTGCTGACTCAATGCTGCAGACAAGAAGTATGAATAATTCTGTTGAAAGAGGGAAAGGCGAGGCCCAGAGAATTGTGAACGTCATAATGTAGACAGGCTGCAGATAACCCTTCTTTGGCATCACTTTTCTTTTATCGGTTAGACTAAATTGATCACACTGGGTGAACAAAGACAAGTTAGGTTGATTCCGTGGGTCAGAAGGTAGAGAACATGCCTGCTGTGCGAGGAATCCTGGGTCGATTCCTGGCTGGGTGTGAAAATATATCTGAAGCCAAAGTTATTCTGAGAGTGTGTGTGTGTGTGTTTGTGAGAGAGAGAGAGAGAGATCCATTGTACAAAACCCAAAGAAAAGCAACTCTATAGAAGCTAACACCATTGTCGAAAGGTAATAGGTCACCTATGACTATTGTAGTTAAAGGCGGGATATGTGCAACAATAAAGTAAAAATAATAAAAGTAATAACAATAATGATAATGATAATGATGATAATAATGATTATAATAATAATGATAATAACGATAATAACGATAACGATAATAATAATAATAATAATAATAATAATAATAATAATAATAATAATAATAATAATAATAATAATAATAATAATAATAATAATAATAATAATAATAATAATAATAATAATAATAATAATAATAATAATAATAATAATAATAATAATAATAATAATAATAATAATAATAATCATAATCATAATAATAATGATGATGATGATGATGATGATAGTAATAATAATAGTAATAGTAATAATAATGATAATAATAGTAATGATGCTGATGCTGATGCTGATGATGCTGATGATGATGATGATGATGATGATGATGATGATGATGATGATGATGATGATGATGATGATGATGATGATGATGATGATGATGATGATGATGATGATGATGATGATGTGTTCGCACAGCACAACTCAAAAACGGAAATTCTGTTAAATACCAAACTTGCTATATTTTATCTTCAGTATATTCCAAGCATGACACACGAAGATTTTCACGAAAATTCCCATAATCCCAGAGTATCCTTTACATGGAATATTGTTAAACATGTTGATTTTCTTTAAATGGCTCTAATAATTTTGACTAACATAACATATGTTTAATAAACTTTATGGCAAATGAAACCTATATCTTGAATTTTCTGGGAATGTCCTCAAAAGTCCTCTACCTTCTGGATGAATTTTACATAACTGGCAAGAAATAGAGGAAAACTTGGATCCATTAAAACATAGTATTTTTGTTAATTTTTTTGTGCAGTGAACCATATCAAACATACTGCTTGTTATTTGTGTGTATAGAGTGTACTAGACGATGAATAAAATGGGTGAATGTTGCTCAAATGAGCCTGCGAACAACAGAGCTTAGAATTACCAGCCATTTACTTATCAAAATAATGAAAAACTACTTAGATAATTCACCCAAATAAACATTTCAACTTGGGACCTCTTGAAAGTGAAGCACTCACGCTACCCCCAAACCACTGAGGTTGCTTTTTTATCTCTTTGCCATGCAAACGGAATTTTAAAGCCATCATATAACAACCAGATCTTAAACATTTGGCTGCCGCTTAAAGCTTACTGTATTTCCATATTCCGCTTGCACCTACAAGAAGATTAGCAATAAGACATGTTTACAAATGTTGATCACGATTAACATGAAGTAGAAACAGCAATAAGAGTTTGTAAGGATAGTTAGTACAAGAGTAAGGAAAGTCATGTAAGTGCAATAGATATCTTTGCTGTTTAATCCCCATTTGTTTTCATTTGTTGAAGTTGAACGTCTCCTTGATCGCAATGCAGTGTCTCCATACTCGAGAACGGAGAGTATTAAATCCATCTTGTTATGCAAATGCTGGATGCAGTATCATGAATCATGATCCTAGAAACTACATCTCAACCCCACGGTGTCTGCAATGGCAGATACCTCATTATTATCGGGCCGCGCAAAGCATTCATTTCTGCACATATTGATCACAAGCCAAATTGGGAACGTATATCGCATCATGTGCCGCTTATTGAGTTATCTGTCCCAATATCCGCTTATCTTAGATTCACATATGTGAAATGGTTCTTGGCCCACCCACCCGCCTGCCCGCCTGCCCGCCTGCCTGCCTGTCTGTCAGTCAGGAAATGATGTGGATCATTTGATCAATGAATAACCTAGAAACCTTTAGGTCGTTCTGCACGATGAACTCAGATAAGCACAGGAGCGGAGGTCAGGAGTTCATATCTCGACCTGACGTAATGTACTGCAAGGTCTGTCCGATACCAGAAGATGTTAGATTTTATTTAGGTTGTGTCTCGGTGAAGGATGGGTTACGATTCGTTCAGAAGCATTTTGTAAAACACAAAACACCATACTCAAATAGCCTTATTTCTTTCCTTTACTGTTCAGTCTCCTTTAATCTGATGTGTTGCACTCACAGGATTTTCTCTACTCTTGTACTAACCATTCTTACAAACTCTTATTCCTATATCTTCTTCGTGTTAGTTGAGATAAATACTTGCAAGATATGAAGTTAAGTTTTGCAAAAGTCACACAAATAACAAGGAATATCTCTGAAATTATTCACTCCACAAAAAAAAAAAAAAAAAAAAAAAAAATGTATTTGGACATAGGTGGTTTATTTTAACGAGATCTACTTTTTGGTATAGTAAGACTTGGTTATCTCTTACGGTTTACCAGTTGAGGCATCAAGAGTAAACAGGACTACGTGGGCTATAGCCGGAATATTCAACACATACATTCCATTTGCTATAGAAATATCTTAAACATATATAATTTTAATCGAATTTGTAAGAACCAGTTTTGAGAAGATCAACATTTAGGAAAAAATTTTCCATGTAAAGAGTAGTTCAATGTGAAGAAATTTTCTTTAAACTCTTCGTGTCGCATCCTTGAAAGATACTAAATTTAAATACCAACTTTGGTTTTTAACCAACTTTTCGTTTTTGAGTTATGCACGCGCACGCGAAGTCTTTCTAAAAATGCTTTCTTGGTCTTAGGGAGCCTCAAAACGTATTTCCCGTGAATTTTCCAGATCAAATTTTTGGTTAGAATACAATACTTCATCTACTTTACTATACGTAGTAGGGAAGGTAAAAACTGTTTTTGTTTCATCAATCAGCTGTAACGTTTCTACTAAATTTGCCTTGAAACTTTGGGCTAGTTATTTTAAATAGTTTTGTTGATAAGGGTCGTCAATTAACATTGGCAACATTTCGACTTCCCTTAAGGCTAATGTTTGCTACCTGGTTACATTTACTAATGATTTCTCCTAACACTAATTACCTATTTCTCTGTGAAATCTGTTAACCCTGCTTTATTGTAGTTTATATTCATTATGCTTATACACGTTATTTATTGCGATTATTTCTTTATCATTTGTTTAGTAATTTATTACTTTCTGTCAATAATTACAATCAAAGTGAAGTGATCCTTTACATAAATACGGCACAAAATGTAAACATTGTTTTGTAGTCGTTAAATTAATTCATTTTTTAAAATAACTGCCTTGTTTTCATGATTTATCCAATTATTCGCATAGGATGCAGATGATTGGACTTCTGTTGTAGTAGAGAAAGTAAAAATAGGTAGTATTTCTGTATAATGTTGGCGACTACAGTTACAATGAATGTGTGTGTGTGTGTGTGTGTGTGTGTGTGTGTGTGTGTGTGTGTGTGTGTGTGTGTGTGTGTGTGTGTCTCAGGTATTTGTATGTGATCAATAGTCACCCATTATAGGCAAAGCAACTTTCCAGAAATGTGCAACTACAACTGGCATTTTCTCTGTTAAACGTGGTCTACTTAAAACAGCAGCTGCAACACAATCTTGTGATGGAGACATAATCTCTGCAATATGTCGGAAATGAGCGGAACGCAATTTCACGACGTATTTGGAACTTTCCCGCTCTGACCTATTTGCATGATGTAATTTATAGATTACAAAACCGCATATTTGACCGAAGTTTAAGGCTGAGGGTCAATCTGAATAATAGCTGCACACTTTAGATATGCTAATTACATTAGCTTGCAGCTCGCAACATGCACGTAATTGCTTCTTGTCGTGAAATACCCTTGCTTAACTCAAAGGTGTCCTGAGGCAAGTTAAATTTTATTCTCACTACTGTACCTTAACGGTAAATACATTATTATTACTATTATCATTATCTTAGAGTATGTGTTGGTATGTTCTTCAAAGGCTTCTAAACCGTTGCACTGATTTCCATCAAGCTTGGCACCGATAACCTTTGACACAAGGCAAAAATTACTATCTAGTTTAGAAATAGAAATTCCATTCCATTTACACCATTTAGTTTTATGCTGTGTCTCCTAAAGCTAGCATGTTGGCTTACTTATGTTTTCCATTTCTCTTCATTTCTCCTTATTTCCAATCTTGATACTCTAGAAGTGAATAGATGAGACAGTTGGACATGGAGGAAACAGTGCTGGAGAGAATTGAAAGGTAGAGTCTTCAATTGTTAAAAGAAAGGGGGAGAATAGGTGTCCCAAGAATGGTCACCTCTTGGAAGAAGGAAGCGGGCCAGGACAAGAGCAACTTGGAGATGACACATTGATAGAATGATGAATGATCGATGCCTAGAAGATGACTTCTTGAAACAGAAATAATGGCTAATGGGAATACAGAGAACTGTTGAAAAGTGAAGTAGCCCTTAAAAGTCACTTATGTTTCCATGGCCTAAAAAAAAAAAAAAAAAAAAAAAAAAAAAAAAAAAAAAAAAAAAAAGCAACAGCAATTATGTATAAAATTCGATGATCTCTCTGGAATTGATCATAGTGAGTAAAATTGTATTGTTTTCTTAAAATGTTTGTATTTCGTGGCTTCTGAGAGTAAACAAGGTTATATTGACGTTATTTTATTTGCTCTTATTTCTTCCCAGTGAGATTTTCTCTATAAATAGCGTCGGTCTTGGTGGCTCAGTTAGTTAAACGCTGGCCTACTGATCCCAAGGTCGCGGGTTCAAACCCGGCCCAGGTCGATGGTTTTTAAGTGTGCTTAAAAACGACAGCTCCATGTCAGTAGATTTACTGGCATATAAAAGAACTCCTGAGGGACGAAATTCCGGCACACCGGCGACGCTGATGTGATCCTGACAATTGACAGCGTCGTTAAACAACAAAATAATTTAATTTAAGTTTCTATAAATAGCGACAAGGTAGCCCGAAGACGATAACATGAACGTCAGTCAACTGCACTAACGCTAAATCATTACAAACTGTGGTATTTGTGGTTATTCAACAATAATTTTGCATAGCACGTATTTTCTGGGCATTTTATTATATATTTTGGTCTTTATAATATTCCTAAAGATTAAATTATCTCCTTAATTGACTTATAGTATTTTAATACACTTAAAAAATTAATAAACATTCAAGGAGTTGATCTGGGTGACTCAGTTGGTTAGACGCTGGCCTGATGATCCCAACGTCGCGGCTTCAAATCTGGCCCAGACTGATGGTTTTTAAAATGACAGCTAGATTTACTGGCATGTCAAAGAACTTCTACGGTACGAAATTCCGGCACACCGGCAGCGCTGATACGAGTATAATCCTGGCAGTTGATATTAACAAATAAAATAAATTTAATTTTATTTAAACCCAAGGTTATAAAATAAATATCTATATTTTTAATCTTAATACAGTAAAACCTGCCTTCAATGGAAATCTCTCTACACATAAGCTATTGCATGGTCGTAACCAAATTTGGGTTGGTTACACCTTGTCAGTGATTATGAGATTAATTTAACGCTTACTTAAAGTTGTGCAAGAGTGATATAAGTGACCCCCTACTTCTTAACTCAAAATGTAACTCGTAATAAACGTGCACTTTTCTTCTATGGTATTTGTGGTTGTTTCAGTGCTTTTGCACCGTGTTTTCTCGGAGATTTTATTATTAATTTTGTTTGAATTTTGTTCTTTTTGTTTACATGTTTAAGTAATAATGTTTAAGTCTCAAAAAAGGTGCAGGGCTGTTGGAAAAGTGCAACCTAAGTCTAAAAGTTTTAGGAATAATCCTTCAAACCACAGTCAACACAATGTATTTTTGCTGGTATAATGATAAAGTAGTAGAGATATTTTACCTGATATTGTCATTTGGATTGTCTATTCTAACAAAGTGGACGGCAATTCGGAAACGCCCTGAACACCAATTGCCAACCATTGTCTCTGATGTATACAATACTATAGTTACTGTTATATGACACGCCACATTCAGTTGTAAGGTAAGTCATTATTACATTACCAATAATATAAACGTTAAGTGTGTGGCACTACAGCTTTTATGAGCCTTGGCCTAGTAGCCCATTGCCGACCTCACGCCCACATACACAAAGCAGCTATTGAGACATATGGTCAGCACAATTGTTCTCATACTACACAATAATACAGCATTCTGTAAATAGGGATCCTTTCCCATAAATATAATACTGAATTTCGATTTTATTTACTTTTTTAGTCCTCATTCACTTCATCGTCACTATCTCTATTGGTAACAAACTATTTCAGTGTTCACTCTGCCAGAAAGCCACCCGAAACATTGTGACAATTGGCAATTTCGCATCTCACACTTCTGAAACCAATATGACAAAGGACAAAGTCCAGATACTGCTTCTGTTATTTTATTTTTCTTCTAAATCTAAGCCTAAAAAGAGTTCTCTTTTACCGCCGATAATACAATCTACAGTTCTTCGTGATCTTAAACTCAAAGCTGTTCTGTCTTCTCGTAACCTTGGCAAACTTCACTTTCACTTCAAGACTTCGACGTGAACTCATATGTCCTAAAATGTCTCTATCGACACATACAGCTCTCTCAAAATGACGCACGCACACACTGCTAACAGCTTCTGGTTCAACACTCGCATTCCATCACATACAATTACTACTCCTCCTATTTGTCTTACAAAGCTACACAAATGTTTCTCCTAACTAGCCGTCTCGCCTCCTTATGAAATAGCACGGATTTTTCTCGAAATTCACCTTTTCACGACGTTTCTCATCAACAAACCAGCAGCTGGAAGTCTCGCGAACAATCTGGAAACTCTTTGCTCTGCCGCGCTCATTGTTAGGTGCTTACTCGCCGCCTGGTGGTGGTGTGATGTTCTTGAAAATATTTGTGTTGCATCTTTCCAAAATACTAAGCTTAAATCCAAGTTAAGTATTTCATTGATGTTTCGCTTTTACTTTCCCTACTACGTATAGTAAATAGGACAACTATTGTATTCGATCCAAAATTTCGATGTCGAGACTTCACCGAGAATATGTTTTGAGAACCCCTGAATAAAAAAACGAAAAGTTGGTTAAAAGTCAAGTTGGTATTTAAGGATGCGACACGAAGATTTCAAAGAAAATCTCTCCACCCTAAACTACCCTTTACATGGAAAACTTGTTGATAGTTTTGATTTTCTCAAAAATGGCTCTAGCAATTTTTATTAAAATAGCATATGTTTAACATATTTTTATGGCAAATGAAGTTCCTATTTTGAATTTTCTGGCTATAGCCCATGTAGTCCTATTTACTCTGGATGACTTTTCCATAACTGGTAAACTTAAGGGATAGGCCAAATATTACTGTACAAAAAATGTTGATCTCCTTAAAACACACGTTATGTCCAAATGCATTTTTTGTAGGGAGAACCATTTCCAAGATATTCCTTGTTATTTGTGTGAGTTTTGCAATACTTTTCTGAAATGGAAGGTCGTTATTCACTTTCTTATGTCTTGGCCGTTGAAAGAGAACGAAATTTAATAAAATTCCTTCACCCTAAGCTACCCTTTACATGGAAAATGTTTCCAATTTTTTTATTTTCTTAAAAATGACTAATGATTTAAGATCTAAGATATATTATGGCAAATGAAATGCATATTTTGAATTTTGTTACTCTTGATGACTTATGCATAACTGATAAACTGTAAGATAGACAAAATCGTATTACAAGGGGATGTAGATCTGTTAAAGTATACGATTTATATTAAATACATTTCTTTGTGGAATGAACCATTTCGCAGATATTCCTAGTTATTTGTCTGAAATGTTCGATACTTTTCTGGAATAGGAGGTATTTATTCATTCTTTTATCTCTTGGTCTTTCAAAGAGAACGAAATTTCAAAACCATCACATAGTGACTAGCTTTAAAAATTGACTATCAATTAAAGTCTACTGTATTCCCATATTCTCCTAGCACCTACAAGGAAGTTAATAATTTCTGTAAATGTTTATTAACATGTAATATATATATATATAGGAATAAGCGTTTGTAAGAAGAGTGAGTAGAGGAAGTCATGCGAGTTCAACACATACAAGATTTTTGGGTCCTCTTATGAGCTCATATTTGGTAGAGAAAGACTATGATTAGGCTAATCCGTGCACTGCCTTTAAGCAGCCGTCGAGATAAATATATTTAATTTAATACCTCGAATGTTCAAATTATTCACACATAGTAGCAAAGTTATCTCACACTGACTAAGAGATGTAATTATAACTTTAAGCCGAGTAAGTATTACCCGCATTAAAGCATTTGCTGTGTAAATATCAAAACTAAATAAGGACAAACATATTCACGTTTTATTGCAACACTGGTAATTATTTAGACATTTAACATTTCTACATGTTTTATTAACTGTTGGTAACTGCTTGCAGAAAACTGCCAAGGATTCGTGAACGGAAGAGCTATATTCAACCTAATCAGGACCACCCTCCATAACTGAGCAGTTCCCTAGGTTTTCCTCGGCCCTAAATGACAAATTCCTGGGAGAAATTTAGGTCTGATACCAGCCCTTCCCAAACTTTCTTTCTCAGTTGTCATTTTATTACATGTCCATTTGAGTTCATAATTAAATAGTAAAAGATGCATGAAAATTAAACAAAAAATCTGATGTGTTGCACTCACATGACTTTCTCTACTCTTGTACTAACCATTCTTACAAGCTCTTATTCCTATATGTTCTTCGTGTTAGTGAAGATAAATATTTGTACAAATTATCCAATTGCTTATTTCCTTGTAGGTGCAAGGAGAATATTAGAATACAGTAGGCTTTGTGCGATAGTCAGATCTTTTAGAGCATTGAGATTCCGTTCTCTTTGCACAGCTAACTTATAAAAAATGAACAACGATATTCCATTTGACGAAAGTTTAAATATTCCAAAACTCACACAAATAGCAATGAGTATCTCCGAAATGGTTCACTCTACAAAAAAATTTAACTAGACAAATTGTGTGTTTTAGCGAGACCTACATTTTTGTAGAGTAAGACTTGGTCTATCTCTTACGGTTTATCAGTCATCCAGAATAAATAGGACTTTATTTGTCATCAAAATATCGCAAACGTATAATATTTTAATCAAAATCGTTAGAGCCATTTTCAAGAAATTCAAAATTTTCGAAAAATTTTCCACGCAAAGCATAGTTTAGAGTGCGGATATTTTCTTCAAAATCTTCGTGTCACATCCTTGAAAGATATTAAAGTTATATACCAACTTTGGTTTTAACCGACTTTTCGTTTTTGAGTTATGCTGTCCACAGACACACACTAGGACCTTTTTCTAAATTTTTTTTTTTTTTTTTTTTTTTAATTCAGGGGGCTTCAAAACATATTTCTTCTTAAATCTCAACGTATAATTTTTGGGTGGAATACAATGCTTCCTTTACTTACTACACGTAGTACAGAAAACAAAAAGGAGATCACACTGATATTTAGTCATTTTATTTTAATATAAGACATTGAACATAAATTTCCAGGCTTAATCCTGATTATTTTGTAACTGATTTCACCCCTTCTTACCCCACAATTATAGGGGCCAAACTAGGATATAAATGGAATCGGGTGCTGTCTCCAACTCCCATAATATTACTTTTCAGATTTCACCTGAAATACACGTTTAGAGGTACGCTGAATTAAAAAAAAAATTAGAAGAAGGTCCATGTATGAACTGTGAACAACATAGTTCAAAAAATGAAAACTAGCTTAAATGCTAATTTGGTATCACCTCAAATAGCAAGTTCAACATCTTCCAAGTATATGACACGGATATTTTCAACAAAATCCCTCCATAATACTACAGCCTTTGCGTGGAATATTTTTAAAAGCTTTTTTAAAAAGCCTGACTTTTGCATAACTGGTAAACCATAAGACATAGACAAAATCTTACTACACAAGAAAAAAAGAAAGCACACAAATGCTTTTGTGAAGCTAACCACTTACGAGATATTCTTTGTTATTGAATGCACTTTTCAATACCTATAGTTTTCTTATATAGGAAGCCATTCGCTTTTACTTTCTCTAATGTTAAGTAGAGGAAGTATTGTAGTTCACCTAAAAATTCGATGTGGAGATTTCACCGGAAATATGTTTTGAGGCCCCTGAATCCACTCCCCCCACCCTAAAAAAATGCATTTTTAGAAAAAGGTCCGTGTGTGCGTGTGTCTATATGTCAGTATATGGACAGCAGAACTCAAAAAACGAAAAGTCGGTTAAAAACCAAAGTTGGTATTAAAGTTTAATGTCTTTCAAGGATGTGACACGAAGATTTTGAAGAAAATTCATCCACCCTAAACTACCCTTTACATGGAAAATTTTTCGCAACGTTTTGATTTTGTTGAAAATGGTTATAACGATTTTGATTAAAATGACATATGAAATGTATATTTTGAATTGTCAGCCTATAGCCTATGTAGTCCTGTTTACTCTGAATGACTTTTGAATAACTCGTAAACCGTAAGAGATAGACCAAATCTTGCCGTACAAAAAATGTAGATGTTGCTA
The DNA here is from genome assembly GCA_030765045.1 of Tenodera sinensis. NCBI lineage: Eukaryota > Metazoa > Arthropoda > Insecta > Mantodea > Mantidae > Tenodera > Tenodera sinensis. The sequence goes on from CM060974.1 coordinate 37,279,508, forward strand.
AAAAACACAATTTATGCCTGAATAAACTTTTTTGTAGAGTGAACCATTTCAGAGATATTACTTATTTATGCGAGTTTCGGAAAACTTAAAACTTTCGTGAAAAAGAACATCGTTGTACATTTTTATAGGTGAAGCGTGCAAAGAGAACGGAATCTCAAAGCCTTAAAAGATTTGACTATCGCTCAAAGCCTACTGCATTCTAATATTCCCCTTGTACCGACAAGGAAATAAGCAATAAGATAATTTGTACAAATGTTTATCTCAACTAACACGAAGAAGATGTAGGAATAAGGGTTTGTGAGAATGGTTAGTACAAGAGAGGAGAAAGTCATGTGAGTGCAACACATCAAACTTTTTTATTTATTTTTTTAATGGCCTAATAGTGCAAAGAGAATGGCATCTCAGATTAAAAGATTTGACCGTCGCTTAAGCCTACTGTATTCCCATATTCCTATCCTACAAGGTATATATCGTAAAACAATTTCTTCAAACGTTTATCTCAATTAATATGAAGGACATTGCAGAAAAGTTCTTTTTAAGAAGTTTCATTTTTTGCCAGCACCAATTGTTTCCGTGTTTAAGTACCTTACTCCCGCTTGTTAAACACAATTGACATTTCGCTTATCAGCAGCTAAATGCGAATTCAGATATTCCTCGCATCTATTCGTAGTGAATAAGATAACATCACATAGTATTGATTCACTTGTTGATTTCAAAAGGACAATAGGTAAAAAGGGAAAACACATTGGAAACTTTTACTGCTCACACGTTTCGTTTTATACAATCTGATATAGTTAATATATTCTTGCAGGCGGAATCCGTTCAGAATGTACTCGAACTTCGTTTCCTTCCCTTTGTGTAGCCTGATTTGATAGTGCGCGTGTCACCAGGCAGATAAGAGCTCCTTTGTGTTTTTGTTTCGCTCCTTAAGGAAAGCTGGCAGCAAAGATGCACCAAGCTATGCTAGATTCGCTCTAAGAAACACACTTTTGTATTACTCCGCGCAACACATGTACAGCATAAACAGTTGACATGCAGTAACCAGTTCACAGAAAGTGAGAAGTTATTTGACTATTTTCTATTTCCAAATAACAGTGAAAAATAGAGTGTATTACAATAAAATCGTTAAACGTATTCGTTAGTGTGTTTTAAAAGTGATATCATAAACGAAATATGGGATCTACTTTCTACGCGATGTTTACCTCAGATGTGGTTCTTATTTCGGAAGGAGTATGTTTACTCCTATGCAATATTTACGCAGCTATAATTTAACTAAATCAGCTCTAAGTTTTCATGAAGAAGGGTCACCAGGAACCTCGGCAGAGCACTGAAAAAATGACTTCGCATCTAACGTAACCTTTTGAAGCAGGAATGAGAGGGAGCTGCGGGCGATGATGTGCACTAACATGGAGATGGGGTCCCTAACTGATCCAGGCACTAGCCTCATACAACTACTACCCCTGAACTTGACCAACTGCTACACACTTTTAACACACAGTTTATGTAAATAAAGGAACAATTTCTCATGTAACTATTTAAGTACTATGGAAAAAAAAATTGACAGCGGTCGGGAATTGAACCCCGGAACTGCCGAACGCGAGACTCACGCGTTACCACGAAACCGTGTCGCCCTTAAAGATTTGGCGAGCGTTTCCACACACTATAATGACTTCAAAGCTAAGTTGACGATTCTCTCCAGAAGATTTTAATAACAAGAGTAGAAATAACTTGGGTGAAAAGTATTTCTTCAGCCATACGTTAACCAGGGGTTCTACATGATGAGTGTCACAAATGTGTCCAATACAATTATTATCAATCAAGAAAGGTTTTACTGAAAAAAAAAATTGCGTCACATTTTGGAGCCATCTATCTTCTTGACTAATGGATATAAATAGTTTATTATTTCACTGTCACGCAAACATTGTATAATGAATTTTTATCTTAATTCGAATTAATTTAATCACAATGCAATATTAAAATGTCATTGCAAAGTTTAACTTCTAAGAGTGATTTGGCAACGTCACGTATGTCGTATTTCCAGATTTTCTACACCTTCACAAAGTATATAATAATAAATAATTAAATAACTAAATAATTAAATAAATAAATAGATAAACAATTAAATAAATGATAAATAAATGATAAATGAACAAATAATTCAATAATAAAATAATTAAATAATAATAAATTAATAATAATAATAATGATAGTAATTGTAACAACAACAATAATAATGGTAATAGTAATAATAGTAATAATAATAATAGTAATAATAACAATAACAATAACAGTAATAATAATAACAATAACAGTAATAATAATAACAATAACAGTAGTAATAATAATAATAATAATAATAATAATAATAATAATAATAATAATAATAATAATAATAATAATAATAATAATAATAATAATAATAATAATAATAATAATAATAATAATAATAATAATAATAATAATAATAATAATAATAATAATAATAATAATAATAATAATAATAATAACAAAAATATTCTATTACATGAAGCAAGCTCTAGTATACTGTGCTAAATTATTCTTTCTTCTAATTAAAGTCCTAACATGGGCATTCATTAACGCTGAAAAACGTCTTATCTGAAACATTTATTATTTTTCGTGATTAAGTTTTTGGAAAGGATAAATTAAGTGTTTATTTATTGCTCTTCAATTGGTTATTGAAAGGGTGAATTTTAGAACTATTGGCGATTTGTTTATATGAAAGTACTTTTAATTTCGGATTGATATATCAAATCTTATTTTTGCAACATATGTAAATTAATCATTGTTAACACATATTTGTTAGCGTAAGCTAAATTTACAATTTCATTTATCAATTCCCATGACAAGGTAAAACTGGTGTTTAATACTTACGGTACCAGTAGCAAATGACGTCACACCCAACAGCATAGTAACCTACAAATAAGTTACTAATGAATCCTTAGCAAAATATAGAACTATTTATTGATTGGACTATTAAATGTGTAATTGGACATGTTAACATTAACAAACGATTGAATTCTTGTATTTCCTTAATGCATTTTGAGATGGAACCTGGCTTTTCACACGAAATATGCAAATTAGGCCTACATGAGACAATAGCTTTTCATTTGTTCACATTGAGAATTAATTCTTTCTTAATGTCCAATAAAATATGGAGGAAAAAAATTGATTTATTGCTTTTTACGGTTTTTCAAAGACCGTTAAAATTAATTTGCTAACCACGAACTGTAAGTTGCTTATCAGATCTGGAATACTAGGGAAAACTCGATCCTGCGGGTATCGTATTCTCAAAATACATTCTCGACCTGATAAGTGTCACTTAGAGTTCTTAGTGCGCAATATACTATTATGAGTCCTCACATTTGATAACATTTTAATAACGTTCAATTACAATCAGTGACATAGTAAACGAATTATAGGATTACACAATACAAGAACGATAAGATCTTTATGTGAAAATTTAAAGAATTTAATCACATAATAATAAATAAAAGAGGATGATATGTTCATAATATTTACGGTTGTGGTATTTAATTAGTCACAAATGTGAAGTCGGAATGACACACTGCCAAGGGCAGTCTGCAGTCGATACAATTTATGGCACAATCTGGATAATATCAGTTCAGTTCGGGAAGACAAATGGCGAAACAGATGACCCACTTATCCTGCCCATTTATAGAAGTACAACGTAATAACTTAATTTATATGTACGTTTATGATTTAATGTGATGAACTTTGGGATTTAAATCAAGGAACTTTGGTCAAGGATGGGCAAGATAAACACAGAAATCTAACTCCAACTGATATATGAAAACCATTACTTCTGATTAATTTTCATAAATTCATTATTATTAATTATTATTATTATTATTATTATTATTATTATTATTATTATTATTATTATTATTATTATTATTATTATTATTATTATTATTATTATTATTATTATTATTATTATTATTATTATTGTTGTTGTTGTTGTTGTTGTTGTTATCGTTATTATCGTTATCATCATTATCATCGCCATCATCGCCATCATCATTACTATTATTAATTATTATTATTACTATTATTAATTATTACTATTATTATTATTATTATTATTATTATTATTATTATTATTATTATTATTATTATTATTATTATTATTATTATTATTATTACTTTCTCTACTGGTAAGTAGGGGAAGTATTGTATTCCACCCAAAAATTCGTTGTCCAGATTTCACCGGAAATATATGTTTTGAGACCACCTGAATCAAAAAAAAAAACAACACATTTTTGGGAAAAGGTCCGTGTGTGTCTGTGTGTGTCTGTGTGTGTGTGTGTGTGTGTGTGTGTGTGTGTGTGTGTGTGTGTGTGTGTGTGTGTGTGTGTGTGTGTGTGTGTGTCTAGACAGCATAACTCAAATACGAAAAGTCGTTTAAAAATCAAAGTTGGTATTTAAGTTTAATGTCTTTCCAGGATGCGACACGAAGATTTTGAAGAAAATAGCCCCACCCTAAACTACCCTTTGAATGGAAAATTTTTCGAAAATTCTGAAGAAAATGGCTCTAACGATTTTGCTTTTCCTATTTACTCCGGGTGACTTTGGCATAACTGGTAAACCGTAAGAGAAAGACCAAATCTCAGTCTACAAAAAATGTAATCTGGCCAAATATTTTTTTTTTTTTTTTTTTTTTTTTTAGAGTGAACCATTTCGGAGATATTCCTTGTTACTTGTGTCAGTTTTGGAAAACAAAACTTTCGTGAAATGGAACATCGTTGTTCATTTTTTTCATGTTAAGTGTGCAAAGAGAACGTGATCTCAAAGCTTTAAAACATTTGACTATCGCTCAAAGCCTACTGTATTCCAATATTCTCCTTGTACGAATGGTTAGTACAAGAGTAGAGAAAGTCATGAGAGTGCAACACATCAGTTTTTTTCTTTTTATATCCGCATTAAAGCGAGTTAACGCCTGTGTCGGTCGCGATATTTGTGACGAAAATAATGCTACTTTATTTTATCCGTCCATTATTGGTGACAGAAATCGTCTGGGCTCGTCGTATTGTCCAGAAAACTGGAATGACACGTGAGGCGGCGGCAGTGGCGGCAGGAGTGACGACAGATCCGTTCTAGTCCGTGTCACCACACTAAAACATGATTGCAAAACAGTACACATTGTGCCAGTGTGGAAACTGCGACTGTGAGGGTGTGGTCTTTTGTCAAGCCTGGCTCGCAAATTTCAGCGAGATTTACTAGCAGGGCTATCAAGTTGTGTTAAACACATGCCTTGAGCAATCAACCCAGTGCGGAATAGCGATCCACAGCATCTGTCCGTGACTGACTCACGAAACACCAGATTAGCCGACTTTTTGTGCACGCAATGACATCAAACAACATACGCTTAGGCCTATTCCCATTGTACCTATGTAATAAAACAATTCCTACAAATCTCTCTGTCCAATAACAAAGTAGATATAAGAATAAACATTTGTAAGATTTCCTTGGAAAGAATTCTTACAAACCCTTATTCCTATCAAGAAGACCAACAACAACAACTACAAGACCTCCTACAATATTTATCAAACGTATAAAAAAAAACATCAATTTACCGAACAAATGACAACAAACAATAAATAAAAAATTTACAAGGGCCTGAAGCAGCAACAAAAAGAAAAAGCACTAAGCAAACAGTAAAATCAGCCTTCTTGGGTAGCGACGGCAGCAAGTTGTGTGACCTGGGAATAAAACAAAAAAGCAGCAACAAAAAGAGAAAATGTACCACCAAAACTGATTGATCTCTGCCCCACCAGAAAACAAAAAAACAAAGCTAGGCTGAAGAGGGGACACTCCATAAGCAGCCCGGGCGTGCTTGCACGCCCAAACTCCATAATTAATTAATTAATTAATTAACATTTACAGAAATTACCTTATTGTTTATCTTTTGTAGGTGCAAGGGGAATATTAGAATACAGTAGGCTTTGTGCGAATACTTTCAAATCCCATTCTCTTTGCACGGTTAACATATACAAATGAATAACGATGTTCCATTTGACAGAAGTATATGTTATCCAAAACTTACACAAATAACAAGGCATATCTCCCAAATTATTCGGGCATAAATTGTGTGTTTTAGCAAGATCTACATTTTTGTACAGTAAGATTTGGTCTATTACTTACGGTTTAGCTGTTATGCAGAAGTCATCCACAGTAAACAGGACTACATAGGCTATAGCCAGAAAATTCAAAATATACATTTCATTTGTTATAAAAATATCCCAAACATGCGGCATTTTAATCAAAATCGTTTGAGCTATTTTCAAGAAAATCAAAAATTTCTAAAAATTTCCCATGTAAAGGGTAGTTTAGGGTGGAGTAATTTTCTTCAAAATCTTAGTGTGGCATCCTTGAAAGACATTCAACTTAAATACCAACTTTCGTTTCTAACTGACTTTTCACTTTTGAGTTATGTCGTCCACAGACTGACAGACAGACAGACACATGGACCTTTTTCTAAAAATGCTCTTTTATGATTCAGGGGGCCTCAAAACATATTTCCGGTGAGATCTCAACATCGAATTTTTGGATGGAATTCAATATTTCATCTATTTTGCTACACGTAGTAGACAAAGTAAAAAATGAAGCAACGGAATCTAAACTAGAACATTTTGAGACTAAAGGCTTCAGTTATCTTAATAATTACAGCAAGTTCTTGAATTAATATGCTGCTAACAAGTGTTTCTTGATGCCTCCATCACATTTTCAAAGATTTAAAACAGTTTACAGAATATAAACACTGCGGTTTTAATAGACATGTTATACATTTAAATATTAAAAGACAGTTTTTACCCTAAAGAAATAAAAGATGACTGTATTTTTAAAAACTTTTTTTTACCATCCTTGGGCTAATAAAAAATTTAAATACTTCTTAAGGAACATGTAATAACTTTGGTCCCTAAAAAAAAATTAATACACAGAATTTACTAATTTTTTCTAAAAAGGATTAAGTTCCAAATTATAAAATATCTGGTATTTATCAATTTAGCTGTTTGGATTGTAGCAGGGTTTACATTACTAAAACTAAACATCATCTGGAAACCACAACGAAGGAACATTTTAGAAATATTAAATAAAACAGATTGATAAATCAGCTGTGGCAGATCATTTTTGGTCATTTAATCATGAAATAAATCCAGAGCTTAAATTATTAAAAGAATTAAGTGGACCTATGGATTTAGCGGTTTGGGAAAAGAAATATTTTTTTTCCTCCCCTGAGAGAAGGTTAGATGTTTGCATGAAAGTTTGTGAATTTCTTTAGTTATTTACTCTTTTCGTATGGAGGACTTACGTCCCCCAGGACACCTGTCGAGGAGTAATAGAAATATGGATGATAGGGGTGACCATCCGATACCTGGTGTCAGAGAGAAAAAGGGGGACGATATGAAATGACAGTGAAAGGAAAAGTGATGGAGCAGTTGATGGATGAATGGAGGTGGAAACCGGAAAACCCGGAGAAAGCCGGATCAGAAGCTGCTTTGTGCACTATAAATTCCATATGCAGTCCCCTGGGATTGAACCCAGTTTATATTTGTAATACAAAGAACAGAAAGGCGCCTTTCACTATTAAAACGTCTAACAGGAATGAAGTGGGGATGTTCCAGAGCAACTCTTAACACAACATACAATGTATATATAAAGCCATTATTTACTTACTGCAGCGAAGTTCTTGTAACAGCAAACACAAAAAAAAAAAAAAAAAATTCAAATCTTTCAAAACCAAAGTCTGAGGTTAATTACAGGTGCTATCAAATCCACACCAATAGCAGCTATGGAAATACTAACCAACCAATACCCCATTGAATATGAAATAGAAAAAGCGGTTCTTATTCAACACGAAAAGTTGATCAGACTCCCATTCAATACATGGCACAAGAGAAATTTTACACATACACTAAAGACTCAGGAGAGCTTTCTTTCCAAAATTCAAGACATCAAGAAGAATGTACACCTTCCTAATTCAAAGGAAAACTTCATATCTAAAGTCAATCCAACACATACACTAGACACCACATATTATTTACACCTGACAGAAGAAGTTAAGAAAAGTGATACTCCAACTAGTGTTCTAAGATTATTGGCATTAGAGACAATCCATACTAGATTTCCAGAACATGAGTGGCTCCATATTTATACTGATGGATCATTGATATCAAACAAAGATGGAGCAGGTGCTGGAGTCACATGTCACCTCTTTTCCTATTACAAATCTTTAAGTTATGGAACTACTAACTTTGAAGCAGAAATTGAAGCAATTCGAATGGCCCTACAACTTTTCAGCAAGCAGTTATTCTCTCAGATTCCAGGGCAGCAATTATAGAAATTACTTCCAAGTTGTCACCAAAAAGTCAAACAATTATAGAATGTTGGAAAATCGATGCCCATCTAACAGCACTACAAAAACACCTAGTCTTCCAATGGATACCAGCTCACTGTGGACTGAGTGCTAATGAGAAAGCTGATTTTTTTGCAAAAAAGGGTACCAGCGGTGTACAAAAATCTATAGTTAATCTACCATTTTATGCAGCTAAATTATTACAAAATATTACTATGAAAAATCAAAGAATAAAAGATGGGAACTACCAAACATTCAAACATAATTCCTGAGTATCCTCGAAAAACAGCAGTTGCAACCTTCAGGTTGATTACAGGACATGATTGTCTGGCAAAACATTTAAACAGAATTGGGATATATTCTTCACCACTCTGTCCTCTATGTGATCTGCAAGAGGAAATGGACCGAGACCACCTTCAAATATGCCCGGCCACTTCTAGTGCCCCATCCATCAGTGAAAAATATTGGAGAGCAAGAGGATTAATGACTTTATTGTCAGAAATCCAGCATTAACTAACAACAAACAGATTTGAACAATCTAACCACTGCGCCGCCTAAAATTGTAATAATATTTAGTAAAGAACTGCAAAAATCTTTTAAATCTTACCGGTGAATACTGTTAACCAACAGAGAGCTCTTTCTAAAGAAATCTGATATGTTACACTCACATAACTTTCTCTACACACTTATTCCTCTATCTTCATGTCAGTCGAGATAAACATTTGCAGCAATTGTGTTATTGTCAATATTCTTGTAGATGGCTTTGAGCGATTGTCAGATCTTTTAAAGCAGGTCGCTAATACATGAACGCTTTGAAATTCCGTTCTTTGCAAGGCCAGGAGATAAGTGAATAACGACCTCCCAATTGAGAAATGTTTAGGTAAGTATTGCAAAACTCACACAAATAACAAGGAATATCTCGGAAATGTTGCACTCCACATAACATGCATTTGTACATATATTGTGTGCTTTAAGGAGCTCTACATTTTTTATATAGTAAGATTTGGCCTATCGCTTATGGTTTATGCAAAAGTCATCAAGAGTAAACAGGAATGCATAGGCTCTAGCCAGAAACTTCAAAATATACATTTCATCTTCCACAAAAATATCTTAAAATATGGTCAGAGCCATTTAATAAAAATCTGATGTGTTGCACTCACATGATTTTCTCTACTCTTGTATTAATCATTCTTACAAACTCTTATTCCTATATGTTCTTCGTGTTAGTTAAGATAAACATTTGTACAAATTATCTTATTGCTTATTTCCTTGTAGGTGCAAGGGGAATATTAGAATACAGTAGGCTTTGTGTGATGGTCAAATCTTTTAAAGCTTTGAGATCCCGTTCTCTTTGCACGCTTAAAATATAAAAAATGAACAACGATGTTCCATTGCATGAAAGTTCTAAGTTTTTCGAAACTAACACACAAAACAAGGAATATCTCCGAGATGGTTCACTCTACAAAAAACTTTATTGAGAAATAAATTGTGTATTTTAGCAAGATCTACATTTCTTGTGGAGTAAGCTTTTCTCTATCTCTTACGGTTTACGAGTTATTCAAAACTCATCCAGAGTAAACAAGACTACATACGTTATAGCCAGAAAATTCAAGATATACATTTCATTTGTCATAAAAATATCTCAAACATATGGCATTTTAATCAAAATTGTTCGAGCCATTTTCAAGAAAATCAAAATTTTCGAAACATTTTCCATGTAAAGGGTAGTTTAAGGTGGGGCTATTTTCTTCAAAATCTTCGTGTGGCATCCTTGAAACACAATAAACTTAAATACCAACTTTGGTTGTTAACCGACGTTTTGTTTTTTAGTTATGCTATCCACAGACTGACAGACACACGCGCGCGCGGACCTTTATTGATTCAGGGTCTCTCAAAACATATATTTCCGGTGAAATCTCGACATCGAAATTTTGGGTGGAATACAATACTTCCCCTACTTACCAGTAGAGAAAGTAAAAGTGTTTATTCTCAACAGCTCTTAGAATTAATGGAGCACTACAATTCATTTTAGGAGCGTATAACTGTCCTGGGACAGTTAAACTCACATGTTTTTGTAACACCCAGAAATAATGACGCATCTACACGTTACTTCACAGCTGTCGATTAGGACAGAACGTCTGTGCCTTGTCTGTGGCAGTTCCGTCCACGACACAACACAACTTATTCGTGCTAAATGAAACTGAGATTATCATAACCTTTGGTTATGTGTCATTAGCAGGAAGACCCGCATGAATCATATCATACTCCTCTAGAAAACGGAAGTAAATTAGCTAGCCTAGGATGGATGCACACATATTCATAACTTTAGTTACTCTATTATTTATAGTAATTATTGCAGTTTTGTATTCCATCCAAAAGTTCATTATGAGATTACAGGGTATTTTTGTCTGTGAAGCATAGCTCAAAAACGAAAAGTTGGTTAAACATCAAAGTTCGTAATTACGTTCTATATCTTTCAAGATGTGACAGGAAGATTATAAAGAAAATTCCTGTGCCCCAAACTACCCTATACGTGCAAAATTTTGACTTTCACAAAAATGGCTAACGATTTTCATCAAAATGCCATATGTTTGAGATATTTTCATGGCAAATGAAACGTATATCCTGTTTTACTTTTAATGACGTTTGCATAACTGGTAAACCGTAACAGATACACAAATGTTAATTTACAAAAAATTTAAAACTCGTTAAAACAGAAAAGTTACGTCCAAATTCTTTGTTATTTGTGTGAGTTTTGGAAAGCAAACGTTTGTCAAATGGAACATCGTTATTCATTCTCTATATGTTAGGGGTGCAAAGAGAACAGAATTTGAAAGGTTTAAAAGATTTGACTATCGCTCAAAGCCTACTGTATTCCTATATTCTCCTTGCACCTACAAGGAAATAATATACTTTCTGCAAATGTTTATCTCAACTAACACGAAGAAGATAGAGGAATAAGAATTTGTAAGAATACTTCAAGAGGAAAAAACGAAAAGTCTGTTAAATACAAAACTTCGTGTTTATATTCAATAAACTTCTTCGCTGTAACCAAACCCTCGTTAAAAATGCATGTGATAATGGGTAATTGAAACTAAGGAAAAATCAAGACTGGATTTATCTCAAAGGTGCCTATTGGGTGGAAGAAATTACAAGATATCATATATATATATATATCTTAAGGTAGAAGAAAGCTCCTTTTGTCCACACTTGCATAGAACATTTCTGAAATATGGCTAAGGATTTTCATTAAAATACATTACGTTTAGGATATTTTTAAGGGCAACGAAATGCACGAATACGTGTAACTTGAATTTCCTGCGAATATCCTCACAAGTCCTCTTCATTTTGCATGATCTTCGTAAGTATATCTGGCAAATTGTAAGTGACTGTCTTACTACACGATAATGCAGATCTCATTAAAACACACAATTTATCTCAAATACTACATTTTTCGTGAAGTAAACCATTTTTGAGATGTTCCTCTTATTTGTTTGAATTTTCGAATCAAAGGAGAAGTCTTTATCTGTTTCTTATGTCTTGGATGCGCAAAACGAATGCAATGGCGACCAGTTCTTTAAAGATTTGACTATACTAAGTCTACTGTATGACATTCCCATTGTACCTACAGGGAAACGTTTATTTTGGTTAACATGAAGTAGATGGAAGAATAAGTCTTTGTTACTTTCTCTAGTGGTAAGTAGGTGAAGTATTGTATTCCACCCAAAAATTGGATGTCGAGATTTCATCAGAAATGTTTTGAGACCCCCGAATCCAAAAAAGGCATTTTTAGAAAAAGGTCCGTGTGTGTGTGTGTGTGTATGAGTGTGTGTGTGTGTGTGTGTGTGTGTGTGTGTGTGTGTGTGTGTGTGTGTGTGTGTGTGTGTGTGTGTGTGTGTGTGTGTGTGTCAGTCTGTGGACAGCATAACTCAAAAACGAAAAGTAGGTTAAGAACCAAAGGTTCTATTTAAGTTTATCGTCTTTCAAGGATACGACACGAAGATTTAGAAGAAAATAGCCCCACCCTAAGCTACCCTTTACATGGAAAATTTTTCGAAAATTTTGATTTTCTTGAAAATGGCTCTAACGATTTTGATTAAAATGTCATATGTTTGAGATATTTTTATGACAAATGAAATGTATATTTTGAATTTTCTGGCTATAGCCCCTGTAGTCGCATATGCTCTGGACGACTTTTGCATAAGTGGTAAACCGTTAGAGATAGACCAAATCATACTATACAAAAAATGTAGATCTTGCTAAATACACAATTTATGTCTAAATAAGTTTTCTTGTAGGTTGAACCATTTCGGAGATATTCCTTGTTATATGTGTGAGTTTCGGAAAACTTAAAACTTTCGTGAAATGGAACATCGTTGTATATTTTTTTTATATGTTAAATGTACAAAGAGAACAGAATCTTAAAGATTTAAAATATTTGACTATCCCACAAAGCCTTCTGTATTCTAATATTCCTCTTGCACCTACAAGAAAATAAGCAATAAGATAATTAATTTGTACAAATGTTTATCTTAACTAACACGAAGATGTAGGAATAAGAGTTTGTAAGAATGGTTAGTACAAGAGTAGAGAAAGCCGTGTGAGTGCAACACATCAGATTTTTAATTATACTGTCCACAGACTGACAGTTAACCTTTTTTCTAAAAATGCTTTTCTTTTTTTGGAATCAGAGGGCCTCAAAACATGTTTCCGGTGAAATTTCGACATCCAATTTTTTAGGTGGCATACAATACGTCCTCTAAATTGTTATACCTGGTAGAGAAAGCAACAATGTAGATTTGTTTCTAGGCGAGATTATTCGCCATCATCCCCAGAGTCTGGAATTGTGAAGAACCACTGTATACAAGATAACTGCACTGCAATATGGTGCAAAGACCGTAGATATGATCACAGAGTATAAATGGAACAATAATACATCATACAGTGTCAGATGTTGGACAACAATGGAAAAGCTGGATGGCTATCGAAGACGGAAGAGGTTAGGAAGTGGTTGTTGCTATGTCCGTTAGTGTTTGACTTGCTCGTTGGCAAACAAACAGAAGGTCAACAGTTTCGTCTTTAAGAACATTGCTCCGAACCTACTTGCATAATTCTGCAATATCCACGACTGCCGCATAAACACACATACACATCCAAGTAATAATTTAGGCATTTTTATCACCGACTAAAATCCAACTGCACCATAGAAATAATAAATGCAACAAAGTATAAACAAAAAAATTACAATGTATAGCTTCTCTGTGAATTAATGTTTATTTTTACATAGCTTGTGCAAACTGTTCTTTAAAAAGCTGATGTGTGCACTCACATAACGTTCTCTGCCCACTCTTGTGCAAGCTGTTAAAATGGTTATATACAGCTGGTTTAAACTATTGTCAAATTGCCTTGAAATTCTGTTCTCTTTGAGTGGCCAGGACAGGAAAATGAATATTTCGTCTTCTTCATTTGATTACCCTACCCTTATGTAGGAGAGTACCTGGGGTCAGACGCCTGTCGGGGAGCACAGGAACCTATGGACCTGACAGAGTGAAGACCTGGAAGCAAATGGTCAGAACAGCACCAGGTATGAGAGTGAGGAAGAGGACAATATGAAATGCAGGTACAATAGATTAATGGAAAAGTGATGACGGAGCAGATGGTGTAATGAGTGGCCGGGGAAACCAGAGAACCCAGAGGAAACCAGTCCAGACGCCGCTTCAGCCACCACAAATACCACATGCATATCCCTGGGATCGAACCTGGGCCGCCTTAATCATAGTTGAATGGTCTAACCGCTCGGCCACGGCGCTGCACCTACTTTCCAAACGAGAAAACCTATAAATACTGTAAAATTCAAACCAATAGTAATCAGAAACGGTTAACTCCACAGAAAAGTTATTTGACATAAACTGAGTGCATTTGTACATTTTTTCACTACCCAGATTTTGTCGATTACGATTTACCAGGCTATTCCCAGAAATTTAAAGATAATTTCATTTGAAATGAAAACATCTTAAAGGTATTGTATTTTAATCAAATATGCTGGACCACTTTTTTTAGGAAAGATCGAAAATTTGTCCAAGTAAGAAGTAGTTTCTGGTGGGGGGGTAGTTTCTTGAGAATTTACGTGTTCCATGCTTGCAAAATACTGAACTTAAATATCAGTTTGGTATTTAAATAACTGTTTTTCACTTATCTTGTCCATAGGCACACTTTTACTAAAAATGGTTACTTGTGTTTGTGGGACCTCAAAAGTGTATTTAGAGTGAAATATCGGCATGTTATTTTTGGATGAAATGCAACACCCTCTGTACCTCTTCATGGCACAGAGAGCAAAACGCTTATTACTTTCTCTACCACATATGGTAAGCAGAGGAAGTATTGTATTCCCCAAGAATTCGATATCGAGACTTCATCGGAAATATGAAGGCGTTTATCCAGACTAAACTCAAACATATGGCATTTTAATCAAATTCGTAAGAGCCATTTTCAAGAAAATCAAAATTTTCGAAAAATTTTCCATGTAAAGGCTATCCCTGAAAGGCATTAAACCAAAATACCAACTTCGGTTTTTAACAAAATTTTCGTTTTTGAGTTATGTTGTCCACAGACTGACACACACACACACACACACACACACACACACACACACACACACACACACACACACACACACACACACACACATTTTCCTAAAAATGTTCTTTTTGGATTCAGGGGGGTCTCAAAACATATATTTACCGTAAAATCTCGACATCGAATTTTTGGGTGGAATACAACACTTATATTTATTTACCAGTAGAGAAAGTAAAAAAGCGTTGGAGAAATCGGTAGGAGCTCCCAGTTTTCGTCATGTCATTAACGTATGAGCAAAGGGCTGTTACACAGTCTCCGAGTGCAGGACATCCGCCTTTGCAATTCCGTTATCAGTATTAATCATCTCACGAATGGAGATTTCAATTCGCAGTGGGACAACGCCCATGTAGACGGGCCAGCCAGCCGGCCGCCCGCCCGGGGGAAGGAACCCAGGGTTCAACGCTGGACAGATTAGTTCCTGACAGTATGCTGTCGCTGAATGATCTGCTTGATGAAATAGAGTGGGCTGAACACTGGCAGAGTTGAAGGTGAACAGGATATCTGTGTCTGTGTGCCACAGGCAGCTTCGTGTCTTGGATTTTCCTTATAAAATATCGCTTACAATTTGGATATTGAAACCTTGGCCCAGGCCTTCATACTTCTTATTATATCAAAACAATAATTATCCTTCCGCCTGATCCTTTCAACTCGTACACGCAACTTATAATATGGAATACTAACACGTGTTTCCTCAAAGTCGAATGTCCTTCAATTTAGATTCTAATATCACATTAGATTGCGAATTGGAAAAACCTGATGACTTCACATTACTTTCTCTACTCTTCTGCAAATTATTATTACAAGCTCCTATGTTAACCAGTCAGTGGCAGTTAAATCTTTTAAAGCTCTATGTGATAGCTTTGGAACTTCTGTTTGCATGGCCAACAGATAAAAAATAAATAACGACGAACGTCTATAGTGTAAAATTCTGACAAAGAATAAGAGTGTCTCTGAAATGCTTTCGGTCTGGGTGGCTCAGTTGGTTAGACGCTGGCCTACTGATCCTAAGGTCGTGGGTTCAAATCCGGCCCAGACCGATGGTTTTTAAGTGTGCTTAAAAACGACAGCTCCATGTCAGTAGATTTACTGGCATGTAAAAGAACTCCTAGTTGACAAAATTCCAGCACACCGGCGACGCTGATGTTATCATGGCAATTGACAGCGTCGTTAAACAACAAAATAATAATAATAATAATAATAATAATAATAATAATAATAATAATAATAATAATAATAATAATAATAATAATAATAATAATAATAATAATAATAATAATAATAATAATAATAATAATAATAATAATAATAATAATAATAATAATAATAATAATAATAATCTAAACAGGTTCAGTCCACAAAAAAGAATATCTAAGATAAATTGTGTTTTAACGAGATTTACATTTTTATTTGGTTTATCAGCTATGCAAAAGTCATCAGGAGTAAACAGGACTACATAGGCTATAGCCAGAAAATTTAAAACATACACTTCACTTGCCATAAAAATATCTTAAATATATGGCGTTTAATTCAGAGTCGTTAGTCATTTTTGAGAAAATCAAAATTTCCCAAAAATTTGACATGGAGCTTAGGATGCAAGGATTTCTTGAATATCTTCATGTTGCATCCATGAAATATATTCAACTTAAATACCTACCTTGAATTTTAACGTCTATTTCTGGTGATATTTTGGTATTTAATTTTGGATGGAATACAATGCTTCCTTATTTATCGAAATTCTGATTTACCAGATGTACAAATGTTCAGAATGAAATGTAGTTCACAGGATATTCCCAGAACATCCAATCTATACATTTCATTCAATAAAAATGTTTTGAAACATTTAGACGGTTTACATTAAAACTTTAGATTGTTTTTGTTCTCAAAAGTTTTTCTAAGGATTACACAAAACTGTAGATCTTGTTAAAGCCCACAAATTATATCAAATAACTTTTTATGATCTTAACAAAGACTACTTCGAAATGGTTATTGGTTTGAATTTTAAAATCGTTGTAATTTTCTGAAGCGGTAAGTCAATATGAAGTTTTACTGGTTATGACGGAAAGAGTATTTAATTTCAAAGGCCTCATAATGATATCCCTTTATTTATTATTTTTCTCTCTTAATTTCAGTATCGTTTTTCCTGTGTTTTCTAACAATTCCATAAATTCTCTTTGATTCCGTCTCATTTTTCAGGTGTGTTTCTGTTTTGTGGTAAGATATTTATTTTAGCTGTGTGTCTGAGACAACATTTCAGTTCTACTACCTTATTACCGCGGTACTAACAGCCTATTCTCGACGCTGGCGACGGAAAATATATCATTATATTATATGAAATCATATGACAATCTTTGTTTGACTATATAATTAGAGATGCACTCGATATATCAAAATTTACTTTCCCCACAAGCCACTTTGTTCTTTTCTGACGCAGATTTCTGTTATATATAAGGATAAGGAAAAAGAATAATTATCGTTTTCCAAAGCTTCTATATTTTAACAAACATTTTTGCATCGTAATAAATTTTAAAATCTTCTCAATTTTTAATATCGAATAATGTTTATAATATATAAAATCTGAAACTTTTTAAGTAAACATTTGTATTAACAAGTCTTAGCTATGACACAGTAATACATTTCAAACCTAAGCTATTTTTGCACTGTAAATAAAATATGTTTGAAAACTAACATTATTTATGTATTGATATATTATATTTTTATTTTTAGATTATAAATATTATCCGAATGTTAAGTACTATGTATGTTTTGAGTTAACTGTTGTTATAGCATTTGAATTTGTGTTCTGTTTAAGCTTTTTGTTATATTTTTATTCAGTATTTATATATAGTATATTTTATTTATTTTTACTGTTTAATCTGTAAACGATAATGCTTCTGTTATAATTGCTGAAATACTTAATAAATTTAAAAATCTGGAATATTAAGCCTGGATTAAAAAATCTAATGTGCTGCACTCACATGACTTTCTCTACTCTTGTACAAACTATTTGTACAAATTCTTATTCCTATATCTTCTTCGTCTTAGTTGAGATAAACATTTGTACAAATTATCTTATTGCTTATTTCCTTGTAGGTGCAAGGGGAATGTTAGAATACAGAAGGCTTTGAGCGATCGTCACATGTTTTACAGCTTTGAGATTCTCTTCTCCTTGCACACTTAACATATAAAAAAATGAAAAACGATGATCCATTTCACGAAAGTTTTAAGCTTTCAGAAACTCATACACATAAGAAGGGATATCTCCGAAATCGTTAACCCTACAAGAAAATTCATTGAAACATAAATTGTGTATTTTAGCAAGATCTACATTTTTTGTATAGTATGATTTGGTCTATCTCTAACGGTTTACCAGTTATGCAAAAGTCGTCCAGAGTAAATACGCCTACAGGGGCTATAGACAGAAAATTCAAGATATACATTTCATTTGCTATAAAAATATCTCCAACATATGACATTTTAATCAAAATTTTTAGAGCAATTTTCAAGAAAATCAAAATTTTCCATGCAAAGGGTAGTTTAGGGTGGGGCTATTTTCTTCAAAATCTTCGTGTCGCATCCTTGAAAGACATTAAACTTAAATACCAACTTTGGTTTTTAACCGACTTTTCGTTTTTGAGTTATGTTGTCCACAGACTTACACACACACACACACACACACACACACACACACACACACACACACACACAAATACACACACACACACACGGGCCTTTTTCTAAAAATGCTTTTTTTTAACTCAGGGAGTCTCAAAACATATATTTCCGGTGAAATCTCGACATCGAATTTTTGGGTGGACTACAATACCAGTACAGAAAGTGAAAATTAGGTGCCAGAGATATGTATACAGAATTTTATTTTATATTTTATTTTTATTTTGTGCTGAAAGTATGAACAGGACAATGAAAAAAAAACCTAGGCTTTCAAAGGGGTTAAAATGATGGTGCAGAAGGTACGTGGTAAACTGCCAATTTATTAAACACTTCAAGAACAGTTTCTAAGATTATGTCAGAAAGTTTTCAGAAGGTAAAACATATTCTGCAAAAAGACACAGTGGTTGTAAACAGAAACTGAATGAAAGAGGCAGGAGAATTTTAAAGAAGACTACCAAGAAAGTATTTAACTATTGCAGATAAAGTGACTTCAGATTTGAACACGTGAATCAGCTAACCTGTTTGCACCAGAACTGTGAAGAAAGAGCTTCACAACTTACAAATAACTATAGCAATTGCCAAGCCACTTATCTCACAGACTCCTGCAACAAAGACAAAACAATGGAGCCATGAGATAAAACCTGAACAGCTGAATACTGGAAAAAGTATGATATGGTCTGATGAATCATCTTTCACACTTCTTTGCACTGTTTGGAGAAGCTTATGATCCTGACTTTTTAATGCCCGTATAAAACATGGTTTCGACTGCAATATCTTAGTTTTCTGCAGGTTTTATCACCATACTGACCAATTTCGACAGAGATAAGAAATGGAAACCATTCTGAGGCATAAAATACTTTTGGAAACTATTCACACATTATTTGTAGGATTGAAACTGCTTTGACAGGGAGGCCCAATAAGGTTTTTGTTCAGTTTAAAGCAATAAACACATGAAATTAGATAATCTGGAAAAAATGCAAAATCTATTTTGGCAAGATTGATTTACTAAAATCAACCTGTGAACCTTTGAACCACTTCTGAACATACTTTAACACAAATTTCAATTTATAAATTATCGTTTATCTCAAAACCTTTGTAGGTATATTTCATTACTTAAAAGACTCGAAGTATCAAAGTTTTTTAACGATTAACTCCTAATTTTTAGGAAAGCTTCACTAATTAAGATTTTATTAAAATCTAAATGCTGTGATTCTCAGGTCGTGTACTATATTGAACTTGAAAGAACGCTTAATTTTGCTCAAAGGCCTTTTTTGAGCTTGAGGTTCTTTTACGTATTGTAAATTTACAACGCGGGACCACCAGCTTTACTTCCCTTCGGTAGCAAAGCAAGCTAAAGAGACTCACATGGCCATTTCAGTTATTAGAGATAACTGCGTTGTTTTTGTTATTAAATGTCTTCATAGCTTAATATACATAAAATCTTATGTATTGCACCCACATGACTTTCTCTACTCCTGTACTAAACATTCTTACAAACTTTTCTTCTTCGTGTTAGTTAAGATAAACATTTGTACAAATTATCTTATTGCTTATTTCCTTATAGGTGCAAGGGGAATATTAGAATATAGTAGGCTTTGTGCGGTAGTTCAATCTTTTAAAGCTTTGAGATTCCGTCCTCTTTGCACACTTAACATATAAAAAATGAACAACGATGTTCCATTTCACGAAAGTTTTAAGTTTTCCGAAACTCACACACATAACAAGGAATATCTCCTAATTGGTTCATTTATTTCGACATAAATTGTATATTTTAACAAGATCTACATTTACCAGTTGTGCAAAACTCGTCCAGAGTAAATACGACTATAGGGGCTATAGTCAGAAAATTCAAGATATACATTTCATTTGTCATAAAAATATCTCAAACATATGACATTTTAATCAAAATCGTTAGAGCCATTTTCAAGAAAGTCAAAATTTTCCATGTATAGGGTAGTTTAGGGTGGGGCTATTTTCTTTTAAATCTTCGTGTCACATCTTTGAAAGACATTAAATTTAAATACCAGCTTTGGTTTTTGACCGACTTTTCGGTTTTGATTACTGCTGTCCACAGACACACACACACGGACGTTTTTCTAAAAATGATTTTTTTCTTTTTGATTCAGGGGGTCTCAAAACATATATTTCCGGTAATATCTCGACATCGAATTTTTGTGTGGATTGCAATACTTCTACTTACCAGCAGTCATTAAATCTAGAAGTAACTCATTAATATCTCTGAAACAAATGTAGATATCTGATTCAAATTTTGTAGTTGACTCTTACATATTATTGTCATACAGTGACAAAAAATTCAGTCGCTCAAATAGAAATTGTGAAATGTTAGGTTATCGACATTTTGTATGTCTTAAGGGCACCAAACCGATCCTTGTAATTCTGAATTTAAAAGAGAACGAAATTTCAAAAGTTTTATAAAGCAACCAGCTTTAAAAGAGTTGACTATCGCTCAAAGCCTACTGCATTTCTATATTCCCCTTGTACCTACAAGGAAGTAAACAATAAGAATTTCTGCATATGTTGATCTGAACTGGGAGAAGCAGATATAGGAATAAGAGTTTGTAAGAATGGTTAGTACAAGAGTAGAGAAAGTCATGTGAGAGTAACACATCAGATTTTTGCTACTTTTCCTGTGTTGTTGAAAGGGTTGTGGGGATAGGAACTGCTACACATACCTGCAATAAAACCAATACGCACGGACACACCGCTACCGTCTGTCAGAGCCGCCGAGTGCGTGTAAAAACTATGAAATGTTGCTTGGTAGCAACTGGTTGTTGCAACTAGCGCGATTTTTATCGCCATGTGCTTGTCTGCTGTGCTACAAGTAGTGTTGGCATGTTTGCTGTGGTAAAGCATCGACACATTAGCTCAATTCGTCATCCCTTTGATCTATCTCCCAGAGCCGCTTTGCTTTTTGCAGACGTAACATGGTCAAGTGAAACATAGGACGGATACTAAACAGCCCAGAGCATACCAAACCAAATTGAAGATCCGTGAATCCGCCACTTCATGCCGCAGTTCAGTTCTGTTCTGTTTCAATTTTTAAATAATCCGTATTGCCTATATAAACAACGTCATCCATATATTATGTCTCCGCAGCTGAGGCGGTTTGTTCCTCGGTCGATAAGCCTTCGCCTCCCGCGAGCCAGCTAATACGAGCGTCCATTGTTAAGCAAAGTAAACCGACCGCCTCACTCCATCAAATGCACTTAACCCTAGCATTACCAAGGCGCAGGTACTTTACACCCACCTTCTGTAATTTTTACTTTCTCTATTAGTCAGTAAAGTATTTTATTGCACCCAAAAATTTGAAGTCGAGATTTCACCGGAAAAAGCTCCGTGTGCGTATGTGTCTGTGGACAGCATAACTCAAAAACGAAAAGTTTAACAACGAATGTTAGTATTTAAATTTAATATCTTTTAAGAATGCAACACGAAGATTTTAAAGCAAATTCCTCAACCCTAAACTACCCTTTACATGGAAAATGTTTCGAAAATTTTGATTTTCTTTAAAAAATGTTTCCCGAGTAAGTAGCTGTGGAATCTGCGCCGTTCTTTGCGTTTCCAGTTCGGCTACTTTGATTCTAGCTTTGCGGTAGCTTGTCACATAAATAAAGCTCTCGGTTTGTAAGGAACTGGAAAGCCGACTTTCTTATATAAAACTTTCTTACATAGAAAGTTTTCTATTTCTTTATGCATTGAAAAAAGTATAATTTTCTTAGAAATCACTTGCGTTTGTAGAGTGTGGCTTGACCCGCTGGGTGTTCTATGTCACCTGTTGTTTAGGATGGGGAGGGCCCAGGTTAAATAATCGGTGGTACAACGTGCCTGGATAATGAAAGGGTAGATAGAAGTACCCAGTGTGGTACCCGTTTTATAAATGTTCTAAACATATTAGTATAATCACTTTTAGCTAATATTGCATTGTAAACGGTACTTTTGTTGTCATTATAAGAAATAACAATCGACATGTAGATCAACAATACATTTCTATCCATTTAAATTATACATTAAAAGTGGACGTGGTACATAATACTATGACGACAGTTCAAAGCGTCAAAAACACAAAATGGCGTCTTCAGATGCAGACTCTGGAAGTTTAAAAATTATGGTTCAGACGGCAACACTTTACTAAATCACTGAAAGTGGATTAGTTCGGAACTGTTACTCAGGTAGCAAGGGAAAAAAGTTACACCGGGGTGGTTTCCAATTGAAACCACTGGGGCTGAAGAGCTTCACGTACACACAAACGGCTGCGCGAGACGCAGACCTTGAACGCCTTTGCCCGCTCGCCGGCCTAGCATGTGGCGCGAAGCAGCCCGGCCCTAACAGTCCTTTGTTTTGCGTCGCGCCTGGCGACACAATTCCAAACACCGTCAGCTGCCTGAAAGAGTCGAGCAAATTCGTGGTAGAAAGGACAAGAAAAAAGAAATAAAGAGAAAACTCTTGGTCGGAGTGGTGGACCCGACGAGAATCTAAGTCAGTATCCCTGAATGGAAGCCTTCAACATGACTTCTGCCCCAATTATAACCAAATGTATTTAATATTCAAAGAAAATTGAAACAATGAGTACTTTTACTTTCTCCAGCGTCGAAAATCATCGTGGCCCTGAATCAGTCACGTGAGCAGATAAACTGAAGTCATATAATGATTCCTAATTCAGGCATGCCGGTAATATTATTATTATCGGACATTTTTGCACGCGCAAGGAGCGATTAGAATAATTGATGATAACTACCAACCGCGCAGCAGCATTTGGTACAACTGGCAAGGTTAACACAATCACACATCACACCGCGATCGTGAAAGGGCGGCCCCAAATTGTCAGATAATGCCTAACCCACATGATGAATGAGACAGTTTTGACAATGGCATTACCGTTTTAAACAAACCCCTGGAATATCTTATCTGCTGCTTGTGTTTTCTTCATCGGCAAACACAATCAGAGTGAAGTCACGCTGTACTGGAACATTGCTGTTTGAAATTGAACCTGCGTTGACCTTCCTTCGAATAAAACTGCATGGAGAATGAGAACTAAGAACTGGAAGAAAATGTCTTATATAAAATATTCGTAAAAATCTGGCATTATTTTCTCTACTCTTGTATGAATTACTATTAAACTCTTATTCTCCTATCTACTTCATGTTATTCAAGATAAACATTTGTAGAAATTGTGTATGTGTCTCTGTGTGTGTCTGTGTCTGTGTGTGTCTGTGTGTGTATGTGTGTGTCTGTGTGTATGTGTGTGTGTGTCTGTGTGGGTCTGTGTCTGTGTGTCTCTGTGTCTATGTGTCTCTGTGTCTGTCTATGTGTCTGTCTGCCTGCCTGTCTGTCTGCTGGCCTACCTGTGTCTGTGTTTGTCTCTCTGCCTGTCTCTGTCTGTCTGCCTGTGTCTGTCTGTCTGCCTGTCTGTGCCTGTCTCTGTCTGTCTGTGTCTGTCTCTGTCTGTCTGCCTGTCTGCCTGTCTACCTGTCTGCCTGTCTATGTCTGTATGTATGTCTCTGTCTGTCTGCCTGCCTGTCTATCTGTCTGTCTGTCTGTCTACCAGTGTGTGTGTGTGTGTGTGTGTGTGTGTGTGTGTGTGTGTGTGTGTGTGTGTGTGTGTAATTCAAAAACTCAAAGCCGGTTAAAAAACCAAAGTTGGCATTTAAGTTTAATATGTTTTAAGGATGCGACACGAAGTTTTGAAGAAAATTCCTGCACCCTAAACTACGCTTTACGCCTGTAACGATTTTGATTAATATGCCATACGTAAGGTATTTTTATGGCAAATGTAATGCATATTTTGAATTTTCTGACTCTAGCCTATGCAGCCCTGTTTACTTTAATTACTTTTACATAAGCGGTAAAACCATAAGAGATAAAATCTTACACAAAAATGTAGGCCCCTTTAAAACACAGCATTTATGACGAATATCTTGTTATTAGTTTGAATTTTGAGATCAGTTAATACTTTTCTCAAACAAGCACGTCCAGGCCAGGCAAACGGAATCGAATGTCAAGCCATCATACAACGACCAAATCACAAAAGGTTTGACTATCGCTTAAGCCTTATGTACTCTCCCATTTGCATAGCAGCTATAATGAATTATGTACCACAATTTTGTCAAACTTTATCTCGATTAATACGAAAAGATAGTACAATAAGCATTTTAAGGTATAATTTGTACATGGGTGGCTAGAAAAAGTCATGTGAGTGCATACAGCAATTTTTTTTTTCCAGGATGAACCACGATTCATTCTTGACACATTATTAACCTACACATTCTAAATTTGTAGATAAGGAAGGACCTGTTATATCCCTAGGTCTTAATTTTCTTGCGTGTACCCGCTTTTGAGGAGAATGAAATTACCGGCGCACTCCTTTCGGTAGCATAAACATTTTCCCTCTCAAAGGGCCTCAATTTATGGAAACTGGCTTTAAGATATATGTATATGATCAAAGGTTGGGAAACAGTTGCTATGCTATGCTGCACTGCAGACTCGCTACGAATTGATGTCTGATGTCGAAATTCCACCGCTGTTTGCATTTGCCAAACTTCTCAATTGCATCTTTAATGGAAAGTTTCTCGCCCATATTTCACTGTGTAATGTTATGTATGCCATCACAACACCAGCAAGGAGCATCAGTGCGCCCTAAACGTAGCAAGGAAAGTGCTTTTAATCAAGAGTACCTACTCCAAGTGTAGCTTCTGAAACCGATTCATCAAAGACTCTACTCATAAGATACGTCTAAGTCAAGTGAGGTTATATAACCACTAAAGCATTAATCTTCACAGATATTCAATGGCCGTGAAGATGAACTGGCGTTGAAAACACGCCCATGATGGAAATTTCGCTTTATCCACTGACAGCAGTATCTGTAGAGGCAGTAAAAGTGTTAATACTGTAACAAAACGGCAATTCAACGAATCCCACATGTGACACCATTGTAACAATGACAAAATCAGTTCAGTTACTCTTCTACCACTCTAGTTTTACTTTCTCTGCTAGTAAGTAGAGGTAGTGTATTCTACCCAAAAATTCGATGTCCATATTTCACCGGAAATATATGTTTTGAGGTATTTTTAGAAAAATGTCCGTGTCTGTGTTTGTCTGTCTGTGAACAGCATAACTCAAAAACGAAAACTCGGTTAAAAACCAAAGTTGGTATTTAAGTTTAATGTCTTTCAAGGATGCGACACGAAGATTTTGAGGAAAATAGCGCCACCCTAAACTACCCTTTACATGGAAACTTTTTCAAAAATTTTTATTTTCTTGAAAACGGCTCTAACGATTTTGATTAAAATGTCATATATTTGAGATATTTTTATAAGAAATGAAATGTATATTTTCAATTTTCTGGCTATAGCCCCTGTAGTATCTACTGTGGACGACTTTTGTATAACTGCTAAACCGTTAGAGATAGACCAAATCATACTGTACAAAAATGTAGATATTGCTAAAATACACACTTTATGTCGGAATAAATTTTCTTGTAGAGTGAACCATTTCGGAGATATTCCTTGTTATGTGTGTTAGTTTTGGAAAACTTAAAACTTTCGCGAAATGCATCATCGTTGTTCATTTTTACTTTCTCTACTGGTAAGTAGATATTCCACCCAAAAATTCGAAGTCGAGATTTCACCGGAAATACATGTTTTGAGGCCCCTGAATCCAAAAGAAGCATTTTTAGAAAAAGGTGCGTGTGTGTGTCTGTGTGTCTGTGTGTCTGTCAGTCTGTCAGTCTGCCAGTCTGTGGACAGCATAGCTCAAAAACGAAAAGTCGTTTAAAAACCAAAGTTGGTATTTAAGATTAATGTCGTTCAAGGATATGACACTTTACATGGAAAAGTTTTCGAAAATTTTGATTTTCTTCAAAATGGCTCTAACGATTTTGATTAAAATGTCATATGTTTGAGATATTTTTATGACAAATGA
Organism: Tenodera sinensis; assembly: GCA_030765045.1. Lineage (NCBI taxonomy): Eukaryota > Metazoa > Arthropoda > Insecta > Mantodea > Mantidae > Tenodera > Tenodera sinensis. The sequence goes on from CM060974.1 coordinate 37,306,146, forward strand.
AATGTATATCTTGAATTTTCTGGCTGTAGCCGTATCTACTCTGGACGACTTTTGTATAACTGGTAAACCACTAGAGATAGACCAAATCATACTGTACAAAAATGTAGATATTGCTAAAATACACAATTTATGACGAAATAAATTTTCCTGTAGGGTGAACCATTTCGGAGATATTCCTTGTTATGTGTGTGAGTTTCGGTAAACTCAAAACTTTCGTGAAATGGATCATCGTTGTTCATTTTTTTATATGTTAAGTGCGCAGAGAACAGAATTTCCCTACTGTATTCTAACATTCCCCTTGCACCTACAAGGAAATAAGCAATAAGATAAATTGTACACATGTTTATCTAAACACGAAGAAGATATAGCAATAAGAGTTTGTAAGAATGGTTAGTAAGAGAGTAGAGAAAGTCATGTGAGCGCAACACATCAGATTTTTTTCTCGGCCATGTAAAGAGGATGACATTTCAAAGTCATCACATAGAGGGCAGCTCTTAAAATATGTCACTATTGCTTAAGCGTACTTAATTTCTCTATTTCCGTTGTATCTACAAGCAAATGCGTAAAACAACTTGAACACATCAGCTTTTTTATTTGGGATTAAAGTTTTATTTGTAAACTTCTGTGTTAAAATTTCTTTGTTTGTTGAGAAAGACTAGTTTTGCATTTAAAACTTTAATATGAGGATTTAGCAGCCCTGGTTCCCACACGTTATATAAGTAAATTATATCACCATCTATCACCGAGCGCTGTTGCAAGAAGTATCAGTGACCAAGGCCCCGTTCGCCGGTAGCAGGAATTGCCACGTTACGGTTAAGCGACCAGGCCGTACAAGAGGTCGAGTGCCCGCCTACCTTCTTAGCCTATGCCGATAACATCTGGACATGCGTGCGGGTGTGGTGCAGTCCTCCTCCTGTGTGCATTACATACATGTGCCGGATATTTCAAGGTCCCACCTCATTATTTTTCTTTTCCTTTCTTACACGCCTAGCCTTCCCTCGTTTCCACTTTCCTTCCTTTGATATCCATCACGCCAGTATTATTTTTAATTTGATGTATGGGTGCCCCGAGTCTGTGATTGATTTGTGTCACGATGAGGTCATTAGAGGCATTAACAGATATTATAATGATTAATGATATGTATGTATAAAAACACAAAAGCTAGCGGTAACCAACAGTGTAAGGAAGGTAATCTTTCGCTTCGTATATTACGCTGTACACTTCAACACCAAGGTAGTGTTTTTTTTTAACCTTTTTCATGCTCTCATACAGGAAAGTCCAATTATCTATATCCAGAGCTGTTAATCCAACCTATCTGCGTATTTTGTCTATTTCATTGCACGTAAATATGTGCATGAACTATATTAAATACTTTAATTATTGATATACTATGGAGCATGTTATTTTCTCCACGATACAGACCAAGGCAAGGTGAACCAGACCTGCTAATCAGAGGCGGATGGCGCGGATTATCCTAATACATAAAATTTAATGGGAGGACGAATATTTTTGTTTTCCAAATGAAGGTGATAAAGTTAATTTTGGGAGATACTAAGTGCGTGCGTGTGTGTGTGTGTGTGTGTGTGTGTGTGTGTGTGTGTGTGTGTGTGTGTGTGTGTGTGTGTGTGTGTGCTTGTGTGTCAGTCTGGACATCAGAACTCAAAACGAAAGGTCGGTTAGAAACCAAAGTTTTTATTTAAGGTTAATGTCTTTCAAAGATGCGACTCGAAGATTTTGAAGATAATTGCTCCACCTTAAACTACACTTTACACTGAAAATCTTTCACAAATTTTGATTTTCTTGAAAATGGCTCTAACGAATTTGATTAAAATGTCATATGTTCGAGATATTTTTATGACAAATGAAATGTACATTCTGAATTTTCTTGCCATAGCCCATGTAGTCCTATTTACTCTGTATGACTTTTGCATAACCGTAAGAGATAGCCCAGATCTTACTATAAAAATGTAGATCTTGCTAAAATAAACAGTTTATGTTAGAATAATTTTTTGTAGAATGAACCATTTCGAAGATATACCTTGTTATTTGTGCGAGTTTTGGAAAACTTATACTTCTGTCATATAGAACATCGTTATTCCTTTTTTGTATGTTAACCGTGCAAAGAGAACGGAGTTCAAAGCTGTAAAAGATTTGACTATCGCTCAAAGGCTACTGTATTCTAATATTCATTCCCTTTGCACCTACAAGGAAATAAGCAATAAGATAATTTCTACAAATGTTTATCTCAACTAACATGAAGAAGATATAGCAATAAAAGTTTTTAAGAATGCTCAGTACAAGAGTAGAGAAAGTCGTGTGAGTGCAACACATCAGATTTTTTAAATTGTTTATTCGCAGATATAAGTGGAGCCAAAGACTGCCATTAAACTAGACGCAAAGAAACGTAATCTTGGGTATTCACAGCAGGGCAGACACCTAAATAATTCCCATCATTCTTTCTCAGAACATTTTACGGTCGTGGAATTCTGCAATACAAGTAGTTTCATATTTTGTATCCCACTACATGGAAACTTGAAAAGTGCAAAATAGTAGGATTTTGGTTTCAAATGTTTTTAGGTTTTCAAATTGTGAAGAGAATGTGTCGTGTAATTGTTTCAAAATTCATTGTATTTTTCCAGGAGAATAACGTTTATCGTGAACACGGAAGCAAGGTAAATGGTATAAATCTGCAACTACCAGGCTTACAAATCAAGCAGTTAACTTTATCGTGTTCATCTCGAAAACAAAAATATTCGTCCCCCCATTGAATTGTATGCACTACTTATATACTCCGCGCCATCCGCCTCTGACTAGTAGGTCTGGTTATGCTTGCCTTGTTCAGTGGAGGGGGGAATAACGTGTGCGCGTGTGCTCGCTTTCTGAGCACCCAGTGAATCACGTTTTTAAAACAGTGGTCAAATACGACCACACGTATTCTCTAGTTATAATATGGCTCTTTCGCAACACTTCGTGACTGTTCCTTTAATTCCAAAAGTGTTGGAAGTCGACGAATTCTTATCCCTTTCAGTCGCCTTGCAATATTTATAACTAACGTATGCAGGTACCGAAGTCGTTTCCATATTTTTAAATAAAGTGAATAATAAAACATACATTAATAATCCTTGAGCTCTTCATATGGTACGCTGTAGAAGCCATATAATTAAATGCTGCATAACAGTCCACTATAAAGACAAGGTTCCAAGGTCTTACATCATTTACATACCTGCAACTGTTTCTCGCACCACACACCGATCATAAACAAACTCGAATGCTTAAGTTAGTGCAAATTTGGAGGACTATTATTTTGGAGTGCTTAAATGTTGATTTCCTTGAAATAGTATATCAATTTATAATAGTTCTAAGGCGTCACGAATTTATTTAATATAACTTGTAACCTCGAATAGGATTTATTAAGACTAAAACAACAATAAAAATGTTACGAACTGCATAAATTAATCATTACTTTCTCTACTACATACTTTTAGTCAGTAGGGGAAGTATGTATTCCATTAAACAATTCTATATCAATATTTCTCCAGAAATACATGCTTTGAGAATCCCTCAATACAAAAAAACTACTTTTAGAAAGAATTCTGCATATTTGTGTGTAACTCAAACACTAAAATTCTTTTAAATACCGAACTTGGTATAGTTCAGCGTCTATCAAACATACGACACGGAGATTTTTTAGAAAATCCCCCATTCCAAACTACCCTTTACATCGAAAACGTTTCGAAAATATTGATTTTCACAAAAATGGCTGTAAATATTTTGATTAAAATACTATATTTTAAAAACCTACATGACCTTCTCTACTCTTGTGCTAACCATTCTTACAAACTCTTATTCCTATATCTTCTTCGTGTTAGTTGAGATAAACATTTGTACAAATTATCTTACTGCTTATTTCCTTGTAGGAGGTGAATATGGGAATACAGTAGGCTTTGAGCGATAGTCAAATCTTTTAGAACTTTGAAATCCCGTTCTCTTTGCACGGCTAAGACAACGATCTTCCATTTCACGAAAGTTCAAGTATTCCAAAATACACACAAATAACAAGGAGTATCACCAAAATGCTTTACTACACAAAAATTTGTTACGGTTTACCAGTTATTCAAAAGTCGTCAAGAGTAAATACGACTACATAGGCTATAGCCAGAAAATTCAAGCTATACATTTCCATTTGCCATAAAAATACCTTAAACATGCGGCATTTTAATTAAAATCGTTGGAGCTATTTTTGAGAAAATCAAAATTTTCGAAAAATTTTGTGTATAAGGAGTGGTTTAGAGTGGAGCAATTTTCTTCAAAATCTTTGTGTCTCATCCTCAAAAGGTGTTACATTTAAATACCAAATTTGGTTTTTAATCTACTTTTCGTTTTTGAGTCACGCTGTCAACGTACCTTTTTTACTTTCTCTACTGATAAGTGGGGAAGTATTGTATTCCAACCAAAAATTCGATGTCGGATTTCACCGGGAATATATGTTTTGAGACCCCCTGAATTAAAAAAAGCATTTTTAGAAAAAGGTCCGTGTGTGTGTATGTGTGTGTGTTTTTCTGTGTGTGTCATTCAGTCTGAACAGCATAACCCAAAAACAAAAACTAGGTTAAAAACCAAAATTGGTCTCTAAGTTCAATGTCTTTCAAGGGTGCGACATGAAGATTTTGAAGCAAAATAGCCCCACCCTAAACTACCCTTTAAATGGAAAATTTTTCGAAAAAAATTGATTTTCTTGAAAATGGCTCTAACGATTTTGATTAAAATGTCAGATGTTTGAGATTTTTATGACAAATGAAATGTATATCTTTAATTTTCTGGCTATAGCCCCTGTAGTCGTATTTACTCTGGACGACTTTTGCATAACTGGTAAACCGTTAGAGATAGACCAAATTATACTATACAAAAAATGTAGATCTTGCTAAAATACACAATTTATGTCTCAATAAATTTTCTTGTAGGGTGAACCATTTCGGAGATATACCTTGTTATGTGTGTGAGTTTCGGAAAACTTCGAACTTTCATGAAATGGGTCATCGTTGTTCATTTTTTTATATGTTACGTGTACAAAGAGAACGGAATCTCAAAGCTTTAAAAGATTTGACTATCGTACAAAGCCTACTGTATTCTAACATTCCCCTTGCATCTACAAGGAAATAAGCAATAAGATAATTTGTACAAATGTTTATTTTAACTAACACGAAGAAGATATAGGACTAAGAGTTTGTAAGAATGGTTAGTACAAGAGTAGAGAAAGTCATGTGAGTGCAGCACATCAGATTTTTTTTATTAAGGGAGCCTAAAAGCTTTATTTCGCATGAAATCTGGACAGCGAATTTTTGGGTGGAATACAATACTTCCTCTACTTACTATTCGTAGTAGAGAAAGAAATAAGTGAAGCGTTTGCACGCCTTTGAAACATTTCATTACTATACCTTGGGGTGTTGTGAGTCAAGTGTCTGAATTTACATTCAAAGCGAGATAAAATACAATTGTTAAAAAACAAGAGATAATTTGATAAAGCCGCTCTGGGACATGTTGAGGAAACTTTGAAACCATATCAAATATATATCCATTCATGCGGTGCGCTCTAGTGTAACAAATGACTGCTATAGGTTATTACCACATTAAATTATATCCAGGTGTGCGCACAATAGAAATCGTGATTGGGTTTCCTGGGGTCAAAGGTGTAACATCTCAAAAGTCCATCTATGGAAATGCCGGGAAGTTACTCTCATTTGACTCATCCTCAGGCTATAAACACCTCGTCCGTTACTGTAAACTGAAATTGCCTGAGAAACAACTGTATTTCAAGAAACCGCGAGTTTCAGTGGCGGCTTTCTTCTTAATGCGCTCATTCCCTGAAGGCAAGAGATGATCTGGAGAAGCAACTGTGATACCGGAATTACTAACAGCTAAGACCAGTGACGACTCCTGCAAAATTTTACCTATCTGCAAAAATATGGGGATAAAAAATCTGATGTGTTGCATTCACATGACTTTCTCTACTCTTCTACTAAACATTCTTACAAACTCTTATTCCTATATCTTCTTCGTGTTAGTTGAGATAAACATTTGTACAAATTATCTTATTGCTTATTTCAACAACGATGTTCCATTTCACGAAGGTTTTAAGTTTTCCAAAACTCACACACATAACAAGGAATATACCCGAACTGGTTCACCGTACAAGAAAATTTATCAAGGCATAAATTGTGTATTTTAGCAAGATCTAGAGTTTTTGTGTAGTATGATTTGGTCTATCTCTAACGGTTTACCAGTTATGCAAAAGTCGTCCAGAGTAAATACGACTACAGGGGCTATAGCCACAAAATTCAAGCTATAAATTTCATTTGTCATAGAAATATCTTAAATACGTGGCATTTTAATAAAAATCTTTAGAGCTCTCTCCATGTAAAGGGTAGTTTAGGGTGGGACCTTTTTCTTCATCTTCGTGTCGCATCCTTGATAGACATTAAACTTAAATACCAACTTTGGTTTTTAACCGATCGTTCGTTTTTGAGTTGTGCTGTCCACAGACTGACGGACAGACACACACACACACACACACACACACACACACACACACACACACACACACTGTCTCTCTCTCTCTCACACACACACACACACATACACACACAAAGACACTCCTTTTTCTAAAAATGCTTTGGAAAACGCCAAGCAGGAGTCGAACCAGAGACCACCAAGATAAAAAAGGAACACTAGCCTCATTGTCAACGCCATCGAGTGTAGCAAAAGAAAAAGCTGCAGGGTGTTGTTTATTGTCTACTTTAAAATTCCATTCGTATATAATATCGTCTAAATATATATTACATAAAATAGGTGATAAGGTTTGAGTCCCTGATTTATATAGATAAAATTATATAGATCAAGATATATATCTGAAAATTACTAAGTTTCATGCAATAAATGGCACAATTAAAAGAACATTAAAAGGTAAAACAACAAGAAGTGACACACACTGTCAAAGGAAGTATAATAGACCAATGTAGAAATGAATTAAACACTCTTTTAATAAAAGTAATAGAATATGTAGAAAATTGGCTCCAGTATTTAGAATGACTCCAGAGGGAATCCCCAAACAAGCAATGGAATATAAATCAAGAGGATTGAAGACCAATAGGACGACCTAGGAAACGCTGGGTCGACGTGAGAGCGGAATAAGCAATGATAGCTTAATCCATGATTGTAGAAGTGTTATTATTCTTAACCTAAATTTATGTAGATGTATTTAAGAAGTGGAAAAGTGTGGAGTGAGAATTTTACAGAAAATATGGCAGTAATCTCGCGTATGTTGGTTCTGAGAATAAACAAGGCTATAACCTTTCTCCCAAATGAGAGACCCAACAGCTTTTACGAGTGATCAATGTCAAACTGTGGTATTAGTGGTTGTTAACAGTGCTTTTGCAGAGTATTTTCCCGGCATTTTTCTTATATGCATATAGTGTTTGAGGGTTTTAATTAATCCTTTTTTTAAGCGTCTTAAGTAATACTTTTTAACTGTTTCAAAATAGCAAGGCTATTGGACAAAGGTAACCCGAGTCCAAAAGTTGTAGGGATAAACTTTCAAACCGTGGTTAACGCGGGTGTTAGAGCCAGTAAAAACATAAATTTAATGCGAAACCGCTTAATTTATCAGAAGCCTGTTTATCGAGCCTGGGGTTTCGTTATGTGCGTAAAAATGTTTGCAGCTATTGTAAGATTTACATTATTAGATATAGAGAGAGGGGCCTGGAGAAATACAGCATATAGACCTTAATGGCCTTTTGAGCATCCAAGTGATCCCTGAGATGAAAGGCTCACGGAGAGACCAGATCCGGACAACGAAATGCGCTATTATAGTGTGTGAGGTTTAAGTTGAAACATGGAAAGTAGAAAGAGATAGTACCATATTCCACAGGCTGCTGGTGCTCCTTAACTGCCTAATCTCAAAATCTTTAGTACTGAAGCTTACTATCCAAATTCTGGGCTGCAACGGTTTTCCTATTTCCCAAAACCTGTTTGTTTCAATAGAAAGATCAGTGAGGCAAGGACGGTTAAACATACCAGGATATTTTCCATACTTCCGCATAAACTCTTCCATATTCCAAAAGTATACCTCATTCTGAGACTACACCAGGCAAGGGCAAAATCGGTTCTTGTCTAAGTCCACCTGCCAAGCCTCCCCTAACTTGCTGTCCAGGTTCCGACACGCCTCATTCAGTGGCGAGTATGACTTTTTCATGAAGAGTGGTAGAGACAATTTGTTGTGAACTACCAAAACAGGAAAGCTCGCTGTTTCATACTTGGAATTACAATATCAAAGGCCAGTATGATCAGAAGCACAAATCAAACTTTAGTGAGCTCACAGGTATTTATTTACAATTTCAAAAGGTACTTTCTGAATGCTACAATTTGTAAACATAAAAGGGTCAATATGCTTTCACTTTTTAGTGTTTTAGTTTCTTATTAGTTTATTTAATATAAGCTATTGTATTTCACGTTTCAAAGTTTGAACATAATATTAAGTTTAAAACCAAAGAATTTATTATGTTGATCAAATAGTTTTATGCTTTATTATTGTGAAAAAGAAACAATTTAGCATATTAATCATAAAGCACTGCAAGGATATCATGTGTATAAGGTCAAATAAGGTCATAAACTTGAAGGTTATGTAATTTGGCTAGCCACAGTAGGTGTTTGTAGTGGTTATTGTGTGCAAAATATGTATAATATAAACAAAATAGTTAATAACAGCGTAGGGATTATTACTACCTCGCAATGGAACGAGCCCACCACTGCACATGTTGTATCCAAACAACGTTTGTCATTCTGCAAGAGAATGTGGGGTGAGTAAGGCAAGTTCAATCGCTATCTCTCCTCTCGTGCCCATGCCTGGTCACCTAGGCCGCGTATCAGGACAGTGAAGTTGGGAACTATTTGGTAGAAGGTTCGTGTATGGGAATGGATGTAGTTCTTTAAAGATGCACCTGAAAGTATACGCTGTTTGTACATGGTAGAGAAAATAAATGATACTCATAGAGAAATGCATATGAATGCAAGCCATTTAAGTGTGAATATTTCCATAAAAGATGGCTAGTCCTTGGAGAGAAGAAAATACACTGCATAATCTTTAGTAGTTGATGAGAACCATTTTAGTTCACCACCGCAGCGAGAAAAAGCTACAGAGGCGATGAACTGGCAACTAACAAAAAGCAAGCAGACATACAAATAAGAAAGAACAAAATTGCCCAAATTGTGATCAGCGGAGAAGTTGTTTTGCCTGAATGAACGGCGGCGGAGATATGCTTGGATGCCGAGGAAAGAATGGGCGGAAAAAATGAGAAGAGAATTCGAAAGAACTAGATAAGCCCGCTTCGCTGGCTTTTTCGGTAAAAATTTGCATAAAACATTTAAGTTATATCTTAATGACCTTATTCTTTCATGTGATCGATTTGATATTGCTTGGTTACGGTTGCGAGATTATTTGGAATTGAATCGAAAGTCCCATCGAATCGAAGCTTCAATCCGAGTATACTGCGTTAATTCAATCGGTTTTTAATGGAAAAAATCTGATGTGTTGCACTCACATGACTTTCTCTACTCTTGTACTAACCATTCTTACAACCACTTATTCTTATATCTTCCTCATGTTAGTTGAGATGAACATTTATAGAAATTATCTTATTGCTTATTTCCTTGTAGGTGCAAAGGAAATATAAGAATACAGTAGACTTTGAGCGATAGTCAAATGTTTTAAAGCTTTGATATTCCGTTCTCTTTACACGTTTAACATACAAAAAATGAACAACGATGTTCCATTTCACGAAAGTTTTAAGTTTTCAGAAACTGATACAAATAACAAGGATTATCTCCGAAATGGTTCACTCTACAAAAAAAAAAAAAAATAATAAAAAAATAAAAAAAAAAAAAAAAGGATGTGGACATAGATTGTGTCTTTCGGCAAGATCTACATTTTTTGTATAGTAAGATTTTGTTTATCTGTTACGGTTTAGGAGTTATTCAAAAGTCATCCAGAGTTAACAGGACTACATAGGCTACAGCCAGAAAATTCAAAATATACATTTTATTTGTCATAAAAATATCTTAAACGCACGTCATTTTAGTCAAAATCGTTACAGCCATTTTCAAGAAAATCAACAGTAGTTTAAGGTGAAGCAATTTTCTTCATAATCTTCGTGTCCCATCCTTGAAAGACATTAAACTTAAACACCAACTTTGGTTTTTAACCGATTTTTTTATTCAAAACATATTATATTTCCGGTGAAATCTCGACATCGAATTTTTGGATAGAATACAATACTTCCAGTACTTACCAGTTGAGAAAGTAGAAAAGGAGGAAAAAATGAAAAAGAAAGAAAGATTGCCTCTTCGCACACCTAGCTTTCCTTAATCGACCTTGTACAAATAATTCTTAAAATACTTTTTCTTCTCCTCTCCTCTTGTTAATACTTTGAAAAAATATTTTAAAAATATTTTGTTGTTTAACGACGCTGTCAATTGCCAGGATCACATCAGCGTCGCCGGTGTGCCGGAATTTCGTCCCGCAGGAGTTCTTTTACATGCCAGTAAATCTACTGACATGGAGTTGTCGTTTTTAAGCACACTTAAAAACCATCGGCCTGGGACGGGTTTGAACCTGCGACCTTGGGATCAGTAGGCCAGCGTCTAACCAACTGAGCCACCCAGACCAACTGTTAATACTTTGAAAAGGTCATCCTCCGTGGTCTGCGAATAACATGTTATCCTCTGGTTTCCAAGGTCACGGGTTCAAACCCGGCGGAGGTCGATCGATTTTTACGGGCGTTATAAAAAAATCCAAACACTTCCGATGCCATCTCCCGTATTTCCGTCTTTGATGAATCTGCTAACGGCTGTTACGGGCGATGAACTATACTATCCTTCTCTGAGGGTATATGTGAATGGTTGTGAGAATCTACAAGAATCTAACTGGTACTCCAAGTGGATAGAGAGCTCCATCAGCAAGCTCCAAGAAATAAAATCAGTATACAGAGTACCATAAAGCTTAGGCGCCAACAGTAAATTCTCATTAGCCGTCCCCGTATTGGACACACTAAACTTACCCACAGCTACTTACTCAACAAAACTTCACCCCGCACCCCGTGTTTGCAGCATCTGCAACGTGATTGTTACTGTCAAGCACATCATAGAAGAATGCAAGCAATACCAACAACAGCGAATAGAAGCCAATGTTCCCAATAAAATAACAGAAGCACTTGGAAATCGTGTAAAACAATGTTGTACTTTTGTAACCTTACGGAACTCTGTAAACATATTTGATACGACAGGTAAGTTAAAGGGACTTTAAATAAACAGAAGTTAAAAAAACAGGAGCGAAATTGAATTATAAATTAATTAATGCTAATAAATGAGCCATTTAAACTGAGTAGCCAGTTGTTGGAGAATGTACAATAAACTATTACTGAATCTTAGGACAAAAAGTTGCAACTTCTTTCTGTTTTTTTTTAATTTCTCGCAATCGCCAAGGTAAATATCGAATAGGATATTAAATACCACAACCCAAAGTTCCACCTTAAGTCTAAAACATTAGTATAAATGAAAAAAGTTGGTAATAGTGAATGTTGTGCCATCTATCCACAGATAATGAAACCAGATAGATTTGATAGCAACCTAATGCCCACACAAAGTCGGAGGTACAGTCCCCCTGCACTGACTCCATTATGGACTAGCGACTTAGCAAGATTGTAGAGTATAGGAATTAGACCTTCAAAATTAGGATTAGTTTTATTAGGAACTGTACGGATGTCCTCATTCCGTTTCCCCATTCCTTACCTATTATTTCTTTAAGGAAATATACATTTTTTAAACTTCACACATTTACGTTTGTCGCACCTAAAATGCTAATACCAGCATAGTAAAAGTCTCAAAAGCTGGAGCATATAACTTTTTGTTTTGATATTATTAGCAGTTGCTTCTATGCTATGCTATTTATTATGTCGTACAAAAATGTCCTGATCGCTCAAAATATTTACCTAGATTGAAAAAATATATATTCCCTACAGAAGCATGAAAGTGACCAAGACCTATTGAATTTTACACATTTATTTTCTGAAAAAAAAAAAAAGTTATTGATAATACTTCTACTTGGTGGTATTAAACATTTCGTAACAATATATAATGGATATGTGATGTATTATTACACAATTATGAATTTCTGTGCCAAGTTAAATGCAACTGAAGAAAAAAACTTTGTTTTAAGTACAGTGGCGCGGGCTGCACATCAAAGGAGGTTCAAGGTCAAGTAACTCACACCACTACGTTGCTACGCAACACAGGACAGTGGCGGATAAGAGCAAACACCAGAGTTTGAGAAGATCCGAGTGCACGACTTGTTTCGAGAATCTTCGCGAAACATCGATTTCCAGAACAATCTCCGGTATCTAATTCTGAGTTATATAAGCAAGCGAGTCCACACGGGCAGAAAAGTTACTTTCTTAAGTCCGGAGATAGTAGAATTGTTAGAGCGAGGTGTGCATAGTTGAGCAGTGTTTTGTGTCAAGCTTACGATAGAACACAGCAGCTGTGAGCTGCAAGATCACGAATTGTTAATTGTGATTCAGTTTTAAAGAGAATAAAGTGACATGAAAAGTAATTGAACTTGTCATTTGTCACATTATAAAAAGATAGCTGTGGGCGCAGCAGAACAAAGCTTTTCCAGACTGTTCGAGAAACTTTTAACAGCCTGCTTATTTAGAAGTTCGAGAAAATGTTTATTCTCCAGCCATTTGGCCTGAGCTATTAAAGACAGTGTATGAGCCAGAATTAGGGCATTTTTTTAGTTATATTTTGTTAATGCTCCATTTATCCTTTAGCTCCGATAGCCTCTCCTGATTGCCTGTCGGCAATGGTTTAGCACTGGGTTTTTAGTTCACACATTCACACACTCATTCATACTTCCAGATTACAGGGAAGACGGGGAATAATCTTGGCTGGAGAAAAATTCCCAACCCCTAGTAGGGAATCGAACCCGGAACCCCATACACAGTAGGCAGATGCTCTACTGAATAAACTACAGAGTTTAAAGTTGAGTATTGAGTTACCAGTTAGTTTTTAAGTGTTTGTTGAGACAATGAGTATTGTCAAGTTGTAGAGATTTAAGCGTCGTGTCGGAGTTGTTTGTTGTGTGAAACAGTTTTAGTGTAATGTGTCGTCGGAAGCAGAATAGCTGTTAGTTGCACGATTACAACGAATTGAAAATTATTGTATTAACGGTATGGTGTCAGAGGTGGTATCACATTGCAGTTTGTCACAGTATACATTTATAATGTTTTTGCCTCTAATTTTGCTACCATAGCTTTTAAACGTGGCGTTGAATTAAAAAGAATCACAGTATTGAATAGGTCTTTTAACGAATCTCATCAATTTTTGAGACCCCGGAAATGAATGTCTGAATATATGCTAGTGTATTAAGGACATTAGCTAATGGTAGACAAAAAATAGTCAAACTTTTACCATCTGATGGTCTTTATTCTTTCTTTCATTTCTTTAGAAGCAGATGTTCAAGTGCAAGAAATAGTTGTTGTGTATAAGAAGTTGATGACTGGCAATGCCTCATCTAATGACCCTATTTATAGCCATGTTCTCAGACAATTTCGGATATTATTTGTAATTTATCTTCCGTTCCAGTTCATACTCCCTGTAATTTCGTTTTACACACAGACTGCGTTAATTACAGGAGTGTATTACAAATTGCTACCTGCAATGTGCTCCATTAAATGCATATGTTCTTGAACCACTATGATTCTGGAGCAATCTCACTGCTATAGCTATAGGCACAACTTTCATATCACAGTCTCGCTTCGTGTTTGAACATCTCAAACTAATATAAATGGCAATTAGTGGTGTAAATGCCAGCCTTTCTGGTGTGAAGATGGCGTGTCGAATCTTGGTGATGGTAAATAGTTGCATGAGTTTTATTCAATGTCATATGATCAAAATCCATACCGAGATTTCACCTTAAATACATGTTTTGAGGCTCCTTGAATGAAAAAGAAAATAGTTATAAAAAGCACCTGTGTACAAACTTGTTATTTGACTCTAGCATCTTCCAAAAATCGAACAGAAAAATTTTAAAAAGATCCCACATTCCAGACTACTCTTAACGTATACCATTTTTATTTTGACGCCGGCCGACGGCAGCGATGGTAGCGGCAACAGCAAAGGCAGGAAGTGCGTGCAACAAAGGCGTTCAAGGTCAGGCTGCCTCGTGTGACTTGAACACATGACAAGAATGGCAGAATCAACTGGGGTTTTTGAGATTATTCGAGAAGTTTCCGGTGACCGGCGTATTTGTAGAAGTTCGAGAAAGCTCCGTGTTACATCATATTATATACTGGGGAGGCGTGAAGACGTTAATGAGTGTTTAGTGATTGTACCATAAGGGTCAGCTGTTTGAGAGACACATACAGGAAGAAAGACACAAAGGAGTCAGTGCTACAAGAAAAAAACAGTTGTGAGTTGTAATATCACGAAGGACTGTGGACTGGAACTGGATTGAATTTTGTCATTTTATTACATCTTTTTTTTTTTATTTCCCCAAAAATGATTAACGCTCTTGACTCAACTACCAAACTACTGCTTCAAATTTTTAAAAATGTAATATTTTTCTGAAATACATAGGGATTATTCTTTCTATATCTGCTGACCATCAGAACAGAATGGAATTTCAAACTTCAGTTTTAAACTATTAGTAACTCGAAATATACTTTAGATATTATATAAAATCAAATGTATTGCCTAATGCGAGGGCAAGGCTAGACATATTTGGAATTCCATATTGCTAAGTACATATAAAATTTGTTTATATTTGTGAGCTACTTTGTATTGTTTGGGGGGGGGGGAGTTGATAAACCGCAAGACAAAGACAAAGTCTTGCTGTAGAAAAAATGTAGATCTCGTTTAAAACACACATGTAAAGCTTTAAAAGAATTAACTATCGATCAAAGCCTATTGTAAATACAAGAAAATTAGCAATAACATAATTGCACAAATTATACACACCTGAAGCTATTAACAATGAAGAAATATAATCCACAAATAACATATGTAGACAGTAATAACTTCACTTCAATAAAATTAAGTTAAACCTAATACACAATCAACAATCGTTTCAACACATCTTTGTGCCATTATCAAGGCAAATTGACCTTGGCCACCCAAGCTAGGAAACCGTTACAACCTAGTGCTGACGTCACGCCGCCCTGACATGTGATGACATCATTTCTCACCCCTGATCTCAAAATGAATTTTGTAACAAAATCAGTAGAAGGTATTTCAAAATTCATAACATTGTCCCTATGTTTAATATACGAAACCATCAATTCAATGACTCCATTTCATTTCTTTAATAATTTAACCTCTCGATTTATTTCCTGATTTAATGACCAAAAAATGATTTCTCACAGCTGATTTCTCTGTTAATATTTGATGTTTCTAAAATGTTCTTTTTTTCAGGTTTCCAGATGACGTTTTGTCTTACCAATGTAAGCCGTATCGCAGTCTAAACAGTTAACCTGATAAATGCTTGTAATTTGGAATTTTGTCCTTTTTAGAAAAAGGAAGCTAATTTTTTATATTATATTTACTTACAGAACAAAATTGTGCCACGTTTTTAAACATTTTTTAAAAATTTTACTAACCCAAGGGTGGTAAGCAAACTTTTTAAATTTCCATTGTTTTAATTTTTTGAGAGTGGAAGCTTCAGTTACGGTCTTTTGATATTTAAATTTCTCTATCACTTTATGTACAAATTCTGTTAAGTAACTCCGTGTTAATATTGTGTTCATATTCTCTGTTAAATTCTTCCTTACTAAGCAGTATTTTATCAAGCTATAAATTCAACTGTTGAAAATGGCTTATTTTTACGCAGGAGGGTTAAAGCTTTTGTTTTTTATATAATTATCAAAATATGTTGAATTTCTGTGAATGCCAAAATTCAGTTCATTATTTTCTCTTAACATGTTGAAAGCCAGGAATGGAAGACAGCCTTTATTTTCAATTTCTTAAGTGAATTTTATGGCTTTGTCTTGTGAGTTTTATTGAAGTTATTGGTCTTTACATACTTTTGTGGATTATATTGTTATATTATATAGTTTGTGCAGGAGTAGAAGGTCATGTGAATGTAACACAGCAGTCTTTCATAATTTTGGAACCTATTTTGGGTGGTTAAAGTAAGTTTTTAAGGGTTGGAAGATCCGAAGAATCTTATAGATTAGATTATTATTTCGACAAGTTCTTTAACCTTAGTTAGATCATCTAGAAATCTCAGCACTTGTGGTGCCATTGAAGATAGCTTTGTGCTTAGTGTTTTCCGGTCTGTTTCGTCGTATCTCGTGCATGAGGTAAGGAAGTTTCGTTTATTTAAGTTTGCTTTTAGATAGCTTTGATACATTGAGAGCGCCACTTAAGTTTGGGCACAAAGATGTGTGCTGTTCGTGGACAGGCATGTGTGTGATTTATATAACACAGAGAGCATTGTATGGGCGGCGTGGCGGTTAATAAGCCGAGCAAACAAAAAACACAGCGTTTATTCGCACATCCGGAGCTTTCCGCTTGCATGTCTCAACTTGACGAAAGAGGTTGAAGGTTGGCTCCAAGGATAGGCGGACACGCGGACACGCACTCTCAGGAGCGCGTCACCGCGTCTGTCATGGACGTCTCTACTCCACTAAATGAGCCCATTCTGCCAATTTTAAGTGCGCGAGACGAGACCATTTGTAACGGTACATGTCCGCTCCCATCATTTTATTCATCTATAAATACTGCCATTAGAATGGGCACAGTTACAAGAATCTCACTGCTAATAAGAGTTGGCCTTAAAGTAAGCCATTACAAACTGCTCAAAAACTGCCGTATTTATGTAACATAATGGAGCACAAATTACAATTAACCTTTCTGCCAAATATGACACAATCTATGCAAAATTCTGCAAGTAGAAATCATGCTTTTAAGGGAACACTTACCAAATGGCCATTATGAGTTTCTTGCCCTAGATTAATTTTGTAGTCAAAAATTTGATGTGTTGCACTCATATGACTTTCTCTTCTCTTGTACTAACCACTCTTACAAACTCTTATTCCTATATCTTCTTCATGTTAGTTAAGATAAATATTTGCACAAACATCTTATTTTCTATTTCCTTGTAGGTGCGATAGTCAAATCTTTTAAAGCTTTGAGATTCTATTGTCATTCAACACTTAACATATAAAAAAATGAACAACGATGATCCATTTCACGAAAGCTTTAAGTTCTCCGCAACTCACACACATAACAAGGAATATCTCCGAAATGGTTCACCCTATAAGAAAATTTATTCAGACATAAATTGTGTATTTTAGCAAGATTACATTTTTTGTATAGTAAGATCTCTAACGGTTTACCAGTTATGCAAAAGTCATCCAGAGTAAATACGACTACAGGGGCTATAGCCAGAAAATTCAAGATATACATTTCATTAGTAATAAAAATATCTCAAACATATGACAGTTTAATCAAAATCGTTAGCCATTTTCAAGAAAATCAAAATTTTCGGAAAATTTTCCATGTAAAGGGTAGTTTAGTGTGGGGCTATTTTCTTTAAAAACTTCCTGTTGCATCCTTGAAACACATTAAACTTAAATACCAACTTTGGTTTTTAACCGACTTTTCGTTTCTGAGTTATGCTGTCTACAGACTGACACATAGACGCACACACGGACCCTTTTCTAAAAATGTTTTTTTTTGGATTCAGGGGTCCTCAAAACATATATTTCCGGTGAAATCTCGACATCGAATTTTTGGGTGGAGTACAAAACTTCCCCTACTTACCAGTAGAGAAAGTAAAATTTATTCATTATGTCTTTAGGAAGCATTGAATGATAAAAATGTAGACTTTTTGCTGTTTAAAATTCAAATGGAAACCTGAAATTTGGTGTGCTTGGTCTCTTATGCCTATGCAATAACGTTGTGTATCTGTTTTCCAAAATATTAATATTTATTACAAATATGACTTACTGACCTTATTTGAACATTAAACATTTAACTTTATTTTTCCTAATTTTTTCACACCACACTTTTCCAGTTAAATACATCTGCTAAAAATCTGATGTGTTGCATTCACATGACTTTCTCTACTCTTGTAGTAATCATTCTTACAAACTCTTATTACTATATCTTCCTCGTGTTAGTTAGGATAAACATTTGTAGAAATTATCTTATTGCTTATTTCCTTGTAGGTGCAAGGTGAATATTAGAATACAGTAGGCTTTGTGCGATAGTCAAATCTTTTAAAGCTTTGATATTCCGTTCTGTTTGCACGGCTAACACAAAAAGGAATAGCGATGTTACACAAATAACATGGAATATCTCCGAAAAGGTTCAGTCTATAAAAAAAAATGTTGGGACGTAAATTGTATGATTTAGTCTATCTCTTACGGTTTACTAGTTATGTAAAAGTCGCCCAGTGTCTATAGGACTTCATGGGCTATAACCAGAAATTTCAGGATATACATTTCACTTGTCATAAACATTATGTTAAATATATGGCATTTTAATCAAGAAAATCAAAATTTCCGTTGAAACGGTAGTTTAGGATGGAAGAATTTTCTTCAAACTCTTCGTGTCGCATCCTTGAAAGATATTAAACTTAAATACCCGCTCTGATTTATAAGCGACTTTTCTTTTTGAGTTATGCTGTCCACAGACTGATAGACACTCACACACACGGACGTTAATCTAAAAATGTTCTTTTGCATTTAGGGGGCTTCAAAACATGTATTTCCGGTGAAATCTCGACTTGGAATTTTTGGATGGAATACAAAACTGCCTCTATTTACTAGTAGAGAAAGTAAAAATTGACTTTTTTGAGCTATTCACACGTAATACTGTTCCTAAGAGAATTTTGAGTTTGCTTAGATAAGGTTCTACAGTTTTTGCGTCCAAGCACGGATGCTCTGGAATTTCCAACACTCTATACGGAGCCTAACTGAACTGAACTAAACTAACCAAACCTTTAACACCATTTTGGTCACGTTTTTACACCTAAGAGGGATCACAAACACACCTAATCTCATTTTCCCAAGTGCGAACCATCAACAAAGCCAGAACTATCCCAAGGTACATTTTAGACGCAAAATGATATCGTGCCTGTTTAATTCCTGGACTTGCACGATCCGTATTCGATATTCACGAACCTTTCAAATTAGAATATTGAATACGGTTTGCAAAGACGAGGTGAAGGGTTCAAAGGTGGATCCCAGGCTTGATGGAAATGGGTATTAACTCTGTTCTCATATAATTTACTAGCGTGTTGTTCACTTACTGTATTACGGAATCATCATGATTATCGTGGTTTATGGATCATAGAGTAAGAGTGCCCTTCCCTGTACAACTTACTCTGATTGTATTCTTGATCTGAGAGCTTACATTTCCTCTGGAATGTCAAGATAACCACAATCTGTTCACCACTGTTAATGTTCTTCTAGCAATATAACTAAACATACGCTATTACCTCGTTTTTTACCACAAAACATTGATTACCAGCTCAACTTGAAGAAGAAACTGGTTAATCCTGGCTCTCAGCATATTGTGACGCCGGTCGCGGCACACAGTGGCCGACGGTCAGGGCTAATCTGTTTAACACAACGTACCAGACAGACGAGCAAACAAAGACGCTCAAGGTCAGGCTGCCTCGCGCGACTGTTTGCGTATGTTAAGGACACAGCTAACAGAAAATTTTGTTTACCTAAATTGCATTTAACTTCAAAATTTTATGAATTTTTTTACCATGAATTTAGCAGTAAATTACTGTATTATTTTATGGTTATGGTCTAGATAATTTGTACTGGATACCAGCATATAGAGGTTATCATTTAGAAATAGTTATTAATAATTAAATGTTAATAAATACAAAAAAAATAAGTTTGTGTGTTAAGTGTTATTTTTATGTTGAATATGAAAAAATGTATTAGAATTAATTATTGCGTTTTGATTAAATTATTTGTGTATTGATGTATGTGTGTATATATATTCAACTTTAGTTTTAAGTGTTGTAAACTATAAATGTTAAGTAGTATGTAAGTTTTGTGTTAAGTTGTTGCATTTGCATTTAATTAATTGTTTTTTGTTGAAATTTTGTGTATTATATATTGTATCTATTTAGTGCATATATTGCACATTTTATATATTTTTATTTTATTTTTATTGTATATTCTATAAATGATAATGTATGTGTTGTAATTGTTGAAATGGTTAATACATTTAAAAATCTGGAATATTGACCCTGGATTAAGAAATTAGGTGCCTGGGTTATAAACGAGTACAGAGATTTCTATTTTATATTTTATTTTGTGCGTTTACGTAACTAACAATTAGCGCGGTGCATAACAAAGTATTGTTGGAGCCTTCACCTGCCGGCGTGTTTGTAGCAGTTCCAGAAAGGACTTGTGACGTCATCCCCGCTATATAAGGCGGCGAGAATACAGCAGATAAAGAAGTTACGATGACTAATGTGAGTCGGTCATCGAGAGTGAGTGTGTGACAGCTGTGTGTGTGTGTGTGGGGGGGGGGGGGGTGTCTGTCAATCTGTGGACAGCATAACTCAAAAACTAAAAGTCGGTTAAGCAGCAAAGTTCGTATTTAAGTTGAATGTCTTAAGAATGCGACAGGAAGATTTTGAAGAATATTCCTCCACCCTAAACTACCCTTTACATGTAAAATTTTTCGAAAATTTTGATTTTCTGAAAATGGCTCTAACGATTTTGATTAATATGACATATGCATAAGATATTTTTATGACAAATGAAATGCACATTTTGAATTTTCTGGTTATAGCCCATGTAGTCCTATTTACTCTGGATGAATTTTGTACAACAGGTAAACCCTAAAAGATAGACCAAATTGTCTCTAAAAATGTATGTCCAAATAAGTTTTTTGGTAGAGTGAACAATTTCGGAGATATTCCTTGTAATTTGTGTGAGTTCTGTAACACTTACACTATTCAAAAATGGAAGGTCGTTGTTCACTTTTTTATTTCTTGGCCGGAATCTCAAAGCCTTAGAACATTTGACTATCGCACAAAGCCTACTGTATTCTAATATTCCCCTTGCACCTACAAGGAAATAAGCAATAACATAATTTCTGTAAATGTTTATCTCAACTAACACGAAGAAGATATAGTAATAAGAGTTTGTAAGAATGTTAGTACAAGAGTAGAGAAAGTCATGTGAGTGCAACACATCAAATGTTTTTTAAATTATGGTGTCTTTGCCATGGTAACTCAGTCGGTTAGAGCACCAAAGATCCGTGGTTCATTTTCCGGGTATGGCAATGAATTTTGTGGTCTGATTCTATCTACTCAATTAAAATTTAGTCTGTAAAATGCTGTTTTCAGTATAGCAGTAAATAGATTGTTACAGTGACAAAGCTACAGTAACTAAATAATCAATCAAAAGAAGACCAAACAGCTCTGTGATCTGAAGGTACAATGGGATTACGTACACCATAATGGGAAGCCTCATTTGGCGGGACGAATGCAATGCTCTGTGATAATGTCGGAGATACGTAACCAGGTCAAATAATCCGAGATTAACGCTGTTGCATTGTGCTGACCACATGATATATACCTCCCAATGCAGCAGCCTGCAGGGTGACGACCATTGTGGCAGGCTTACATTCAAACTAGGGTAATTAGCAAATGGAATATTTACTTTCACAGAGAACTCAACCATTTAAATTCCATTACCTCTTTCTCTAAACTCCCGCAACGTCAATGCAACAGGGAAAACTGTTGCTATTGAATTTAGAAGTTTCGGTAAGGAACGTTTTTAATAAAATATTACATTCTATAAAAAATGTAATGCGAACATTTCACCTAAAATAAACGCTTTGCGGCCCCTTGAATCCAAAAAGAAACTGAGTATGACTTTATCTACTCTTGTAATAACTATTCCTACAAACTCTTATTCCTCTATCTTCTTCATGTTAGAGATAAAAAAGTAAATAACCTTCCATTTGAGAGCTGTGTAAGTGTTGCAAAAGTGACACAAATAACAAGGAATATCTTCGAAGAGGTTTACTTCACAAAATGGATCATGGGACATAAATTGCATGTTTTAACGTGATCTACATCCTTGTACAGTAAGATTTGGTCTATCTCTTACGGTTTAGCAGTTATACAACGACATCAAGAGTAAACATGGACTATTGTCAGAAGATTTTAAATATACATCTAATTTGCATTAAAAATTACTAAAACATATGGCATTTTAATTAAAATAGTTGGAGCCATTTTCAAGAAAATAAAATTTTTCGAAAAATGTACCATATAAAGGGTAGTTTAGGGTGTAGCAATTTTCTTCAAAATGTTTGTGTCGCATTCGTGAAAGACATTAAACTTAAATACCAACTTTAGTTTTTCACCAACTTTTCGTTTTTGAGTTATGCTGTCCACAGACACACACACACACACACACACACAGACAGACAGACAGACAGGCAGACAGACAGACAGACAGACAGACACACACACACAGACAGACACACACACACAGACAGACACACACACAGACAGACAGACACACACACAGACAGACAGACACATACACACAGACTGACAGACAGACAGACACACACACACAGACAGACAGACACACACACACACAGACACACACAGACTGACACACACGGATCTTTCTCTAAAAATCCTTTTTTTTTTATTCAAGGGTCCTCAAAACATTTATTTCCGGTAAAAACTCGACATAGAATTTTTGCATGGAATAATACACTTCCTCTCCTTATACCTAGTGGAAAAATATAAAAAAATCTGATGTGTTGCACTCACATGACTTTCTCTCCTCTAGGACTATCCATTCTTTCAACCCTTATCCTTATGTATTTTTCGTGTTGAGATAAAAAATTTGTGGATATTATCTTATTGGTAATTTTCTTGTAGGTACAAGGGCTATACAATAAGTATTGCAAAATTGTGACAAATAACAAGGAATATATCCGCAATGGTTCACTTCACAAAAAAGATCATTGCACATTAATTGTTTTAACGTGATATACATCTTTGTATTGTAAGATTTGTTCTATCTCTTATGGTTTACCAGTTATACAAACGTCATCAAGAGTAAACATAGGCTATAGCCAGAAAATTCAAAATCGGTGTCTCATTTGCTATAAAAATATCTTAAACATATGGCATTTTAAACAAAATCGTTAGAACCATTTTCAAGAAAACCAAAATTTTCGAAACCTTTTCCATGTCAAGAGTAGTTTAGAGTGGAATATTTTTCTTGGAAATCTTCGTGTTGCATCCTTAAAAGACCAAACTTTCGCGTTTAACCGATCATACACACACATGCTGACCTTTTTGTAAAAATGCTTGTTTTGGATTCAGGGGACCTCAAAACATATATTCGATGAAATTCCTACATCGAAATTTGGATTGAATATAATACTTCTATTACTTACTATACGTAGTAGAAAATCTAAACACGCTTTGTTTATTCAGGGTCTTCAAAACGTGTATTTCCGATGAAATCTTGATATTGAAGTTTTGGGTGGAATAAAATACTCCCCCTACCTACTGTGCGTAGTGGAAAAAGTAAAAAAAAAAAAAAAAAAAGTTCTTCCGTCTTTCTGTGAACAGCAGTAAGTTCAACATCTTCCAAGTATGGACACGAGGATATTGCAGCGCAGGCCGCCGGCAAAGATGTAGCAAGGTCAGTTACCTTACACCACTAGGTAGCCCCACAACAAGCGACTATGTCGACTAAGAACAAATCCCGTTTCCACACAGATCTAGAAGCTTTGAGCACAGGACTTGTTACGAGAAGCTTCATGAAACGTCCTCGAACTGTTGACAATATAATAGAGACGGCACGAATAGAGTCAGTTTTTAGTGAGTAGAATTGACAGAGTAGGGTGCGTTAAGGTTATGGCAGTACGTAACAGCTGTGATGAATTCTGATTAAGTTTTCGTAGAAATAAAGTGACATTAAAAATAAATAAACTTGTGATTTGTGACAATATTTAAATAAATCCTTCCAGAACTAATTATCCTTTACAGGAAATGTTTTTCAAAAATGTTTATCCTCTCAAAACTGAGCAAGGTGTTTTCTTAAAATACCATACGTTTAAAATATTTTATGACAAATAAAATGTAAATCTTTAATTTTGTGGGAATAGTTTCTAAAGTTTACGTCATTCTGAATGATTTTTGCATAACCTCTAAACTGCGAAATGATAAAGCCTTACTATACAAAAAATACAGGTTTCAAAGTACACAATTTTGTCATTTTTTGTGATAATAACAGTTTCAGAGATATTCTTTGCCTTTTGTTCGCATTTTGTAATACCAATGCTTCCCCCTCCTGATTACGCAAATGACTCGAGAATTTCAAACCCATCACATAGCGACCAGCTCTTAAAAGATTTACTTCTCTACCACTTAAGCCTATCGTATTTCCCTATTCCTATTTGTGCCTACAAGAAAATATTTATCTAGGTAACAAAATATTATGTAAAAATTTCTCTCTCAATTGTCATGGTTAAATGAACTGTACAAGAATTACTAACCCAGCAAATTTGCCCTAACCGAGATTCGAACTCCACCTTTATGTTTTTATTCCTGTGAACTCCATTAATGATGTAATAGAAACATTCTAGCATTAATAGCAACACTAAAAGTACATTAACAAAAGATAAATCTCATGTGTTACAGATAAACATTTGCAGAAATTATCTTACTTGTAATTTTCGTGCAAGGGAATGTGGGAATACAGTAGACTTTAAGTGATAGTCAAATTGTTTAAGAGCTAGTTGATATGCGAGGGCTTTGAAATTCGTTCTCTTTGCATGGCGAACATAAAAAAACGAATAACGAGTTTCCATTTGAGTAAAGTATAAGTATCAGAAAATTCAAACATAACAAGAAATGTCTCGGAAATGGTACACTCCACAAAAAAGAAAACAGAAAAGAATGTATCTGGCATAAATTGTGTATTTTAACGAGATCCTTTTTGAGTACTAAGATTGGTATGTCAGTTAAACAAAAACAATTTATTCCCAGAAAATACAAGGTATAGATTTCATTACAACATCTTACACATGGGATATTTTAACCAAAATCGTTAGAGCCATTTTGACAAAATCAAAATTCTCATAAACATGTTGCATATAAAGAGTGGTTTGGAGAAGATTATTGAAAATCTTCGTGTCGCATCCTTGGAAGATGCCGAATTTACATACCAAGTTTGGTACTTAACCAACTTTTTGTCCTCGAGTTATGCTGCACGCACGCGCACGCACACACACACAGACCGTTCTACTCCTACTATTATCTTTACTATTGGTATTACTACTATTACTATTACCACCACCAATACCACCACCATTACCACCACCATTACCACCACCATTACCACCACCATTACCACCACCATTACCACCACCACCACCACTGTTACTGTTACTGTTACTGTTACTGTTACTGTTACTGTTACTGTTACTGTTACTGTTGTTGTTGTTGTTATTGTTGTTATTATTATTATTATTATTATTATTATTATTATTATTATTATTATTATTATTATTATTATTATTATTACTACTACTATTATTACTATTACTATTATTATTACTATTATTATTATTACTAGTATTATTATTACTACTATTACTATTACTGCTATTACTATTACTACTATTACTATTACTACTATTACTATTACTACTATTACTATTACTATTACTATTACTATTACTATTACTATTACTATTACTATTACTATTACTATTACTATTACTATTACTATTACTATTACTATTACTATTACTATTACTATTACTATTACTATTACTATTACTATTACTATTATCATTATCATTATCATTATCATTATCATTATCATTATCATTATTATCATTATCATCATTATCATTATCATCATTATCATTATTATCATTATTATTATCATTATTATCATTATTAATTATTATTATTATCATTATTATCATTATTAATTATTATTATTATCATTATTATCATTATTACCATTATTATCATCATCATTTGCATCATTATCATTATCATTCATTATCATTATCATTATCATTATTATTATTATTATTATTATTATTATTATTATTATTATTATTATTATTATTATTATTATTATTATTATTATTATTATTATTATTATTATTATTATTATTATTATTATTATTATTATTATTATTATTTGTAACGAATTGTAATTCAGCTAAAGTAAATTTTAAGTCATTCTTTATTGTTAGGTAACCTTTAATATATTTTAAGAACATTTTAGGGTCATTTTGAAAATTATTAGTTCATAAAAATCCAGACCTGTTTATTATGCAAGTCTACTGGTCAGTGCTAATGCTTCAGAAGTAGCGTATTGTCACGGTGTTTTACATAAGCTGTAAATATGCCCGTTTTGGCGCCCTGGCTATTTACCAAGTAATCGCTGCTAATATATTGGTAAATTCATAAACATATTAGCCATCAGATATAGGTCAGTTATTAAGATCTTAACCACACCCATTTTGTCGCTTTAATTGAAATAATTATTATCAGTGTTGATAAAATCGCTTACGCTAAATTAAACGTAAAATGGTGAGTTCATTAAAATTTACATTCCCTGTTACACTACACACTTTCCCCTGTGATTATAGGGGAGGTAGGAATGATTGTAATTGAAGCAACATTCCGCCCCGCCCCCTCCAGGCAGGAATTGAGCAGGGGACCCCTGGGAACAGAAGCCAGCTCACTAACCACTAGACCGCACGGGCAGTCACTGGCTTAAATCTAGTTTAGGTTACATAATAGACTGATTGCGACATCAACTAATGGAGATTCCAGGGGCTATGCATAATAATTACATATACGTATACAGGAAACCTGTTCAAGACGAAGTCACATTGCCCCTTCTTCGTTTTGGCCAGGTTTCTGTATGATTTAGATATTCCGGGATTTTTCTCTTATGCGTAGTTTTAACATTAACAGCAACCTCCAAACACTTTATTTTAAAAACATTTTCCTTCGTATATGCGTAGCCTACTCAGGGTGGAAACTGCAGAATAACCTTGCAAACAGATGCTATTGTAAGATATATAAAACACTAACTTTCTTTTCCGTAATTTAATCACTTTGTAAAAAAAATATATTCGGCGAGGACTGCCCTGAATATAAACTGAACATTCGCTCAGTGCGTTTACCGTACCACTGAAGCTGCCACTATCTCGGGCAAATGCACACAAATAGAAATCTTATACAGGTGTGAATGTTACTGAAATTATGTATTCGTTCGAGTAATAATGAAGATTCAGTTTTCCATATGAAGAAGTAGAAACAACCCAATCACGTATTTTAGGGTTGAAACAATGCTGACATAAAATGTGATAGATTTTCCCAACAATGCACATTATTATCATCCATTACAAGATAAATCAAAAGTAATTGCTTTTAATACATAAATAAATAGAAGTATTCCACCAATATTACAAAGTATGTAGACATTAATAACGTCACCAATAAAATTGAGTTGTACTCATTACACACCCAACAGGTTTCAGCAGCGTGTCTCTGCCATTTTCAAGGTAAACTGACCTTTCTCAATCTTGCAACGAAACGTCACATGCTGGCGCTGACGTCACACTGACGTCATGTGATCACGTCACTACCCACCACTAATCTCAAAACAAATTTAGTAACAGAATCAATAGACGATATTCCATGGTCCCTATTTTTCAAAATTAATATTTTTTCACAAACCATCAATTCAATGGGTTAATTTAATTCCTTTAATAATTTCACTTCTGGATTTATATCATAATTAAATGACCAAAAATGATCTGCCACAGCTGATTTCTCTGTTTACATTTGATGTTTCTAAAATGTTCTTTTATTCTGGTTTCCAGATGACTTTTTTGTTTTTCCGAAGTAAACCTTATCGCAGTCCAGACAATCAACCTAATAAATGCAAGACTTCTTTCAATTAGGAATTTTGTCCTGTTTAGAAAAATTAAGCAATTTTTTATATTATATTTATTTTGGGGAGCAAAACTATGTGATGTTCTTTAAATTTCTCCTTTAAATTTTTTGTTAACCCAAGGGTAATAAGTAAACCTTTTAAATTTATAGTCATCTTATTTTTTTGAGAATGGAAGCTTCATTTGCGGCCTTTTGATATTCAAATTTCTCAATCTTTTTCTGTATAAATTATGTACTAAAACCATTAAGTTATACCATGTTAATAATGTGTTCAGATTCCCCGTTAAATTCTTTCTTATTAAGGGTTATATTTATCAACCTACAAATTAAACAGTAGAAAACAGCGAATTTATGTGAAGAAGGGTTAACGTTTCTTGTGGATTATGTTGCTTCACAGCTTCAATTGTGTAAAATAAAATTATTTCTCATTTTCCTAA
This sequence comes from Tenodera sinensis, assembly GCA_030765045.1. NCBI lineage: Eukaryota > Metazoa > Arthropoda > Insecta > Mantodea > Mantidae > Tenodera > Tenodera sinensis. Next base: position 37,334,643 of record CM060974.1, read on the forward strand.
AACAATTGCGCTATTTTATAGGTTACAGGACTGAAACAAAATTATGATCTCCTTGTCATAAACGGCAGATAAAGCTGTCACCCCACCCACCAATGCTTATACCTGGTGCATTTATTAGTTACCTACCCTGCCCTTCCCTTCCCCTCACTGTTAGTGACACCAGGCAATGCCTCCCCTTACCTCCCCTTCATCCAGCACGGCCGTTCAACACACGCGACTTTGCGTTGCCACATTTCACTTAGAAATTAAAGTTTGCATGGCATTTTAACATTAAATTTCGCCTAAATCCACTTAAATTCAGACAAAAGGGATTATAGCATTGTTCACCAATATTTTCGCGATAGTTATTGAAACAATAAACCATTGTCAAGAAGCTACATAGCTCCAAATTTTGTAATTGCATTTGTATCTCGTATACCTTACACTAAAGCATGTGTTAGTACACTAAACTGTGTTTCCTTGGAAACAGTATATCCCAAATAAACGTATTTTAATACAGTTTTAAGCAGTTGAAGGCAGTTTCAGAAAGAATTACATAAATGATATGATTTTTCAACGGGAACGAAACTTTTACAATAACATGCAGGATTCCTGCCTATTCAGTGTACGTTTTTCGCTTATATCATTAGCGTTTTTGAGAAAAAGTGGAACATCGTCACTCTCTAAGCTTATTTCGGCTTATTCAGATTAATTTATAAATTCGTAGAGTAGATAACTTTCTTACTGCAGCACAAAAAATGAATTCTTTCTTCCTGAGAACTGCATTTGCCAGTTCGGTAAAATCCCCAAGCTTGTAACAAATTTATCAACTGAATTTGGTCATCATAAATTTAGTGCTCTTTACAGCGTAAGCGGAAATTCCAGGTAAACATCCACAGATGTTGGCAGGAAAACAAAAGAAGTAAGCGAACTGACTCAGGCTATTCGTCCGTGGCTTGCATTCCAGAGGTCGCAGTTTCAAATCCGGTGCAGGTACTAGCAAAATCACGACAACTTTTTCCCCTCTCCTCGTGACTCCTCTTAATCAACAGGAAATAGCGGATTGGATATTCAGGAAAATGACTAAGTAATATCTATGGCCACGCAAAATATAAAGAAATTTTGCCAAAATACGAAGAAAAACTCTGAAAATACCATTAAATATATTATATTTTAAAGCAACATCCTAGTTCACTTTAGCACTTCAACACAAAACAGCAATCTACAGGTTGTTTAAAAAATGTCCGATATTGCAACAGGAGTTGTGGTGTATGAAAACTAGAATAAATGTCTTTCAAGGATGCGACATGAAGATTTTGAACAAAATTGCTCCACTGTAACTACCTTTTACATGGAAAATTTTTCGAAAATTTTTATTTTCTTGAAAATGACTTCAACGATTTTGATTAAAATGCCATAAGTTTGAGATATTTTTATCACAAATGAGATGAATATATTGAATTTTACTCTGGATGTCTTTTGCATAAATGGTTAACCGTAAGAGATAGTCCAAATCTTACTATAAAAATGTACATCTTGCTAATTTATGTCGAAATATTTTTTAGAGTGAACCATTTCGGAGATATTCCTTGTTATGTGTGCATGTTTTGGAGAACTTATACTTCTGTCAAACGGAACATCGTTATTCATTTTTTGTTATGTTAACTACGCAAAGAGAAGGGAAAAGGTTTGTCTATCCCAAATGTTTATCTCAACTAACACGAAGAAGATATAGGAATAAGAGTTTGTAAGGAAGGTTAGCACAAGAGTGGAGAAAGTCATGTGAGTTTGGATTTTTTAAATTCTTTCCGCAACTCCTGGTAAGTATAAGTCTTGAGGGATTTTGATATCTCTGTAATGCCTTAATATCTCGGTTCAGATAGCCGTAAGCTCTTAGCACATGCCGGAGATGTTTTAGTTCTGAGTCCAGTCGCCCCTGAAGAAGCCGAACATAGTTTGCGACGAAACGTCGGCATAATTTTTAACTTTTTAATTTCTTAAAAAAGATGAAGCTTCAAAATGGGTAAAGACCATAAATTCTACGTATACATGACACTGTCTGTACATTGTAAATGTATTCAAGAGAGAGAATAACAGTTTTAGTATTAAACCGTTATACAATTTTTCATGGAACGCAACTATATATAAATCGACGCTACTGATACCACGTTGAAAGGCAGGTGCAAGTTCCTTCTGTTAGTTCGTGCGGACTTGTGCAAAAAACTGTGACACTGGTGTTGTCTGGGAGAGTGCATTATTGTAATTCCAGTCTGTCCTTGAGTCTGAGGTAATTATCGTGTAGAAATGGCTCTGCATAAGAAATGGAAACTGACTTACAAGAGCAGATACACGTCCGTAGCATGCATACTGGAAATCTACCACACGTCATCGGCAACTGTTTGCAGTGTCCATCTAGAAATATGCTAGCCTCTGGATCCCAAGGTCGCAGGTTCAAACCCGGTGGAGGGCACGTGAAAGAATCTTAAGCTTCAAAGACCTACTAGCAAAATTAAACTCTTTCACGCTCAATATGGAATGGAACGCTAAGAACTAAACTTTATTAACTACGATTTTGGGCTAGATGCCTTTTTCATCTCAGCAATTTAGACAATAATACTGTGAATTTATAACGTTTTGAAGCAATGAAAATAAAGCTGATGTAATGCATTCACATGTATATAGTGTGACATGCTTCGAGTTTCTATGTACAAAGCATCCAATAAATTTAATGTTCCTTGGCTGTCGTCAAGTTGCCAAGGAGGCAAGAGTAACCTTTCAAAGTTTGCATGTTAAACGTAAAAGTAAGCTTGTTTGAGTGTAAAAGGAGTTAGAAAAGCAGGTGTAATTGAATTTGTGTAAGATAAATAAAATAAAATGAACTAAGTATCTGAGAAAAGTAAAAACTTACAACACTACTAAGTCTTCTACAAACCAATCTGGCAAAAACTGCTTTCTCAGCTTACTAACTCAACTACAAATTCAGAAAACAAGAAATTTTCTACCTAAATATTTTGAAAGAACAGAAAATAAAGCTAGTAGGATACATCACATGTTTTTTATCTCCTCGGTCTTCTACAAAGCCAAAACTGATTTTTAAGTTCACCAATTTAACCACAAACTTTTACTTTCTCTATTGCGTATAGTAAATAAGCGAAGTATTGAATTGTACCCAAAAATTCTATATATAAGTCTCTCTCTCTCTCTCTCTCTCTCTCTCTCTCTCTCTCTCTCTCTCTCTCTGTGTGTGTGTGTGTGTGTGTGTGTGTGTGTGTGTGTGTGTGTGTGTGTGTGTGTGTGTGTGTGTCTTTTCATCGGTGAACCAAGCTCAGTTAAATACGGTATTCAAACATTTTCCAACAATTTATTAGACACAATGATTTTCAAGAAAATACCCCGCTCCAGGCAACATTGAACATTTTTCAAAAATGTCTATTTTATCAAAAATAACTAACCAATATGATTAAAATAACGTATGCTCAAAATAGCTTTATGATAAATAAAATGTATATTTTGAATTTTCATTCATCCACAGCCACACCCCTTCCTAAACTGCCTTTTTTTTTTTCCCTTAAGGGGACCCTTGCATTGGGTACAATGCAAAACCTGTCTTATTATGTCTATGGTAGGGAAGGTAAAAATACACCTTTAATTTGTTTAAATAATTTTATACTATTTCCTTATTTAGGGACATCTCAAAATGTTACGTCACTTTCCGTTTTCAGTAAAATTAATAATTTATTTGTATTTACAACGAGTATATAGTTTTGTTCTCTCCACACCCTAAATAAAGATAACTTGTCGAACATGAAACATTTCACTGTTCAATTGAACAAGAAGATACTATTGTACAGCGATTATTCGCACACTTGGCAACAAAATAGTCTGGAAGAGATCGCATATTCCTGTTGTATCTTCAAGGATAAATTTAATAACGCCACACCTGCATAGTTTTCCTCGATGAACGTAAAGCAGAGAAAAGAACAACCCTTTGTTTGCATGCATTGTATATGTTTGTCAATTTTTACTGCAATTGGGATTGCCTCGTTAAGTTCTGCAGCTCCTTTAACACACGAAGGGATACCTGCACGGCGCTCTTGGGCCACGTGCTATAAATTAATTCATAATCGTCTGCAAAATATGTTTAATAAATTAAGTAGATCTCCGTTTCAGGTTATTTTTGTAATTATGTTATTAAAAATGCTCATTTTGCTCGTATAACTTATTTTTCAAACTTCTTTAGGTGATTAAAATTCGGGCCTTGTTCATAAGCAATCTTTGCTCATGATTTTAATGGACCTGTGAATTTTTTTAACAAATCAGCTAAGAGCAGGTGGACCTGCTTGTTATTCATTTTGCATAGCCATGTAATTGGTTATTCGTGATGGAGGACCAGAGGATTTCTGAACACTCGAAAATAGCAATCTGTTGAAAACAAGCATCATGCAAGTTTACCAATAAATATAGCACTGTCCTTTGTTTCTAAAGAGCAGTGGGAGGAGGGTTTTAAACAATGTTTGACAGATATTTCAATCATGTGTTTTAACATTAACAAAATTAACTTTTACTTTCTCTACTACGTATTTACATAAGTAGAAGTATTGTATTCCACTAAAGAATTCGATACCAAGGTTTCACCGCAGATACACGTTTTGAGAAGCCCAATCTATTTACTTGCTATTTACTTACTTAGTAATTTCGTTTTTTTTTTTTTTTTTTTTTTTTTTTTTTTTTTTTTTTTTTTTTTTTTACGTCCTCCAACAGTGTCATATCGGACGAATGAATGAAATGGGTGAAATGATGCTCAAATGAGCCCGAGGTCCATGGAGCTTTAAGTTACCCGACATTCGTCTTCTCAGGGTAGGGAAAACCTCGGAAAAAACCTTACCCGGATAACTTACCCTAAGCGAGATTCGAACTCGCGACCTCTTGGACGTGAGGCAGACGCGAGTAATTTAGTTGCTTACTTATTTGCTTAGTTATTTATTTTTTACACCAAGGTCTATGTGTGTGTGTGCGTGAAGTCTGAACATCGTAACGCGAAAACGAAAAGTCGGTCAAATATCAAACCTGGTCAAATTCATCTTCTTCCAAGAATGTGACACGGAGTCTTAAAAAATTCCCCCACCCCAAACTATGCTTTGAATGGCAAATGTTTCGAAAATTGGGATTTTCTCGAAAATGGCTCTACTATTTTGTTTAAATTACCATATGTTTAATAGATTTTCATTTAAGATGAAGTGTGTATTAAATTTTCTAGAATTAACTTCTGAAGTCATCTTCGTTCTGAATGAGTTTTGTATATCTAATAAAGCATAATAGAGGGACAACATCTTACCACATAAAAATGTAGATCTGGTTAAATTTTCTTTGTGGAGTTAACCATTTTAAATATTTTTTATTGGTTTGAATTTTCAAATATTTAAACTTCTCTCAAATGTCATCAAAAGTCATTCGAATTTTTATTCTTGGTCATACAAAATGAAATTCCGAAACCATCACATACCACTAGCTCCTAAAAGGCTTGAATATCACTTACGCCTAGTGTATTTCCCATTCCCTATGTACCTACAGGAAATATGTAATAGAATACTTCTACAAATTTAATGTTTATCTGGGTTAACAGAGTAACGTTTGTGAAGTTGTAAAGGTCATGTGAGTGCCACACCTTTTAGTATATTTCACAGAGTGCTCAACTAAATAGATTTTCTCCATTAATTACCTAATTATAAAATACTACATAAAGAAGTAACTAAACAAATCACTATTATTCTTATAAATGTAGATAAATGCTCAGATGTTACTTTTTTTTAAACAAAAATATTTGCTATTATTAAATGCGTGTCAAAACATAAGGAGAGCTTGCACTGGTAAACAGATCCTTACCCTCTGAGATAGCCAGGCTGCACTTGGGAGCCTAAAGTAACGTCAGAACTGATTTATATTGCCTAAATATGCTTACAAGCTTGGAAGAAGAGAATGAACTTCAACTCATCTGGGTGCCGGGTCATATTGGCATCGAGAGAAATGAAAGAGCCTATGAACTTGCAAGACAAGGAGTAGCTAGACAATTTATTGGACTACAGCCAGCTCAAAGAACATCTGGATGTTTAGTAAGATAGAGTTTACCAACTGGTCCAAAGTAGAACATTATAGAACCTGGCTTAAAGCTCCAGGAAGCAAACATAGTAAACCATTTATATAATAGAATATTCTAACCTTACTTAAACGTAACAGACTTCAATTACTGCATTTCCTACAGGACATGCTCCACTGAGAAAGCATAATAACGCTTTGGAAGTGTTCCAGAGTAACAGATTACAGATTGTGCAACGAAGAAACATGTTCCTGTGAGGGTTTAGCGTATCGGAGATATATTCTTTTTGGGAAAATGTTTTAGAACCAGAAAAATTTGAAAACTTATCCGTTATGAAAAAGTAGCATACTAAAGCCATGCTTTCCTCCGATCTGAAAGCTGAACTGAACTATAGTCGCGTGAACATGAATGGGCGCCTTGTTTATTATGAAAGTGCTTTCCTCCGGCCAAGAACTGAACTGAACTGACCACTGAATATCGTTTGTCAATAAATTTTTAAGTTTTCCACCAGAAATCTGGGTGTCGAAAATTAGGGTCGAGCTTGGGGGACCTGAAGTGAGGTTATGTTTGCGGTATTGGTTTGTTTACTTTGCAAGTTAGACATAAGGAATGGAAAACAAATGCTTTCACACACTAAAGAGTAAGTAATTATTAATTGTATTCGTCAGAACGAATTTATATACAACTTGCAGCCTGCAAACTATAGAAATATAGAAAAAAACAGAGACTTTGGAAAGAGTAGAGCAGTTAGGAAAATCAAGTGCATAAGTAAATAAGATTTACTCCTTGTGGATAACGTTTAATAATTTTTAGTTTGTTACTGCTCTGAAAAAAGGCGTGCAAAGATTCTGTAGTAAATGCAGAGTAGACTTGGCGGGTATAACCTCGTCATGTAGAGAGTAATCTAACCGCACTTTAACGTTTGGTTAAGATTGCGTATTGCTCAGAAATACTTTACCTGGGAGGTGTGAAGTACCCGAGTGTGAATTATTGTCATTTATGTGTACCAGCACAAGTTGTACAATAAACGAATACATGTGCGCAATATGCAACATCTGTTGTGATATAAAAAAATCTGATGTGTTGCACTCACATGACTTTCTCTACTCCTGTACTAACCGTTTTTACAGACTCTTATATCTATATCTTCTTCGTGTTAGCTAAGATAAACATTTGTACAAATTATCTTATTGTAGGTACAAGGGGAATATTAGAATACAGTAGGCTTTGAGCGATAGTCAAATGTTTTAAACCTTTGAGATTCCGTTCTCTTTGCACGCTTATCATATAAAAATGAAGAACGATGTTCCATTTCACGAAAGTTTTAAGTTTTCCGAAACTCACACAAATAACAAGGAATATCTCCGAAATGGTTTACTCTGCAAGAAAATTTATTTAGACATAAATTGTGTGTTTTAGCGAGATCTACAGTGTTTGTACAGTAAGATTTTGTTGATCTCTTACGGTTTACGACTTATTAAAAAGTCGTCTAGAGTAAACAGGACTACATGGACTATAGCCAGAAAATTCAAAATATACATTTTACTTGTCATGCAAATATGTTAAACATATGGCATTTTAATCAAAATCGTTAGAGCCATTTTCAAGGAAATCAAAATTTCTTCAAATCTTCGTGTCGCATCCTTGAAAGACAAACTTAAATACCAATTTTGGTTTTTAATCAACTTTTCGTTTTTGAGCTATGCTGTCCACAGACACACACACGGACCTTTTTCTAAAAATGCCTTTTTTGGATTTAGAGGGTCTCAAAACATATTTCCGGTGAAATCTCGACATTGAATTTTTGGGTGGAATACAATACTTCCCCTACTTACCAGTAGAGAAGTAAAAAACGCTAGATTTCATCAGTGAATTCTGCAACTGGACTTTGTTTATCTATGAGCCTTCATAAAGTTAAGATTGGATTTAATGTTGGTGTTCATTTGAAGTAGTGTCATTGTCCTTTAGGTGCCTCATAACCAAAATCTCATAGACTTTTCTCAAATCAAATCTTCTGGTTTTACTTCGGTAGACATGGCAACACTGTGCAGCTTTCCCAACTGCATTTCAGCCATTTTAGTTATGGTATGATGTCTTCAGTTCAGTTTTAAGTTTTCGGTTCAGTTTTCTAGGAAAGTATAACTGAAAACTGAACTGAAAGGATCTTAACTTTTCTGTTTTAGTTCATTTTCAGATTGGAGAAAAGTCAGGCTTGACCCAAAGGCAACGAAACCTGTAATGAAAGACAAGATATCCTGTAGCAGGTTATGTTATCACAGTTTGCTGCTGGCACTGGCCAAAAGGTGGACCATTTTCATTGAATATGGTAGATAAGTTGCCCCTTAAGTGAGCCTCTTATCAAATCTGTTTGCTGTGAAGAGAGGACTTTGTTTAGCACAAAATTACACGAACATAAACTGCAATCGGGATATAAAAATGCACCAGTAGCCTGTCCCGTCCTTCGGCGCGGCCATTGCGCCCTCTACTCGTGACTTCCACACCCTCCCTGCCTCCCGCCCAAGACTTCTTGCTGCGCACGTTCATCTGGTGATACTGGACCGCTGATATCTCACATGTACGTACCTACTCTCCGCACCTTCTGGATATTAATATCCATGACAGGGATGCTTCTCTCCCTTCACGCTAACCTCTGCTTCGTCGAAATATGCCATGTGAATGTCCCAGGCAACAGCATCGCTACAGAAAGGAACCCTCTGCTCAGAAAATGCCACCACTAAAGCTTGTGCCCATGTTAACAAACGAAGCCATTCACAATAATTATTTTCAGCGGCGCTTTGTAGATAGAACAGTAAGTAATTACAAGGTGGAATCAGGACTGAAAAATTCAATGCCATAGCCGGGATTTGAACCACGGATCTTCCATCTAAAGGTTACTTAAACCTTAGACATAAAGTACTTACTGTTAAGTCGCCCTTGGGGTATTTATCTCTGATGTGATACTTCCTTTTGCTCTAAGAGGGAAAGTACGAGTCGGTTGGGGAATTTAATGTCATACTGGAAAGTTGGCTATGGTAGCTTAGTGGTTAGAGCAGCCGCTCGATAAGCGGAAGATGCGTGGTTCAAATCCCAGCTGTGGCATTGAATTTTTCAGTCTTGATTCCACCTCTCAAACATTGCCCACATACGGCTTGTGTTTAAAAACACCAGCAGTAAGTTTGTTGGCATAAATAAATAGTAAGTAATTACAGCTTATTAGGAGAGACCGGATGCTTATCTTAATCACTATACCAGGTGGCCCACTCCAGCCGTCATTGGAGTAAGTAGATAACCCTTCGTGCGCTACAAGAGTTGCAGAAATCACAGGGGTAAATCCAGTCAGTGGCATGTGTGAACTTTCTTCTGCTTGTAAGAGAAGCTGGCGAGATGCCAGGCTAGCGTGAGTGGCGTGTGATAATAGACAAGAATGTGCTAGAATATTTTCCACTTCACTTCAATAATAATGATAAATATAATAATCAAAGCAGTAATAATAACAATAGTGATAAACCTAATGATAAACACACCAATAAGAGTAAAATAATAAAATTCATATTAATGTTAATATAAACAGCAAATAATATAATACAATAATATGATAACAAGAACACAGACAAAAATAATAACATTAACTAAAATAATAAAATCAGTAACATTAATAAGAAAGAAATACCAATGAAACATTACGTGCCCTCATGTTTGCATGGATTTTGTTACGAAAATTTACAGTCTGTAATCTGTAATGCTAGACAATGGCAACCTATACAGGAATGAGTTTATTCCCTGAAAAATAAAGTCCTTAAGTGAAGTAGAGAATATTCTAAGACTATTATTGTGTATTATCACGTGTTATACACGCTAGCCTGACATCCCGTCCACTTCTATTACAAGCAGAACAAAGTTCACGCACGCCTCTGACTGGATTTACGCCTGTGATTTCTGCAACTCTTTTAACTTACCCCAATGCCGGGTGGAGTAGGTCACCTGGTATAGGTATAAAAATTAGCTTTATAACGTACAAAGTAATTTGTCGCACTGTGACTATATGCCAAAATTCCTTTAATGTGAATTGCAGTTGTTTCATCTGCACGCTGTTGTGGTAGTGTTTATTCATTCGCTACAAGCTAGCCCGTCTATTCGCCACTTTCCGTTGTTGCAGAGAGGGAAGGAAAGCAGCTTCGTCTATTGTTCATGTCTGATCTCACGACCTATATGTAGTGTGAAGTAGTTTAGCCCCCACCGTCCTTTGTCCTGGCGTCACAATTATACATAGATCTGTGTGAATGGAAAATTCTCCCCACCACCAACTTTTCAACTTTGCTGACTAAGGTTTACATTTGAATCATTAGTTAGGAAAATATCAAGCATTGTCTGGGTGAGTAAAAAAACTAACAATTCGACCAACCTTGTACCTTTTCAGTTAGACAGTTGCCGGGTTAATTAGTGATTGGTTATTGTCTCCACCTCTTCAGTAAGAGTTGTATTATTTTCCAATATACGGTTATGATGCAGTAACAATAAACCAGCCAGATGTAAACGAAACCTTCCTATTCAGAGGAGCTCTCGTTCCCTATAGCATAAGCAGAGGAAATACAAATGCAAGTGCCCACCAAAAGCACAAAACTAAGTTATGTTGCATTCAAGTCGTCAAGGCCTGAGCAAAACATCATGACAAGAATAAAGGGCAAGCAAGCATCACTTTGTTATTGGTTTTATTACGACCACGACCACGACCACGACCACCACCACGACCACCACGACCACCACCACGACCAACACCACGACCACGACCACCACCACGACCACGACCACGACCACCACCACGACCACGACCACGACCACGACCACGACCACGACCACGACCACGACCACGACCACGACCACGACCACGACCACCACGACCACGACCACGACCACGACCACGACCACCACCACGACCACCACCACGACCACGACCACGACCACGACCACCACCACGACCACGACCACGACCACCACCACGACCACCACCACGACCACCACGACCACGACCACCACCACCACGACCACCACCACCACGACCACGACCACGACCACCACCACGACCACGACCACCACCACCACGACCACGACCACCAACACCAACACGACCACGACCACCACCACGACCACGACCACGACCACGACCACCACCACGACCACGACCACCACCACCACGACCACGACCACCACCACGACCACGACCACCACCACCACGACCACCACCACCACGACCACGACCACCAACACCAACACGACCACGACCACGACCACGACCACGACCACCAACACGACCACGACCACGACCACGACCACCACCACGACCACGACCACGACCACGACCACCACGACCACCACCACCACGACCACGACCACGGCCACGACCACCACCACGACCACGACCACCACCACGACCACGACCACCACCACCACGACCACGACCACCACCACCACGACCACCACCACCACGACCACGACCACCAACACGACCACGACCACGACCACGACCACGACCACGACCACGACCACGACCACGACCACCACCACGACCACCACAACCACCACGACCACGACCACGACCACGACCACCACCACGACCACCACCACGACCACGACCACGACCACCACGACCACGACCACGACCACCACCACGACCACCACCAGGACCACCACCCCCACCACCGCCGCCGCCACCACCACAAGCTTCCATGTAAATGGTAGTTTAGGGTGGGGCTATTTTCTTCAAAATCTTCGTGTGGCATCCTTGGATGACTAATACCTTAAATACCGACTTTGGTTTTTAACCGACTTTTCGTTTTTCAGTTATGCTGACCACAAACTGCCACACAGAAACACACACACGTACCTTTTTCTAATTTTTTTTTTTTTTTTTTTTTTTTTTTTTTTGCTTCTGGGGGCCTCAAAACATATATTTCCGGTGAAAGCTCCACATTGAACTTTTGGGTGGAATACATTACTTCCCCTAATTACGTAGATAAAGTAAAAAGGACTAGTAAATATCTTCTTATCAGTTTAGGTTCTGTTCAAAAGACCCATTGAGTCCATTGACTTTTCACGATCATAAAAAGAAATCCAAGGTTCATCACCAGCAACAATATTCCAAGCCACATTTGAAGTGCTGCCTTGGAACTTTTGCAGTGACTGCGTTGTTGTGTTTGATCAGGAGTCAGTTTATGTGAAATTCATTTACAACAGTCTTCTCATGTCTGTTGATGTAAAATCTTTTGAATTTGACTCATACCAATGCGCAATGTCGCTCAAATATATTCTTAAGATGTCAAGTCGCTTCAAATAGTGGCAATATTTTCATCAATGACAGCAATTCTTTAGCGTCTTTGGATTGGGCTTCGTCAAATGCATTTCTAAGCCAATCTTTGCATTGTTTAGACGCTAATGAGGATTTAAGTCTTGAAAATTACCTATAGTCCAGAAGTGTTGGGTGTATCAAAACATTTAAATGATGATAATTAACAAAGTTTTAAAGCAAATTACATAAACTACCCAGTAATTAACTCACAAAGCCTTAGAAAGTAGCTGTAAAACACAAACACATTTAATTTGTTTCTAGAAACATGGTATTGTAAAAATCTTCAGTGTCTGCGTCGTATTAAAGTGCAATACAGCCGACAAATGGTAACTGTTTAACATAAAAGCAATGAATAGTCAATGACTTGCCCATATAGACACAGGTGTTCAATACATTTAACCTTTCTGTTAACTTATTAACAGTTTCAGAGAAGATGTTTTAATGAAACAGAACTCTAATTGGCAGAACACAGCGCAACACACTATAAAAACAGCATGCCATTTATGTGTTCATAAAAATCTAACAGATCAAACCGCTTTTGTTTTTCCTCTCAGATGTTGTTTGTTTTTCTTTCTTATTCCGATCACGTTTCCAGTGCTTTTGTGTTTTTCTGCGCCTTTTTCCCTTTGTTAGCTGCTCATGTCGCTTGCATTGGCTCATAAATCTACATGCTGCTACCGCCATCTTGTGCATTCGCTATCATCTTAACCAAATTTGATCGTTATTTATTGCGGTTGTCCCAAACCACCTCTCCAGACATCGATAAATAGCCTTAGTGGTGAAAAGCGGGACAGCAGGAAGAATAAGAACAAGAAATATGGGAGGCAATAGTTCTTGCAAAACGCTCTCTAACGCACTTGAAGTTATCAATACACCAAAATGAACATTTCGACACTTTCATCTCAGCAAGTACCAACAGTTTTAGTTGAAGGGTGAAAATTGTCCAGAAATGATAAAAAAAATCTGATGTGTTACATTCCCTAACTTTCTCCATTCTTACAAACTCTTATTCCTATATCTTCTTCGTGTTAGTTGAGATAAACGTTTTTACAAATTATCTTATTGCTTATTTCCTTGTAGGTGCAAGGGGAATATTAAAATACAGTAGGCTTTGAGTGATAGTCAAATGTTTTAAGGGCTGGTACCTATTTGCTGTCTTTGAAATTGCCTCCTCTTTGCATGGCATAGAGATATTAAGTATCCAAATTCAAAACTTTCAGTAGACTACTTAGGGTTTTGGAAATCCACAGATCTATCACCTTAGTGAAAATTAACACCAATTGTTAATTAGTGTTAAATTATTTATTTAAACTACAGCTCTATCTTACTTATGCCTTTTTTGTACATATAGAATAAGGATGGGGCATATAAACGCTTGCTAAGAATATTAGTGCAATTTTGTTACCAATGTTGGTATCACTATACCTGGTGGAACGGAAGTCATTGCATTAGCTTGAACCAGTGGTACGTCTCGGTATTTGGGACACATTTTGTGTCTTATGTTTTTGTCTCTGATCATTTCCTACGGAAATATTTTAGTTTTGTCGAAAAGAAGCTGGCAACACTGCAGATTATGTGAGTGTCACTTTCCCTGGCTCAGTACATAAACACCGTAGTGGTCCGTCTTGAGAACATAAACACATACCCTGCCTTGTCCTTCCGTGTTTACTGTGCGAGTGTAGGCCAATCACAAGGTTAGCTCCCAAAACATTAAAGCGAAAGCGACCGACCTATTTACATCCACAAATCAGTTCAATTCCCTACCAACCTCAACGCAACGTTGTCGACTTCACGTATGAAAGAGCTGCTTGGAGTATTCCTTCAATTCTTTTAAGTGATTATTTCGAAACCCTGTGTAATGTCCCATAATTACTACCGAAGCTACGTCAGAATTAGGTTACTCTACGCTTTTTACAAGTAAACTATTATCTTCGTACATTCCTGTGGAACTACGCATCCAATTCGGATCAAAAACCATTTTTTTTTAAATCGGCTGATCAAAGAAAATGCCCTTAGACTTTTTTACTTATAATGTTTCTATAAAGCACATATTAGAAAGAATGTAATGTCTTGCCTTCCATCCTGTATATTGAGAAACCGTGCGTTCTTTAGACTTCTGTCGACAGAAAGGATCTGTAAATATATCAAACGAAACGTGCAATTCAGCAATAGAAACAAAACGTTAGAAATATTTGTCATTTAGTTACTTCAACTGTAAGATTTTATCGTTGCACATTTGGTTTTTATGGAAAACAAAGGCGTAAAATGTTCTAGACATAGGTGGTGACATCAGGGATCCATCTATCGATGACAAAGCTTATTAGAGCAAACGTCACCAGCCTGTCTGACTTCTGAGTTATTTTCTGTCTGACCACATGGCGGACAAACGGACCGGCTCGGGTGGGGCAGAAGGACATTTTTCGTCACGCAATTAATTTAAAACAACTTTTAAAACGGTTATAGATGTGAGTAATATCTGAACAACAACTTGCGGTACATTAATTGAGGTTAAATTTGATTCCAGGTTCATTTTCCCATAATATTGGAAGACTTGGTGTTGACAATTAGATTCTTGAATATCTTATCCTAGTTCCCTAGGAGAATCTTGCAAATGCTAAGTCATCTTTCAACAACACCTCCCCTGAATACTGAAGGTAACCTGTAATCAGAAGAAAACCCATAAATCTTAGGTTATAGCATGCCTAGAATTTATAAATAATCTAAAAGCTAGGAAAACTGCGCGCAATGAAAAGGAAAAGGCACCGACAGCGAAACCCCATAAAGATAGCATAAGTTTGCCTGTGAAAAAGAGGATATCTACAACGAATACCAACAGTATTACAAGAAAGGGACAAACCGGTACCTTGGTAAGTGTGTAGAGACCTAAATGATCCATATTTCGTGCACCATAATTGTATAAGACTTGATGACAATGACTAAAAATGACAAAAATGCTAAAATTCTAAATTTCAATTGCCTAGTTACGAGTCTGTCGTAATGTCGGTTATTTCGGTGTAAATCCGCGACCTCGTCAAATAAAATTCTGTGATCATTGGCGAGACTATGATGATTTTTCTGGTTGTTGTAGTTGTAGATTACGTTTGTGTTCCTCGAGTCTCTCTTCAATCGGCTGTCCTATATGTCTTTTCAAACTGGCAAGCAATTTTGTAGAGCAGGTTGTCTGAGAGTTGGTTACCGTAGCAGTGTCAAGGACAGGTATAAAGAACTATTAATTGCAATACTACGATACATCAGAGGAGTTAAGAATCGTGATTCTCTACATGTAAAATTAACCGAATTTGTCATCTGTCGCACGACTTAACCCTAAAAATGCCAAACCTTAATACCAATCGGGGCGAGGATGGGCTACTTTATGACCACTACTGGTAACAAAATGTGTGAGCAATTTTTAAACAAATTTATTTTAAAATTGGGTATTATATCGTGTCATGTTTATACAGGTTATATTTAACATTAACTATTCCTTTTTACTTGTTTCCTTGAATCGCATTAGATATTAGGCCAACCCTTTTATTAAAGAATCTATACTACCCCGGGGTACTTTAACACTGGTAACAAAATGTCAGCAATTTTTAAAAAAAAAAAAAATATTTAGAATGGAGTATTATATAATAATGTAAACGTTGATACAATTACGCGATTCAATAATAGAAACAGTAATTGACAATAACTATTAACTACATGCCTTTAATCAAAAAAATCTGAATGTGTTCCACTCACATGGCATTTTCCACTCTTGTACTAACTATCCTTACCAACTCCCATTCTTCTATCTTCTTCGTGTTAGTTGAGATCAACATTTGCAGAAATTACCTTATTGCTCGTTTTCTTGCTCGTGCAACGGGAATATGGGATTGCAGCAGGCTTTGAGCGATAGTCAAATCTTTTAAAGCTTTCAAACTCCGTTCTCTTTGCACGATTAACATAAAGAAACGAATAGTGATGTTCCATTGACAGAAGTATAACTTCTCCAAAACTTACACAAATAACGGGGAATATCTCCGAAATGGTTCACTCTAAAAAAAAAATAAATAAATTAGATACGGTTTACCAGTTATGCAAAAGTCATCTAGATTAAATTGGAGTTCATGGGCTATAGCCAGAAAATTCAAGATACACATTTCATTTGTCATAAAAATATCTCACATGACGTTTTAATCAAAATTGTTAGGGCCATTTTCAACAGACATTAAACTCAAATACCAACTTTGGTTTTTAACCAACTTTTCATTTGAGTTATGCTATCCAGAGGCTGACACACACACACACACACACGCGCGCGCGCGCGCGCGCGCGCGGATTTTTTTCTAAAAATGTTTTTCTTTTGGATTCAGGGTACCTCAAAACATATTTCTGGTAAAATCTCGACATCTAATTTTTTGGTGAAATACAATACTTCCTCTACTTATCAGCAGAGAAAGTAAAAATTACAGAAGGTGGGCATAAAGTATCTACAACCTCCCTCCCCCCTTCCCCGTTGGTATTGTCAGGGGAATTAGCCTCACAAAACTGCCACAGTTCATATCGAATCTTGAGCTATGGAAGGGCAATTTAAAATGCCTTGACGGACCATCGCTTGCCCATGGACCTAGGGTTGGGCCCCTGTCTATAACACGCCTTATTTTCGCTACTGGTACAGAAGCTTGTAAGCTCGCAAGCACTTGGCTACCCAAGGATTTAAGTTGAGGAATTCTGAATCCAGTTCCTTTCAAATCGCACACTTAAGGGTTCCTCGGCTTTCCTGGTAAAGTTAATTTTTTAACGAATGTTGATGAAGGCAGAAGTTCATCCGTCCAGCAGCGGGGAGGTAGTTTTTTTAATGGAATGCGGTTTCACAACTCTTGTGGGGGTTGTTCAAGTGGACCGCTGTGATTCAACAGCCCTTGAGACCCCCTGAAAAGAAAACTTTCCAACTGGGCACGGTATGATGAAAAGAGAAGAGGGAAATTATGATGAAAAATTGCCGCAATTCAAAACATTTCGCTCAGAGGCACTGAAACTGTAACAGCAAAGCAAATGTTAGTTCTCCAACGTACACTCGCATTCAAAAACTGTTCTCTTGAGGCTTTAAAAGTGCAAAAACATTCATTTTAAAAATGCTTTGTAGAAGATGCTCTAACAAAAATGATATTAATGACCAGGGCAATTAATTTTATTACCTAAAGTTTCCATAACGTGAAAAATTTACCAAATCTTCTTTATCACCTTATTGTCTTTTAAAATTTTGCCACAAATACAGTTTTCTGCTCGTAGTAAACAGTCTACAGTCTTTCGGACTATCACAACTCATAGCTGTTCTCATAACCTTGCTCACTCCTTTCGGTGTCTTTCTTTACTTACTCTGTCTCTCATACCCTAATGTAATTACTATGCTACAATCACTCACGGCCCTCGTTGAATCTTCGTACACCTACAATCACGACGACACGCACACGAACAGCTATCTCACGCTCCCTGACACACTGATTGACTCATGTCCGTAACTCAACTCGGAAGCTCACTGCTCTGCTCTTCTCTGATCTCCTTATACACTGTCGATGACGTCACATGGACCTTTCAGGAGTTCCACGCAAGCACACACCGGAAATGATGCAGCCAGAAATGCCGCGAACACTCTAGGAACCCGTTTGTTTCTACCACCTCAATTGTTGTCAAGTCACGTACACACAACAGTCACGCGAGGCAGCCCGGCTCTGAACACCTTTCCAGCTCGCCGGCACGGCACCTAGTGTGAAGTAGTTTAACTCCGTCCGTAATTTGTGCGCCGAGCCCGATATCACAATACTATCTAAAAACAAAATGCCGTAACGATCTGTTTCTAAAAATGCATATTTTTACATAAATTATATGTTGCCCTCACATGTTTTTCTCTACTCACTCGTTTAGTATTCTTACGAAAACTTACTCTTCTATCTACTTCTTATTAAGATAAACATTTGTTGACTGCTTATCTGGTCTGTGATTAGTATATTAGCTTCCTAAACCATGGGTCCAGGGTTCAATTCCCAGCTGGAGGGTGGGGATTTTCCTTTAGCCAGGATTATTCCCCATCTTCTCTAGTCTTGAAATATGAATTAGAGTATGAATGTGTATGTGTGTGGTCAGCTATCAGCCGCCATTAAATGTTGCGTCTGCCATAAGTTTATATGTTTTACAAATACCTTAAAAATAAGTCTTTAATAGATATTTTTGAGAAAATCAAAATTTACAAAACAATGTATCGTGTAAAACATAATTAGGTATGCGGAAATACTATTTCAAATATTTGTGTCGCATTATTGGAAGATGAACTTAAATATCAACTCATTCACACCAACTCGGACCTTTTTCCAAAAAATGATTTTGATTTCACTTTTTATTATATTTTAATAATTTCCGCTGAAATCTCGAAATCAAAATTTTGGGTAGAATACAATACCTTACAGCAAGTACGTAGTAAAGTAAGCAAAAATAAAATGGTAATGAAAATTTCAGATCAGTAACAAGAATATCTCGGAAATGGCCGAGGTCACAAAAAGATTATTTGAAGTAGATTATATATTTTAAAGACAGCTAAATATCTCTGAAGTAAGTTTATATCTCTCTTATTGTTTGCCCGTTACATAAAATGTCATAAAACCTCTTCCGAAGCAAGAGTATATCATTAGTTATTCCGAAAACAATTTAAGATACACATATTTTTCAAATAAATATGTTAAATATATAATGACTTAATAAAAATTGTTTGAACTCTATTGAAGAAAGTCAAAATATCATTCGATACAGGGTAGTTCGGGTTGAGAATATTTTAGTTGAACATTTCCTAGGGTATCTTTGTAAGGTAGTGAACTAATCACAGACAGACAGAAATACATACAGACATGCAGACAGATATACATGCATTCAGACAGACATACAGACATGCATGCAGAGAGACATTCAGACAGACATACATGCATTCAGACAGACATACAGACATGCATGCAGAGAGACATACAGACATGCATGCAGAGAGACATTCAGACAGACATACATGCATTCAGACAGGCATTCAGGCAGACATACAGACATGCATGCAGAGAGACATTCAGACAGATATACATGCATTCGGACAGGCATCCAGACAGGCATACAGATAGATAGACAGACAGACATACATGCATTCAGATAGACATACAGACATGCATGCAGAGAGACATTCAGACAGACATACATGCATTCGGACAGGCATACAGACAGGCATACAGATAGATAGACAGACATACATGCATTCAGACAGACATACAGACATGCATGCAGAGAGACATTCAGACAGGCATACATGCACTCAGACAGACATACAGACATGCATGCAGAGAGACATTCAGACAGGCATACATGCACTCAGACAGACATACAGACATGCATGTAGAGAGACATTCAGACAGACATACATGCATACAGACAGGCATACAGACAGACAAACATGCATTCAGACAGACATACAGACATGAATGTAGAGAGACATTCAGACAGACATACATGCATACAGTCAGGTATACAGACACACGTTTCTACTTCTTTTGGAATCTAGGGGTTCAAAACATATTTATGGACATCGAATGCTTAGTCGGAATACAGCATTTCCTCTACTTACTATTTGATAAGAGGCAGGCAGAGTAAAAATTCTTGTCTTGGATACAATTGTCCTCAAAACAATCTGCATTTGAAACAAAAGCATAGAATTTGTGGATGAAATTGTATATTTCCTGTATTTACTAAACACGTAGTAAATTAATTAATTATTCCTATAGATTCGGGGAGCTCAAAACATGTTTTTCCGGTAAAGTTTCAGCACAAGCTTTGTGGATGGAATACAATATTTCATCTGCTTGCTAAATCAAAGTGGCAGAAAAGTTAAAAATGCTTTCTTGGATTTAGAGCACCTTAAAATTTCTTTCCCTTTAGATCTGAACATCGAATTTTTGTGTGGAATACAATAATATACCACAGCGTACTTTAGAATTAGCACATTAAACATTCCAGACTAAATGAGCCTACAAAATACTTTCCTGGAATAACGAAGGAAAAATTCCAGCAAAATTCCCATGCAAGGTCCTTTATCCCCCGCTATCTTACAGTACCTTTGAGTTCATCTTGAATGCAAGGCCCTCTAGTAGTGTGTGTGTGTGTGTGTGTATGTGTGTGTGTGTGTGTGTGTGTGTGTGTGTGTGTGTGTGTGTGTGTGTGTGTGTGTGTGTGTGTGTGTGTGTGTTTTCTGTGGTTCCTGGTTATTCAGCGCTACACAAACATGAACAGCAAGGAATGTTCACACGATAGCGTTAACCCCAGTCACGTGCCTTCACCTTGCCCGATATACCGGTCCTATAGGCACCAAGTATTTATACCTACACGTGGATTTGAAGTTAACTGCGTGCCAAGTACGTAACACGATAAAATATTAAAATTCCTCCATAAATACATCGCACCACCCACTTAGAATTATAATTTTATGCTCAAAATTATTTTAGGTATTCCTAAACAAATTTATTTATACTAAAATAACGTATATAGTAAACAAAGATGGCATTGCTTACCACTCCAAAAAATATCTGATGTGTTGCATTCACATAACCTTCTCTACTCTTCCACAAACTATTCTAACAAACTCTTATTCTTATATCTTCGTAGCAATTGAGATAAATATTTGTGCAAATTATTCTCTTGCTAATTTTCTTATAGGTGTAAAGGGGATTATAGTAGGCGTCTCATTGCATAACCAAGGGATAAAAAAATGAATAATTCCCCCCCCCCCCCCACTTGAGAACGGTCTATTACGTATTGCAAACATCTGACAAAGAATATTTCCGAAATGGTGCACCTCTCAAAAATAGATAATTTGACAAATTGTGTGCTTTAATTTGTGTAATAAGATTTGGTCATCTCCTATGGTTTATCAGTTATGCAAAAGTCATCAAAAGTAAACCAAGCTACATAGGCTATAGCCAGAAAATTCAAACGATACATTTCAGTTGCTATAAAAATATCTTAAACATATAGCACTTTAATCAAAATCGTTTGAGCCATTTTTGAGAAAATCAAAATTTTCGAAAAATTTTCTATGCAAAGGATAGTTTAGTGTGGAGGAATTGTCTTCGTGTCGTATCCTTGAAAGATATTAAACTTAAATACCAACTTTGGTTTTTAACCGACTTTTCGTTTTTGAGTTATTCCGTTCAAATACAGCCACAGAGGCAGACAGACAGACAGACAGACAGACAGACAGACAGACAGACACACAGATATGGACCTTTTTCTAAAAGAGCATTTCTTTGGATTCTAGAGGTCTCCTACCATGTATTTCAGGTGAAATTTCTACATCTAATTTTTGTGCGGAATAAAATACTTCGTCTACTTACTATACGTAGTTAAAAAACAAGGAAAAAAGTATGCTTCTTATAAAATATGTAAATATCGCGACAAGTCTTAATATCATATACATTGTGTAATGTAATAAATTGTGGCTTTGATTTAATTTAAAGTTTATTTTCTTCTATATAAAGCGTTTAATTAGGAGTGTTTTTAAAAATGTTTATACTATTAATTTATTGTCCATTTTATTCGTATTCTTCTCTACAAACCCTTTCATTCGATACCCATATCATGGGAATGCATAAAAATAACTAGACCACCATTTGAACGGTACGCCATATTGGATTTAGAATGACGTCATATAGCTAACCATCGTGGCTGGCTGCAGTGACGTAATTCTGCTAGTCTGATCATCGCCCAATAAAGTATAACCACAATCGCCTAATATATCCATATTCTAAACAACCAGAAACAATTGCTATTTTACTTCATACAAAAGATACAATTTCATCATGATGGTATACAATGTTAGCCATGCATCAGACTACCATTGCTACGTAACTCCGATTCGTGCCGCAGTCTGACTTTTTGCGAATTTCTGCAAGCGATGAATTAGCGAGGGTTCCGCAGGAAACACCTTTTGGTTCTGTCGCTCCATTGTTGTTAGTCGCGTATACACAGACAATCGCGCGAGGCAGCCTGACCTTGGGCGCCTTTGTTTGTTCGCCGACCTGGTATCTGGTGTGAAGTAGCTAACCCCATAGAGTCCTTTGTTCGACGCCTCATCCGGAGTTATATATATACAGGATGGAAAGGAAGCCATTACGTTCCTTCTAATATGTACTTCATAGAAGCATTACAAACAAAAATGTCCAATGGCATTTTGGTCTTTTATCAGCCGATTTCGAAAAAATAAATAATTTTTTAACCAATTTGGATGCGTAATTCCACAAGAATGTACGAAGATAGCAGTTTGTTACTTATAAGATGCGTAGAGTAACTTATTTCTGATATAGATTCAGTAATAATTATGAAACATTACACAGGGTTTCGAAATAATTAATCACTTCAAAGATGTGAAGGAATACTCCAAGTAGCTTTTTCACTCATGCAGTAAGTCGACAACGTTGCGTTGAGGTTGGTCGGGGAATTTACCTAGTTTGTGGATGTAAACAGGTCGGGCACTTTCGTGTAATGTTTTGGGAGCTAACGCTTGTGATTGGTCTACACTCGCGCAGTAAACACAGGACAAGGCAGGGTATTTGTGTTCTCAAGAAGCACCGTTACTGTGTTTGTTTATGTATTGAGCTAGAGAAAGTGACTCCTACACAATCTGCAGTGTTGCCAGCTTGTTTTCGAGAAAACTAAAATATATCTGTGACCGCCTCCGTAGCGCAGTTGGTAGCTCCGTAGCGCTTGCCTCTGGCGCGGAGGACCCGAGTTCGATCCCCGGTACCAGCATGGGGATTTTATCCCCTCTGGGAGGTCTGGCACGGGGTGCACTCAGCCTCGTTAGGTCCCGGGGGGATCAATTGAGGAGCTACTTGATAGAGAAGTAGCGGCCCCAGGTCTAGAAGACCGCATAACCGGCCGGGAGGGCTCGGGGCGCTGACCACGTCCCACCCTCCAGTACTGCACCTCACCAATGACGCCTGTAGTGGGCAGAGGTGGGGGACGCAGTGGCTGGGCGGTAGGCCTTGGCCCCTTGTGGGCTGTCGCGCTGGGGTTTAGTAGTTTAGTTAATATATCTGTAGGCAATGATCGGGGACAAAAACATAAGCTAAAAAATGTGTTCCAAATATCGAGGTCTATCACTGTTTTAAATTAATGTAACGACTTACCTTCCACCCGGTATGTAGGTATATACAATTGCTGTACGAAGTGTCCTCGTACGTTTTATAAGATATACCTATATAGAAGCATCGGTGTTTTCAATTAAACCTTGTTTTCTGCTTGATAAATTAAACCTTTCGCATCCCGACTCTGGTTCCATTAGTACATTTGCTGCTATTTATCCGTTTTGTTTGCAAACAGTGTACAAACTGCATTTTCTAGATTGCTTTCCCAATATATTATGCATCAAATCAGGTTTTACTTCCTACCGAATCTTTTATTTTCATACGCTGAGCGCACAAATTTCATGTTCATTTCAGTTCAGCAAACATCAATATGTTTTCTTTATTCATTAGCATAGATCCTGGACAAGGGCCAATATATCAGCAGCAATTTTAGGAGCAAGTTTATTTGACAATTACCTCAAGTGTTCGAGGTAATAAAGTTGTACTCCGCATGCAATAAATCGGTATTAGCACACTTTATAAAACGAGCCTCTTTTTATTATTAATCAAGTGACTCTTGCAAACCGATTTTATTAAACTTTTAGGCACCTTTTTATTCCGTACTCTTTGTCTTAGATATGTTACATTCGTATGACATTTTCTGCTTATTGTTGATTATTTTATATTCTACTATAATAATCAGTGATGCTTTTGTTCATAATTAGTAGGCAAAAAAAAAATCGATACTTTTCTAACAAAGCTCGCCATCAAAACAAACTATAGGTTCACCAATACCTAAACTACGCTTTAATGATGAACATGTGTATGTTATTTTTTATTTCCTTATTTTTTATTCATTTTTTCCTTCTTTCCTTCTTTATTCGTTTCTTTTCTTGTTTATGCATTTATTTCCTTCTTTCCTTTTTTATTCATTTCTTTCCTTCCTTCCTTGCTTATTCATTTCTTTCCTTCTTTCCTTGGTCATTAATTTCTTTCCTTCTTTCCTTGTTTACTCATTTCTTTCCTTCTTCCCTTCTTTATTCATTTCTTTCCTTCTTCCCTTCTTTATTCATTTCTTTCCTTCTTCCCTTCCTTATTAATTTCTTTCCTTCTTCCCATGTTTATTAAATTGTGTCCTTCTTGTTTATTCATTTGTTTCCCTCTTTTCTTGTTTATCCATTCCTTTTCTTCCTTCCTTGCCTATTCATTTTCTTCTTTCTTTCCTTGTTTATTCATTTCTGTCCTTCTTTCCCTACTTATTAATTTCTCTCCTTCTTTCCCTGTTTATTCATTCGTTTCCCTCTTTCCTTGTTTATTAATTTCTTTCCTTCTTTGCTTGTTTATTAATTTCTTTCCTTCTTTCGTTTTTTATGCATTTGTTTCCTTGTTTATTCATTTCTTTCCTTCTTCCCTTGTTTATTCATTTCTTTCCTTCTTTCGTTTTTTATGCATTTGTTTCCTTGTTTATTCATTTCTTTCCTTCTTCCCTTGTTTATTCATTTCTTTCCTTCTTTCCGTGTTTATTAAATTGTTTCCTTCTTTCCTTGTTTATTCATTTGTTTCCCTCTTTTCTTGTTTATTAATTTCTTTCCTTCTTTCCTTGTTTATTCATTTCTTTCCTTCTTCCCTTGTTTATTCATTTCTTTCCTTCTTCCCTTGTTTATTAATTTCCTCCTTTCCCCCTTCATTCATTTATATACAGAGTTTCATTATTTACATATATTCCTGTGCCTAAAGAACCTTCTCCACTCACCCTATCCATCCATTTCATTTCTTCCAGTCCTCTGGCTCTCATTCCAGTTCTTGTTTCCCACATCCGAACCGTAAAAATCACCTTCAATACTTTCAATACATGTATAAAACTAACATTCAAAATTGCAGAATTTGACAAAATTTTGTTAATGTATCGTGTCTTTTTTTAATTTCATTAAATATACTAGATATACAACATACACTAAAATATTCTGAACGTAGATAAAATACTGTAGACTAAAGTTTCAATATTAGGGTTAGTAACCAGTATTCTAAATATCTATTTTCTACTACGTAGGTATACTTAGTTACTAGGGGAAGGATTGTATTCCAGCCAAAAAAATTTAAATCACGAGATTTCAGCTGAAACTAGTCTTGAGTTCCTCTGGACTCAATAAAATCAGTTTTAGTATACGAATAGCACAATTCAAAAACGAAAAATAGGTTAAAAACCAAACCTGGTATTTAAACTCAGCAAAGGATGGAATATGAAGATTTTCAACAAAACACGACCAACCGTTTAAGGGAAACTTTTCGAAAAAGTTGAGTTCCTCAAAACTGGTTATGCTTTTATATTAAAATGCAATACGTGTAACATACTTCCATGTGATGAAATATACCAGGCAACTCGCAAAGTAAGGTCCAATGTATTTATACACATCAAGCCATCTTAGAT
Source organism: Tenodera sinensis (assembly GCA_030765045.1). Lineage (NCBI taxonomy): Eukaryota > Metazoa > Arthropoda > Insecta > Mantodea > Mantidae > Tenodera > Tenodera sinensis. The sequence continues at coordinate 37,360,616 of CM060974.1, forward strand.
ATTGCAAAACGTTGTTTTATATAATTGCTGTCATTCTCTTGTGACAGAAGTTATATGATTAGGCAGTTTTTTGTATTTATCGACTTCCGTTATGTTGTTCACACACACATTCTCTTTTTATAATACTGTGACGCCAGGCTTGTCGCACAACAAAGGACGGAGGGGCCGGCCTACTTCACAGAGTTCACGGTTAAGCCACTCACGTGTGACTGTAGTGTGCATGTGGCTAATAATGAAAGCGGCGAATCAAAAGGGACTTTCTCCTGAGAAAGATCTGCTCACGTGATCGCTGGCGTGTGTGTAGAAGCCGAGAAAGCTCCGTGTGACGTCATGCTCACTATATAAGGTGGTCAGAAACTAGCAGTTAGAGTTACGGACATAAGTCGGTCAGTATGTCAGTGAGTGTGAGACAGCTGTGTGTGTGGTACGTCCCGTGCGTCGTAAAGAAGAGTCAGCGAGCGTCGAGTGATTGTAACGCCATAGTTAGTGAACCAGAAACAGAGAAAGTGAATAAAGACACTGAAAGGACTGAGCAAGGTTACAAAAAGTAAAAAGTTGTGAGTTTCAGTAGCACAAAAGACTAGAGTGTGTTAAGGGGAGTCGAAATGCCCCATCCCTCCAATATTAATAAATGAACCATTACTTAGAATAATATTTAACATAATTAGCTGAATTTTTACGACATGTTCGGTGGTATTTTTACAGTTGACTGATGAAACAAACACACGTGTTCATCAGAAGAAAGTTTATGATTTTTTAATACAATGTCTAGGTTTCTCTTGAAATATAAGGGTTCAAAATTTTAAAAAAAAAAAAAAAAGCAGCTAGTACGCCTGATTCAGCTTATTTAGTTCCAAATGTGTTATAAAAACTTCAGGGAATTATACAAATAACTTTCAGAGATAATAAGGCATATGTGTGGAAAATTATTAGTTTTTCAGAAATTTCAGTAGAACAAGATGAGAAAGCTGAGAACATATATGCAGCGTTATTTATAATAATAATTTTAATGTATTTAAGATTAACATACCTCTATGAAATTCGTACCAAAATGACTGGCAGTAAGTTAAACCTGAATTTGGAAAAAATCACAAAGTCACCATTTGAACTACCCTTAACGATGAGAAAAAAACTGAATATTCATCCTAACCAGGTTCCGGACGTTTATGGCCAAAAATGTTAGAAATATTCAAACACTTATGACCGAGAAAATTAGAAAATATGGCAACAAATGTGACAAAACTTTTTTACGGTGCATTTTCGAAATCTTTAAATTGACATTGTACTGAAATTCTAGTTTAAAAATCTAGCAAACTCAATAATAAATAAATATCAATTTTTGTTGAATTTTGAACTTACTTAATTGGTCAATTCAGAGCTAATCCTCAGAACTGCATAGAATTAAATAAATGTCATGTTTACTAGTTATGCAAAGGTCATCCAGAGTAAACAGGACTACATAGGCTATAGCCAGAAAATTCAAAATATACATTTCATTTGCCATAAAAACATCTCAAACATGTATCATTTTAATCAAAATAGAGCCAGTTTCAAGAAAGTCAAAATGTTAGAAAAATTTCCGATGTAAAGGGTAGTTTAAGGTGAAGGAATTGTCTTCAAAATATTTGTGTCGGAACCTTGAAAGACTTTAAACTTAAATACCAACTTTGGTTTTTAACCGACTTTTCGTTGTTGAGTTATACAGTCGACACACATGCGCGCGCGCGCGCGCACGCACACGCACACACACACAGACACACGGACCTTGTTCTAAAAATGCTATTTTTGGATTTAGGGGGCCTCAAAGAAAATATTTCCGGGGAAATTTCGACACAGAATTTTTGGGTGGAATACAATACTTTCTCTATTTACTAGTCGAGAACGTAATACGAAAATTTAAGAGACTATATGATTTAATATGAAAAAATGGTAAGAAAATGACAAAAACATCAAAAAGGCACAATATTACTATATAGCCCTTGAGAACTGTATTATTTTAATCACAATTGACAGAACCGTGCTTCGCTTATATTTTCCATGGGAAAAAAAAAAAAAAACTAAAATTATGACATGTGAAAATCGTAACAATTTAGAGGACAAAGCGATAGAAAAATAACTGGATGGGACTCTGTCATTTTGTCACACTGGTGTCAGGAGTGGGATGGTCAATTCGCTACATTATCCTTGTGGATAAACTTGGATACGTCTTGAACCCAATTGGCGCAGCTAGGAGCATAGAAAAGAATAATGCAGCCTTTATAAAAATAATAATGGTATTGCTGAGATCAGCGCAAGAAGAAAGAAACAAAGGAAGGTGAATGTTAAATAAATATGAAGCCTGAAGAGATAGACGGGCGAGTGGGCGAAAGAATACCTCTTCTAAGAAGGCCGACACGGTTATAACCTCTACAGCTCCAGACCTAGCATCTTTATGGCAGTGTTATTATCCAACCACTGAAACAAAAACATCGCTTCAGGTTTAAATGCCATTTCCAAAGATCATCACCTGACATTCTGCGAACCGATGTAATCGAATTGAGAAGATAATACGTGACAGAAGAGGAACGGAGAGGGCTTCTGAGTGGGTAGAAAGAGCTAATTACTTCGTAAACAACAAAATCTCTCTACAAACACTGATGAGAAATGTTCCCCAAGGCTCGTTCTGGAAACGTGACCATCTTCCAGTTTGTTGAGTTGCATATGTGCTTATGTGTGGGAGCCAGAGTGCTGTTGAAGTAGGCCTCTGGAAGATTCTCCTCCAAACTTTATTTTTTTGTGTCCACTTTAGTGTAAACAAAGACTAGAGAAGGGGTGCGTCCATAGCAAGCATGAGGTTCATATTCGGAAGGTTCCGGTTCAACTCTCATTGACCGTCCATTCTGTTTTTCGTAATTTTTCCTGGTCAGCAGGCAGATACTGGGGTTGTTTTGTCATCTACCACAATTTACTGTCCATCCTTTCCCCTTTCTAAGAAAATCTTTAGTCTTATTATGTTGCATTTCAAATAAAATATATTTATGGACATGTAGTTTGTTTGATTTGCTCTAATAATAGATGAAAAAGACATCCAAGGCATCAATTTGTAATAAATATAGCAATTTCAAAAGAAATCTTTTTTACTTTCTCTATTACATGTAGTAATTAGAGGAAGTATTGAACTCCACCCACAAATTCGATGTCAAGTAATATTTTTGAGGCCCTCTGAATAAAAAAAAAATAAAATAAAAAATAAAAGAAAGTATCTTTAGAAAAAGGTCCATGTGTGTCTGTGTTTGTGCCTATGTGTGTGTCTGTCAGTCTGTGGACAGCATAACTCAAAAACGAAAAGTCGGTTAAAAACCAAAAGTTGGTATTTAAGTTTGATGCTTTTTAAGATTTTGAACAAAACTACGCTTTACATGGAAATGTTTAGAAAATTTTGATTTTCTCGAAAATTACTAACGATTTTGATTAAAATGCTATATGTTTAAGATATTTTTGTGGCAAATTAAATGTATATTTTTAATGTTCTGGCTATAGCCTATGCGGTCCTGTTCACTCTCGATGACTTGAGTAACTCGTAAACCATAAGACATAGACCAAATCTTAATATACAAAATATGTAGATCTCGCTAAAATATACAATGTATGTCCAGATAAAATTTTTTGTAGAGTGAATCGTTTCGAAGCTATTCCTCCTTATTTGTGTGAGTTTTGGAAAACAAACTTTAAAAGATTTGACTATCGCTCAAAGCCTACTGTATTCCCACATTCTCCTTGCACCTACAAGGAAATAAGCAAATAGGATAATTTCTGCAAGTGTTTAACTCAACTAACACGACGAAGAAATAGGAATGGTTAGTACAAGAGTAGAGAAAGTCGTGTGAGTGCAATACATCAGATTTTGTTAGTGATGAATTTCTTGAAGGACGCCTAAGAACTGCTATTGCTGATGAAAATATTGTCACTGTTGGAGCAATACTTGAAGATCGACGTACGACATTTGGCATTGGTATGAGTCAAAATCCAAAACTTATTACATCAACAGATGTGACAAAAACTTTTTGTCGATGGATTCCACATGAATTGACACCCAATCAAAAAACAGGGCAATGATTGATCCAGGAAAGGCTATGGAAAAATTTCAAGGCGACACAATTTGATTACTGGTGATGAATCCTGTATTTATTTTTATGACCCTGAAAAGAAAGGTCAATAAACTGAATGGGTGTTTCGAACACAAACCTAACCTACAAAAGTGCGACTATTGGATCGAAAATAGATTTACCATTACTAGCGATTCGTACACAAATTTCAGTTCACTACAAATGTTTTAAAAAGTTCATGAAAAGCGATCGTTTTACATAACGACAATGTATCGTAACATGCAGCAAAACTAACAACAACTGGATGCCCTAAAGGTCAGCACTAGGGACCCTCCACCATACAGCCCTAATCTAGCACTTTGTGATCTGTTATTGTTTTCAGAAATTGAACATAAAATGTGTGGAAACACCTTTTCGTCATCAGATGAAGTAGGGGAACATTATAAAAGCCTGGTTTCTGAAGTACCAATAATCTGAAAAATAATAAAATTATTTAAATGTTTAAAAACTAATCCTTCTTAGATGTTCTAAAAAAATGCTGTCATCCTCGTATGGCGGTGCCGGACAGATGGCGCGGATGCATGATCTAAAGAAAGAGCATTCCCCGTGGACCGTAGAGGGCTGCTTTGGTGGTGAGTCGTTCATTGCCCTCTCTAAGCAGCTTCAACAGTGGCGTGTCTTCGAGCGTGTAACCGATAGGGACTTCTCCGCGTCTCTAAGGCCTGCCTTCATATGAACTGTGACCTGCTGTGGTTCCTTGACTTCATACCTTCCTCGTATGATGTGAAAGAATATCTCCGAAATGGTTTGCATACAGCATACAGCCATAACTTGTGTGTTTTAATATTTTTTGTACAGTAAAATTTGGTCTCCTTTTTTACGGTTTACCAGTTATGTAAATGTCATCCAGAGCAAAGAGAACTACATCGGCTATAGCCAGAAAATTCAAAATATACATTCAATTTGCCATAAAAATACATTTAAATAAAATCCTTAGAGCCATTTTTAATAAAATCAAAATTTTGAAAAATGTTTCATGTCAGTTTAAGGTGGAGGAATTTTCTTCAGGATCTTCGTGTCGCATCCTTGAAAGATATTACACTTATATACTAAGTTTGGTTTTTAGCCGGCTTTTCGTTTTTGAGTTACGCTGCACACACACAAACACACACTTTTTTTTAAAAGTTGCATTTTACTTTCTCTACTACGTATAGTAAGTAGAGGAAGTATTGTACTCCGCCCAGATGTTGAGATTTCACCGGAAATGTATTTTGAGGTTCCTTAAATTTAAAAAAAAAAAAAAAAAAAAAAAAAAAAAAAGGCATTTTTAGAAAAAGGTCTGTGTCTGTTATTCTGTGTACAGCATAACTCAAAACGAAAAGTCAGTTAAAAACTAAACTTGGTATTTAACTTTAATGTCTTTCAACAATGCCACATGAAGATTTTGAACAAAACTTCTCTACCCCAAACTACCCTTTCCACGGAAAATTCTTCGAAAATTATAATTTTCTTGAAAATGGCTCCAACAATTTTGATTAAAATGTTTGAGATATTTTTATGACAAATGAAATGTATATTTTGAATTTTATGGTTATACCTCTATAGTCTGTTTAGTCTGGATGATATTTGCTAAGTCGTAAACCGTAAGAGATAGACCAAATCTTACTATACAAAAACTGTAGATCTTCCTAACATACACAATTTATATCTAATATTTTTTTTTCTGTAGAGTGAACCATTTCGGAGATATTCCTTGTTATTCGTGCGAGTTTCGGGAAACTTAGAACTTTCGTGAAATGGATCATCGTTGTTCATTTTTTTATATGTTAAGCGTGCAAAGAGAACGGAATCTCAAAGCTTTAAAAGATTTGACTATCGCACAAAGCCTACTGTATTCCCATATTCCCCTTGTACGTATAAGGGAATAAACAATAAGATTTCTGCAAATGTTTATCTCAACTAACAGGAAGATAGAGGAATAAGAAATTGTAAGAATGGTAGGTTCAAGAGTAGAGAAAGCCATGCGAGTGCAATACATCAGAGCTGTTTATTCAGGGGGCCTCAAAACATATATTTCCGGTGAAAACTCGACATCAAAATTGTGGGTTCAATACAATACTTCCCGTAGTAGAGAAAGTAAAAATTCAGCTATGCAATCGATGTAAATTTTGTCAAAGCAATCGCAATAACCGCATTTGTGTTCGCATGCAAATGAAGGCGGAACTTTAAAAGATTGGCTTCGTCATATCAGCGTGATAATTATGTGATATCATTAATGCTCATGAAAGTTGCATCAAGGACGACGGAAGTGTGAGGTCACTGGAAACGGACGTTCGGGGAAAGTATAGCCTTATGAAGTCCAACTCATTCCTCAACACCCGGCCTTGTCGCATTTGTTTGACATCCTTATTTTATGCATCTGGGACACTTGTGGCTATTCCTGTTTCTCATTCCATGTTTTGCAGCTTTTACGTCACGTATGTCATTCCGAAATTCGCTCTGCAATCGTGAGATCCATAATTACTTTCTTAGCCCTCCACGGTGACACTGGGGTCCTTGATACCCCACCTCAATTTCTTTTTATTGTGACTCCAAGGCATTATCGCCTCACACAAATTGAGTTCCTATTCTTGAGCTACAATTGCAACTGTTTTGTTGCTCATTATCATCAAGGATTTCTTCCAAGGAAGTTACAAATGAATTGACGCAAAATACTTCATTGTGACTTGAGTTTATGCTTTTTGTGGTTCCGGGTATGTGCCTTTTTCACTTTATCTACTAGTAAACAGAGGAAGTATTATATTCCACCCAAAACTTCGATGTCGAAATTTCACCAGAAATATCTGTGTGTGTCTGTGTCTGTGTCTGTGTCTGTGTCTGTGTCTGTGTCTGTGTCTGTGTCTGTGCCTGTGCCTGTGCCTGTGCCTGTGCCTGTGCCTGTGCCTGTGCCTGTGCGTGTGCGTGTGCGTGTGCGTGTGCGTGTGCGTGTGCGTGTGCGTGTGCGTGTGTGTGTGTGTGTGTGTGTGGGGGGGGGGGACAGCACACCTCAAAAACAAAAACCTGTTAAAAACCAAAGTTGGTATTTAAGTTTATCTTTCAAGGATGTGTCACGAAGATTTTGAAGAAAATTACTCCAACCTAATCTAACCTTTATATGAAAAATGTTTAGAACATTTTGATTTTCTTTAAAAAGGCGCCAACGATTTGGATTAAAATGACTTATGTGTAAGGTATTTTTATGACAAATTAAATGTGTATTTTGAATTTTCTGGCTACAGCCTAGTCCTCTTTACTCTGGATGACTTGAGTAACTCGTAAACCGTAAGAGATAGACAAAATCTTACTGTACAAAAAATTTAGATCTCGCTAAAATATACAATTTATGTCCAGATAAAATTTTTTGTAGAGTGAACCGTTTCGGAGCTATTCCTTGTTATTTGTGTGAGTTTTGGAGAAATTCCACTTATGTCAAATGGAACAACGTTATTCATTTTTTATACCTTAACCCGTGCAAAGAGAACGGAATTTGAAAGATTTAAAAGATCTGACTATCGCTCAAAGTCTAATATATTCCGATGTTCTCCTTGTACCTACAAGGAAATAATAAGATAATTTCTGCAAATGTTTATCTCAACTTACTGTGTCATTCCTAAGCAACAGCAAGAAAAGCAAATCGTTGCCCAATGAGATTCTGGTTTGGTATGTTAGACCAAACCAGTCTTTGTGGTGTATACTTGCAATGCAGCCAATGAAAAACTAAGATTTTCTGAAAAAAAACTTCACATGAATCTCATGGAGTCTTTTCTACTGGAACGTGTGAAGGTGTCCACCCTGAGAAGCAGCTTACGACTTCTGATTGAGGAAATGTTGTTGTCTAATGCTGAATTTTTGACAATGAAGTCATTAATCCTCTTGCTCTCCAATATTTTTCACTGATGGATGGGGCGCTAGAAGTGGCCGGGCATATTTGAAGGTGGTCTCGATCCATTTCCTCTTGCAGATCACATAGAGGACAGAGTGGTGAAGAATATATCCCAATTCTGTTCAAATGTTTTGTCAGACAATCATGTCCTGTAATCAACCTGAAGGTTGCAACTGCTGTTTTTCGAGGATACCCAGGAATTACTGTTTGAATGGTTGGTAGTTCCCATCTTTTATGTTGGGGTTTTTCATAGTAATATTTTGAAATTATTTTAATTGAGGGAATATTGAACATTCAGAAACAAGGCCCACAGGGACCACCTTCTAATAAGAAACAGCACTGTTCAAGATCAAGAGATAGTGAAACTAAAAATCCTGGCGCTTGTATAGAAGGACTATGATGAACATAAGTCACTGATGTGCTTAGAATCTGCAAATTGAGTGCACAAATTCAGTTTTAAATGACTAATAAAACTATTTCCTTTATGCCACACTTTTTGATGTTATATATATTGCTTAAATGTAACCCTAACATTATTATTGAAAAGCTACACAAAAAATACTAAAATTGTGTTTGTAAATAAAAATTCATTTTATAGTTTGTTGTAGTTATATTTGTTCCGGAGTATAATATATCTCAATGAGTGCTTAGTAATTATATTAAATAAATAATTACAAGTTATGTTGAGAATATATCGAATAATGGCAAACAAAATGTGGGGTCCATACGAAGTTTGTGTTCGTCTCCCGTGACAAACCTGACCTGCAGGGTTTTTCGAGGTTTCCCGTGTGGGTAGACGAATGCTGGGAAGAATAATTATATCCCCTGAATTTTCTGTACCTTCCATTTCATCCTGGTTAACTATTTTAAGGTTTTAAGCGTCGGTGGGAGTCTTAGCGTTGCATGGCAGTGAAAAAAATGCTCACTGTCTCCAATTTTCGTGCTCTCCACTTTTAGATAAAATTCCAAATAAAGATGTAAAGGAAAATCCTTTGGCAGACAGAATTATTAATGATAAGAATGAATGGAGAGAGCATGTTAATAGAATGTCTAGAGAAAGGACCCCAAGGAAAGTGTTAAACTACAGGCCTATTGGAAAAAGACATCCGGGAAGACCAAGAAATGGATAATCAGACATGTTTTGAAGCCGGAACAGGCAGAATTACCTAATCCTTGGTGTGAAGATGAAGCATGTGAAGTTGTTAATGACCTCCTCAGGTCCGACCATCCTTAGTGTCCCATCACCTCACCTCTCCCTCCCGGGGACACCCCTTTAGGAGCATAGGCAGAAAAACCCTTCCATAATTTGAGGTGCTGAGTACCCCATCCTACGTGGAGCTCTCTAGGATAGGTATGGGCAAAATGGGTTCAACTGTGCCACTCCCCTGAAACATGTTTTTGTCTCACTCCAACGGCCATCCCTTCCCTTCACTGCTGTTCAAGTTCCAACATGCCTCATTCAGTGGCGAGTATAATTGTTTCGCGAAGAGTGGTAGATATGCGGATTTCAGTTTGCAAATATAAAGCCGGTATTTATTTACAATTAGTTAAAATATACTTTTTGAATACTCATATTTGTAAATATACAAAACGGACGATATAATTCCACTTTCTAGTGTTTTAGTTTCTTATTAGTTTATTTAATATAAACTTGTTTCAAAGTTTGAACACATTAAGCTTAAAACCAAGAAATTTATAATGTTAATCAAATAGCTTTAAACTATTTTAAGGCTAAATAACAATGGAACTTTGCTGCTTTAATTATTGTGAAAGAGAGAAAATTTAGTAGTGTAAGGATATTACCTGCATAACAAAAAGGAAGGTTATAAACTTCAAAATTATGTAATTTGTCTAACCACAGTAAAGATTATTGTATACAAAATATGTTTAATATAAACAAAGGCAGCTAGTAACAGTGTAGAAATTATTGCTACCACGCAGGTGGAACGAACCCACCACTGAACGTGTTGTATGCAAACAACTGTCGCCACCCGGAAAGAGAATGGGGGGTGGGTAAGGCAAGTTCAATCACTACCTCTCCTCTCGAGCCCGTGCCTGGTCTAGACTTTGAGGTGTAAAGCAAAATGGATAGGCTATCTGAAAGGCGGTGTTCGTTTCGCGACGCATTCAAAGAACAATTAGAGAGTAAACAAGGTAAAAAGAACTAACAGACCCAAAAAGATAATTTTAATATACCATTTATTAAAATATATAAGTTGCTTATATAATTTTGTAACTTTTAAACCGTGATTAACTTCATAATTAGAAGAGATTTTAAAATTGTTAATAGGTTGTGTTAAAAGTTAAGAAAACATTTTAAAAATTGTTTAACCATTGTAACTCGACATTATACAACATTGCTGTATCTATTTTGTTTCTGTGGTTTAATGACCATGTGATAGTTTAAAAAAACTGAACAATGGATATTGAGGAAATGGGATATTAAAATTATTTTTCTAACATTAGTAAGATAGATTGTTCTCAGTCCCTTGAAGAAATACATAACCCTATACTTGTTAAGCAAACTAAATGGATGAAGAAATGATATGAAATAATTTTTATCAGTAAAACGTGCGTGTTAATTGGAGTCGTCGAGTAGTTAACACGGCGACAGACAGTTTGGAATCAAAAGTTGATATCACTCGAGCCGTTACTCACGTTTATTATCAGTCTGTCTACGATTTGATAGCGAAGTATTCGCAGACACAACAGTTGCCTTCGATGTTAATTTAATGATATTCTTAACAGCAAGCGTCTCAACGTCCAAATACTTTAAAAAAGGCTTTGCCACTGTATTTAGTTACAGTGGCTTCTAACCTGCTAGGCATTTAGCTATAATCGTGATATAAACAATACTGTATTCTAGGACCGTTGCTTCTCTCCAATAAACAATGGAATACCAACTACTGTATGACATCGATAATAAATGAAAGCTAATTATTTAAATCTTTACTTTTTGTACTAGGTACTTAAAGTAGGGGAAGTATTGCATTGCACCCAAAAATCCAATATCAAGATTTCACCAGAAATGCAACCCTCTGAATCTTTATAAAAAAAAACACATAACTCAACAACGAAAAGTTGCTTACATACTAAACTTGCTGATGAAAACACCGCATGTTTAAGATATTTTGTGACAAAATAAATGTATATATTAAATTTTCTGAGTATGTCCTCTGAAGCCCTTTTCGTTCTGGAGCACTTTTACATAGTTGGTAAACTGTAATACATAGGAAAAAAACAACCTACTGAACAAAAAATTATATTAAAATATACAATTTATGCCCCATACACTTTTTCTGTGGGGTGAACAATTTCCGTTGTTATTTGTCTGAATTTTGCAATGATTATACTTTTCTCAAATATAAAATATATTCATTTGTTATTGTATTCTACCCAAAGTTTCGAGATTTTACCAGAAATATACATTTTGAGGCTCCCTGAATCTAAAAAGGTGTTTCTAGAAAAAAGTCTATCCGTCTATCGTATCTGTCTGTGGACAGCATAACTCAAAAACGAAAAATTGGTTAAAAACCAAAGTTAGTGTTTAAGTTTAATATCTTTCAAGGATGCAACATGCAGATTTTGAAGAAAATTCCTCCTCCCTAAACTACCCTTTACATGCAACATTTTTCGGAAATTTTGATTTTCTCACAAATGGCACAAACGCTTTTGATTAAAATATATTTTAAAGGTAAGTTTACGAAAAATATAATATGTCTTGAATGTAGGTTTCGTTAAAACAATTTATGTTTCATTATTTTTGTGGAGTGAACCATTTCGTAACATATTCCTCGTTATTTGTCTGAACTGTGCAACATTTGTCCTTTTCTCCAATGGGAAATAGTTTTCAAACTTATCTCTTGATCCTGCAAAGAGAACAGAATTTCTAAGCTATTTTATAGCTTTAAACGATTTGACTATCACTCAAAATCTACTGTATTCTCCTTGTACCTACAAGAAAATTATCAATAAGATAATTTCCACAAATGTTTATCTCGATTAAGTAGCTAGAGAAATAGACGTTTTAAGAACACATATAAGTGCTGTATTTGGACTCGGGAGTTCACTAATTGGATCACCCTGAAGATGCTAGACGCAGTTTTCAGCGAAACGTCGGAGAAAGGCAATCCAACTCGACCACGGCCCACAAGCCCGGAAAATCTACTTAACATAGTTCTAAGAACAGTTTGTAGAAGAGTAGGAAAAATCATGTGAGTGTAACATCAGTTTTTTTTTAAAACTATTATTAAAACATAATTATTCAACGTCTTTATTATTGGAAGTACAAAAATGGTGATAATATAGCCAGTGCAGAATAAACAATTTTCATTCGCCTGGAAGGTATGCTGATCCGGTGACACGTGCGTTTGTTTATACCAGGACTCTTTCTTGGGCTGGATGGAGTATGGAGAACCGAAGTGTTTACCTCTACCCTGGGAGAGGGCGACGAGACGATCCTTGCTGTCCGAGCAGCAACTTCTAGGAGGGCCAGGAAAAGTTTTCCAGAGTGTCAGCATCTGCGCCGTTTGTCCGCATTCGCCGGAAAGTGCTGCGCTATCAACCAAACCTGAAGGATGACTAGGGGGCAAACCACGGAAAAGGCTAAGTTAGAGTGGTCGGTCGACGGGGATCGAACACCGGACCTGCCGAAAACGAGCTGCATTCACTCGGTAAGCTTTTTATGTATACTTACCTAATTGATTTTCTGCACTCACCACCCACAAATTGTACAATTTACAAAACGCTTGAAACATGAGTAAAATATTACATTTTTTAAATGGTTCGGTCATTTAATGGAAATGGATAATAATATTCACAAAACAAATTTTTAAGCCTATACCTATACGAAAGAAAGATTGGTAACTAATGGATGCAAGGGATTAGGAAAGACTTCAATGAAATGGAATTAACAGAAAAATAATACAGGAGATAGCAACGTTAAGAAAGTTAATACAAAATTTCGAACGTTTCCAATTTGCAATCTCATCATGCCTCCTTGCCAACATAAACTCGATCACTCATCTCAAACCTGGTGGAACATAACCACTTTTTAATAGCAATTAAAGGGTTGTTTATACAACAGCTGATGAATTAACGAGCTAAAACGGTATACGCAAACGAGAATCCTTAATGAAGTAATCGGACAGGATATTATAATATGTTCACCCAAAAAAGTGAACGCAACAGACAAAACTGGAAAGACAACCTTAATGAAATCAACCAGAGTTGGTATGTAAATGTAATTTATCTTATCAAAAGGTAGTTAAACTAGCAGGCAGCTAAACCGGGAATTTAAATTCTGGAAGCTAAATTAGTTTATAAAAAATAGTCAATGTGCGGCGAAATATCTTCATTAACTAGAAGTAGACGGCATAAGATTTGTAAGAAGAAAGAGTAAAGAAATACGTGTGAGTGTAAAATTTTTACTTTCTCTACTGGTAAGTAGAGGAAGTGTTGTATTTCAACCAGAAATTCGATGTCGAGAATTCACTAGAAATGTAAGTTTTGAGACCCCCTGTATCCGAAAAAAGCATTTTTAGAAAAAGGTCCGTGTCTGTCAGTCTGTGGACAGCATAACTCAAAAACAAAAACTAGTCTAAAAACCAAAGTTGGTATTTAAGTTTAATGTCTTTCAAGGATGCGACAAGAAAATTTTGAAGAAAAAAGCCTCACGCTAAACTACCCATTACATGGAAAATTTTTCGAAAATCTTGATTTACTTAAAAATTGCTCTAACGATTTTGATTAAAATGCCATATGTTTGAGATATCTTTATGACAAATAAAATGTATATCTTGAATTTTCTGGCTGTAACCCCTGTAGTCGTATTTACTCTAGACGACTTTAGCATAACTGGTAAACCGTTAGAGAAAGACCAAATCATACTATACAAAAAATGTAGATCTTGCTAAAATACACAATTTATGTTTGAATAAATTTTCTTGTAGGGTGAACCATTTCCGAGATATTCCTTGTTATGTGTGTGAGTTTCGGAAAACGAAACTCTTGTAAAATGGATCATTGTTGTTCATTTTTTTATGCTAAGCGTGCAAAGAGAACGGGATCTCAAAGCTTTAAAAGATTTGATTATCGCTCACAGCCTACTGTATTCTAATATTCCCCTTGCACCTACAAGGAAATAAGCAATAAAATAAATTATACAAATATTTACCTCAACTAACACGAAGAAGATATAGGAATAAGAGTTTGTAAGAATGGTTAGTACAAGAGTAGAGAAAGTCATGTGAGTGCAACACATCCGATTTTTATTCTCACTACCTATAGTAAGGTAGAGGAAGCATTGCATACCACTCCAAACTTAATATGAAGATTTTCCTGGAAATACCTTTTATGTTCTCTAAATCGAAAAAAAAAAATCCTATGTGTAGCATTCACATGAATTTCTCTACTCATATTTACAAAACACTATTCTTCAACTTTGTTTTACTATATACATAAGCCTTCATTGTTCATTTCATTGCATAAACAAGAAGAATACAGCAATTTAAAACCATAGTCAAATCTTTTCACAACCGGTTGATGTATGATGGCTTTGATTTTCTGTTCTCTTTGCATTGCCAATAGGAAAAAAAATGAATAACGACTTTGTATTTCAGTAAAGTATTTTAAAATACAATCATTATCAAGAATATCTTGGAGATGGTTAGCTCCATACAAAAAGGTGTATGATACAGATTGTGTTTTATGGACATATATGCTTTCTTTGTAGTAAGATTTTGTTTATCTCTTACGCTTTAAAAGTTATATAAAAGTCATCCAGAATATTTAAGATATACATTTCTCCTGCCATAAAAATATCTTAAACATATGGTATTTTAATAAAATCGTGTGTCGAATATTTGAATAAAGCTGAACTTAAATGCGAAGTTTGATATTTATCCCAATTTTCGTTTTTGAGTTACGCTGCTCACAGACAAGCAGACACAGACACCTACACAGAACTTATTCTAAACATCTGATGTGTTGTACTCACATGGTTTTCTCTACCCTTTCACAAACTACGCTTACAAACCCTTATTCCTCTATCTACTTCAGTTTAATCCAGATAAACATTCCAGAAATTATCTTATTGCTAATTTTCTTGTAGGTACAAGGGGAATATGGGAATACAGTAGGCTTTGGGCGATAGTGAAGTGTTTTAAAGCTGGTAGCTATATGAGGGCTTTCAAATTCTGCTCTTTGCACGACTAAAAGATAAAAAGTTAATAATGACCTTCCATTTGAGAAAAGTCTAAGTATTGCAAAACTCAGACAAATAACAAGAAATGGTTTACTCCACAAAAAAGACCATTTAGCATGTTATTTCTCTTACGGTTTACCAGTTTAAATATGCTATGGCCAGAAAAATCAAAATAAACGGTTCATTTGCCATAAAAATATCTTATACATATGGCATTTTAATCAAAATCGTTAACCATTTTTGCGAAATTAAAAATTTACGAAATAGTTGCTATGTAAAGGGTGGAGCAATTTTTTTTTCAAAATTTTCATGTCAACATCTTTGTTTTCAACCAAAGAAATCTCGACATCGAGTTTTGGGTAGAACGCAATACTTCCTGTACTTATCTACATGGAAGAGAAAGTAAAGATTGTTGTAGAATATTGAGTAGAGAAGGCCATGTGAATGAAGACATCACATTTTCTTTACTTTCGTACAAGGGAAGCTTTATCTTGTATCGGATGTATGTGGGAATATGGGATATAGCGCGTGCCCAGCGTATGGCAGCTTTCCTCCATTCAACAGAATATAAATTCATGAAACAGGGTCAATATTGACATAACTTATCGGAGGCGAGTGTGAGAGGGGCTTAGCCTTGTATTTATGTCCACAGAACAGCGAGTATAATGCGGACATTCAGAACGCCACGTCAGATATTACTGCGCATTTTTACTCTTCTTTTGTTAAGTGAAACAACATTAAAAATGGCAGCTGCGACATCCATACTAACTGCCTGATAACAGCACCTAAACAAAAGAACACCGCTTTGTACAGCTAGGTTTAATGTACCATAGTTAGCCTTTCAGAGCCAGTGATTCCAGTTTAAAATTGCAAATAAGTACTTTATTTGCATGTTCCCTTTGTGGTATTTGCATGTTTAGATTGACACAGTTCATCACAGAACACAATGTCCATCCACAAATCTGATTAAACGCTAAATCTAAATGCGAAATGAATGATGGGTCTTTATTAAGGCAAATAGGTCGTGGGTTTGTTCCCCGGTGCAGGCAATCGATCTCAACTGTTAAAGCGACACTGGCACTCACTTTTATAACTTTTTATTTCATCCACTAAATACTCAATAAGTATTAGAAAATAACAATTGAACAAGTCTACAAATTTAATTTCCTCGCATGTGAAATAAAATACAGAACAGGAACATATATTGAAAAAAAAATTAAATAAATTCAGGTAGGTACATTGCAGGTACCTGCAATAAAAATCTGATGTGTTCCACTCACATGACTTTCTCTACTCTTGTACTAACCATTGTTACAAACTCTTATTCCTATATCTTCTTCGTGTTACTTAAACATTTGTACAAATTATCTTATTGCTTATTTTCTTGTAGGTACAAGGGGAATATTAGAATACAGTAGGCTTTGAGCGACAGTCAAATCTTTTAAAGCTTTGGGATTTCGTTCTCTTTGCACGCTTAACATAAAAAAATCAACAACGATGTTCCCTTTCACGAAAGTTTTAAGTTTTCCGAAACAAGGAATATCTCCGAAATGGTTCACCCTACAAGAAAACTTATTTGGACATACATTGTGTATTTTAGCAAGGTCTACATTTTTTGTATGGTATGATTTGGTGTATCTCTAACGGTTTAGTAGTTATGCAAAAGTCGTCCAGAGTAAATACGACTACAGAGGCTAGACCCAGAAAATTCAAGATGTACATTTCATTTGTAATACAAATATCTTAAACATATGCCATTTTAATCAAAACCGTTAGAACCATTTTCAAGAAAATAAAAATTTTCGAAAAACTTTCCATGTAAAGGTAGTTTAGGGTGAGGCTATTTTGCTTCAAAATCTTCGTGTCGCATCCTTGAAAGACATTAAACTTATATAACAACTTTGGTTATGCTGTCCACACACAGACACGCACATACCTTTTTCTAAAAATGCTTTTTTCTGGACTCAGGGTGTCTCAAAAGATATTTCTGGTGAAATCATAACATCGAATTTTTGGGTGGAATAGAATACTTCCTTATCAGTAGAAAAACTGAAAATCAGTTAAAACCAAACATGGGTAGGGCGGAAAGAATTATTTTGAACCACAAGGTATTGATATCTCAGGACTTAGAAGGCGTAATACTTCAACAAATTACAGTTTCCCATGGCAAGATTCAGAAAAATCCAACACTAATTTCTTAATCGGTAACTCCTTCAAATAGGTCATTATTCGCCTCTGTTAAACTTATCAGTCAACTTAACTGACGTTAGCAGCTGTTAGCAGATAGTTACATCGAAGACTGGAATCAACATCAGTACACAGCATTATCGAACCAATTTCAAGAAGTTGTTAAAGGCGGAAAAACTCACAGAGATTGCCTCGAGCTCTTCATGAGAATTTGTATGTTTCCTCGCCAGGTGATGTTTTGACTATGTATGAGTAGTGGGAACAACATTGGTATAAGTCGATTCTATCAACTGTTCTTCCAAGAATGTTGTTAAGTGACGTACTTAACCAAGTCACAATGATACTGATGAAGGTCAAACCACAGCTGATATCACGCTCTTATTTAACAACAGGCCGTAAAGAATTTCACGTATAACCCGTCCTTAAGTAAAAGACACAATATTGAAATTAAACATGGGAACCAATCCTCCCCTTTTTTATGCAAGAAGCACTCTATTTAAATTCAAACACACTCCATTTTCTTGCCCTAAAATTTAAAATTAAAGATACAAGATAAAAAATCTGACGTGTTACCATCACATGACCTTCTCTACTCTTGTACTAACCATTCTTACAAACTCATTCCTATATCTTCTTCGTGTTTGTTGAGATAAACATTTGTGCAAATTATCTTATTGCTTATTTCTTTGTAGATGCAAAAGGAATATTAGAATACAGTAGGCTTTGTGCGATAGTCAAATCTTTTAAAGCTTTGAGAATCCGTTCTCTTTGCACACTTAACATATAAAAAATGAACAACGATGTTCCATTTCACGAAAGTTTTAAGTTTTCCGAAACTCACACACATAACAAGGAATATCTCCGAAATGGTTCACCCTACAAGAAAATTTATTCAGACATAAATTATGTGTTTTAGCGAGATCTACATTTTTTGTGCATTAAGATTTTGTCTATCTCTTACGGTTTACGAGTTATCCAGAGTAAACAGGACTACATAGGCTTTAGTCAGAAAATTCAAAATATACATTTAATTTGCCATGCAAATATCTTAAACATATGCTATTTTAATTAAAATTGTTAGAGCCATTTTCAAGAAAATTAACATTTTAGAAAACTTTTCCATGTAAAGGATAGTTTAGGGTGGGGCTATTTTCTTCAAAATCTGTCGCATCCTTGAAAGACATTAATCTTAAATACCAACTTTGGTTTTTAACCTAGTTTTCGTTTTTGAGTTACGCTGTGCACAGACTGACAGGCAGACTGACAAACACACAGACACAGTTACAGACACACAGACAGACACACACACGGACCTTTTTCTAAAAATATTCTTTTTGGAATCAAGGGGTCTCAAAACATATTTCCGGTGAAATCTGGACATCGAATTTTTGGGTGGAATACAATACTTCCCCTACATACCAGTAGAGAAAATAAAAATATCCGTATGTGTGCGTGTGTGTGTGTACAGCACAATTCAATAACGAAAAGTCGGTTAAAACCAAAGTTGGTATTTAAGTTTAATGTATTTCAAGAATGCGAAACTAAGATTTTGAAAAAACTTCCTCCACTCTAAACAACCCTTTATATGGAGAATTTTTCGAAAATTTTGTTTTTCCCAAAAATGGCTGTATCGATTTTCATTAAAATGCCATATGTTTAAAATATTTCTATGACAAATGAAATGTATATTTTGAACTTTCTGGCTGTTGCCTATGTAGTCCTGTTTGCTCCTGATGACTTTTGCATAACTGGTAAACCGTAAGAAATAGACCAAATCTTACTGTACAAAAAAAGTAGATCTCTTTAAAACACACAAGTTATGCCCCAATGCATTTTTTTGTGGACTGAACCTTTTGGGAGATATTCCTTGAAATTTGTGTGAGGTCCGGTTCACAACTTTATACTTTTCTTAAATGGAAGGTAGTTATTTATTTTTTCCTCTCTTGACCGTGCAAAGAGAGCGGAATTTCTAACACTTCATATAGCGACCAGGTTGAAAAGCAAATGCATATTTTTATCTCGACTAACATGAAGAAAATCAAGGGTTTGTAAGAATAGTTAGTACAAGAAGACAAAATCATTTGAGTGCAACACATCAGGTTTTTCTCCTTTTCTTGTGTGTCTTCCTGGTCATCCAAAGATAATTGAACGTCAAAACCATCACTTAGCGACTAGATCTTAAAACACTTGGCTATCACTTTGACTGTTGTGATCATTAGAGTCTAATGTAGGAACAAAGGGTTTTAGAACTGTGTTCCTATAAACGTAGCCTGTTTAAAAATGCAGTACACGTGGTGACTTCCTGCTCCGAGGAAAGCTGTGAATGCCACATCCCAGTTATCTAGTCTCTAGTGTGCAATTTTTGGCGGAGGAAACACAGGTCTTATCAGCGAAGCTAAACAGCAAGAAACCTAAGTACATAGTACAGCTTGCAGTCTTCTACACAAAGACGGTGTTTACAAAAACTGTTGATGTTAAGCAATCAGCACCACCTTGTGTAAACTTGAAGCAAATCCAAGCATCAACGTTCTCACCAATGTGCTTACTCTACAGGGTGTTCCATAAACACCAACCACTTTGTTAGACTAGAACGTTTCTGAACCTCCTTACTGAGTTAAATTATCACTACTCAAAGTTATAAATTTCCTAAAATGTTTATATATTGTTCTATAAATTATGCATTGATAGCTTATATGGTCGACTCTACCAAAATTATTTCCATCCAGCAGAAAAATTATAATATGTGCTCCTAATTCATGTAAATGTTTACAAAATCGGTCGCTCGAGAAAACGAATGAAACATGGTGCAATGGATGCAATTTTTATTGCTGATTACGATTTTGAAAGTTTTAGTTGGCGTTCAAGCTTCGTTTTTGATTTATGAGCAAATTTCATACGTGCGATGCAGCGGTTTTATTTCGCTTATGCGGCTGATATTTAGCAAATATATGTGTATAAACGAGTATAATATATGCTGGAATGATTGATTAATGCATTTACGTTGAAATTGTTGCATACACAATGCCCAAGTTGTAAATATTTCGATTACACAGGACCCTGTTACCACACTCATATACACTAACCTAACCTAACCTAACACGGGCAAAATTTCGATAACACAGGACCATGTCACCCCACTCATATACACTAACCTAACCTAACCTAACACGGGCAAAATTTCGATAACACAGGACCATGTCACCCCACTCATATACACTAACCTAACCTAACCCAACACGGGCAAAATTTCGATAACACAGTCACCAAATCTAACCTAACCTAACACGGGCAAAATTTCGATAACACAGGACCTGTTACCACACTCATACACTCATACACACACACCCACACACACACCCACACCCACACCCACCCACACACACACACACACACACACACACACACACACACACACACACACTAAACTAAACCTAACCTAAAACGGGCAAAATTTTGATAACACAGGACTCTGTCACCCTACTCATATACATACACTAACCTAACCTAACACGGGCAAAATTTTGATAACACAGGACTCTGTCACCCCACTCATATACACACACTAACCTAACCTAAGCTAACACGGGCAGAATTTCGACAACACGGGACCCTGTTACCACACTCATACACTCATACACACACACACACCCACACACACACACCCACACCCACACCCACACCCACACCCACACACACACACGCACACACACTAAACTAAACCTAACCTAAAACGGGCAAAATTTTGATAACACAGGACCCTGTTACCCCACTCATACACACACACACTAAACCTAACCTAACCTAAAACGGGCAAAATTTTGATAACACAGGACTCTGTCACCCTACTCATATACATACACTAACCTAACCTAACACGGGCAAAATTTTGATAACACAGGACTCTGTCACCCCACTCATATACATACACTAACCTAACCTAACACGAGGAAAATTTCGATAACACGGGACCCTGTTACCCCATTCATACACACTAACCTAACCTAACACGGGCAAAATTTCGATAACACGGGACCCTGTTACCCCATTCATACACACTAAACCTAACCTAACACGGGCGAAATTTCGATAACACAGGACCCTGTTACCCCATTCATACACACTAACCTAACCTAACACGGGCAAAATTTCGATAACACGGGACCCTGTTACCCCATTCATACACACTAAACCTAACCTAACACGGGCGAAATTTCGATAACACAGGACCCTGTTACCCCATTCATACACACTAACCTAACCTAACACAAGCAAAACGAAAACGAAGCTTGACTGCCAAATAAAACTTTCAAAATCGTAATCAGCAATAACAATTTCAACGTAAATGCATTATTAAATCATTCTAGCATATGTTATATTCGTTTATATACATTTATTTGCTAAATATCAACCGCATACGCGAAATAAAACCGCTGCATCATATGTGCGAAATTTGCTCATCAATCAAAAACGTAGCTTGAGCGCCAAATAAAACTTTCAAAATCGTAATCAGCAATAAAAACTGTATCCATTGCACTATGTTTCATTTGTTTTCTCGAGCGGCCGATTTTGTAAACATTACCCAGATTTTTTATTCAAGGCAACTCAAAGCAAGAACTTCCGGCGAAATTTCCATACTGAACATATTGATGGAATATAATCTACTTTAAGTACGGAAAAAAGAAAGTAAGTGCACCAGATAAGCACTAAGGTTAAGTAATATGATTCCAGATAATTTTCCGAATTACAAATCGAGAACTTTTTCCCACAAAATAATTTAGCTTCGGTATAGACATGCTTCATGTCAACGGCGTTACAAATAAACAGTCCGTAAAATGACCTTTGAGCATAACACATTACAATATAGGTCTACCCACATTATCGCTGTTTCCAGACACAAAAAGGTTAATGTGCAGCGAATTCTAAAATGGGCTAGCAGATTATAAAGGCATTAGTAAATAACTTATGACTCCACGCTAAAAGACATGGAAATGTTGACAGTTTCAATACTTACCGGAAGCTGCGATATCACAATTACAACCAGTAGAAAACTGAAACACCTTCACTGCCCCATTGCCCGAGTTGAACTCCAGCTCTCTATTGGCAGACGTGCAAGCCGACCAAAACAAGGGAGTCTGTACGGAAAACCGAAAACATTAGCGCCATAAACTTCCCTCCAGCGTTGAAGTTACGAGAATATGATTACAACCCTAATTAATGATGGCCAATCAAGAAATCCTTTATTTCAGGCATTAACGTTCATAAAATTAAAGATTAAAGTAATCTGATGTGCTGCACTCACATTACTTTCTCTACTCTTGTACTAACCATTCTTACAAACTCTTATTCCTATATCTTCTTCGTGTTAGTTGAGCTAAACATTTGCAGAAACTATCTTATCGCTTATTTCTTTGTAAATACAAGGGGAATATGAGAATACAGTAGGCTTTGTGTGATAGTCAAACATTTTAAAGCTTTTAAATTCCGTTCTCTTTGCACAGCTAAAATATAAAAATGAATGAAGATTTGAGAGGTAGAACTGGAACTTAAAAATTCAGTGCCACAACTGGGATTTGGACCACAGACCTTCCGCTTACCGGGCGGATGCTCTAACCACTGAGCTATTGTGACAAATTGCCAGAATGGCCTTAAATTCTCAAACCAGTTCGTATTGCTCCTGGTAAATCCCAGTTGTGGCATTGAATTTTTAAGTTCCACTTCTACCTCTCAAACTTTGCCCACACACGGCTTGTGTGTTTAAAAACACCAACAGTAAGTTTGTTGGCATAAATAAATAATAATTACCATGAATGAGGATGTTCAATTTGACGAAAGTTTGTTTTCTAAAACTCACACAAATAACAAATAATATCCCCAAAAAGGTTCATTCTGAAAAAAAAAAAAAATATTTGGACATAAATTGTGTATTTTAACAATATCTACATATATCTATTTTTTGTACAGAAAGATTTGGTCTATCTCTTATGGTTTAACAGTTATGCAAAAGTCATCCATCTGGGTTATAGCCAGAAAATTCAAGATATACATTTCATTTGTCATAAAAATATTTTAACATATATTCTAATCAAAATCGTTACAACCATTTTCACGAAAATCAATTTCTTTCGGAAAATATTCCATATAAACGGTCGTTCAGGATGAGGCTATTTGCTTCAAAATCTTCATGTCTAATCCTTAAAAAACATTAAACTTAAATGCCAACTTTGGTTTTTAACAGACTTTTAGTTTTTGAGTTATGCTGTTCACAGTCTGACAGACACAGACACACACACACGGACCTTTTTCTAAATGCTTTTTTTTTATTCAGGGGGCCTCAAAACATATATTTCCGGTGTATTTTGAATTTTCTTGTTATAGCCTATATAGCCCTATTTACTCTGGATGACGTTTGCATAACTGGTAAACCATAAGCGATACAAACCATAAGCAAACAGAACGGAATTTAAAAGCCTTCCTCCACTGACCATATTCCCCTTGCACCTATCAGCAATTATTCGATAAGATAATTTCTGCAAATGTTTATCTCGACTCAGATGAAGAAAATAAGTTTATAAGACGAAAGCGTAGAGAAAGTCATGTGAGTGCACCATTTTTAGTGTCACCGTTGTATTTTATAATGCTTATACCATCCATTTCAGTTTCATTACCTATTTGTTTTTCTGTATAATATTAAATTCACTTTTTAAAATACTTTTCAAGCTGAGCAATGTTTTCGTCCCATTGCCATATCACAAGCTTATCATTTACATAAAGCGGTACTATCTTTATCTAATCATGCTTTGTAGCTAATTATATATCTCCGTTTCCTTAGAGAGCAGATTGCAAAACCTTTATATGAGAAAATTACATTTGACAAAGGTACAACAGAGCGGTTGATTTACAAGCACTTTTCTTGGAACTGTTTTCAATTTATTTAAAAGCAGATTTCATATTTCCGCTTTGGTTATTTCTGTTATAACGAAAAATGTTTCAGAGAAATGGACAATAGTAGCAGTGCTTTTGAAAGGTAAATTAAAAAGTTGATCGTTGAAGCCCCGCTGCTTTGATATCTGTTTGCGAAACGTATTCCTTGGTTACTAGCTCCCCCTAGCCGAGCGGGATGGCCCAGGGGGTAGGGTCTGTGGCCCATATTTCGGTTACCGCGACCGATCTTCCTGAGTTGGATTTTTTCGGGGGTTTTCTCAGGTCACTATGGCGAATCATGGGAAGAACATTTACCTTTCATCCCCAGTTTCACTTCCTTTTACTTCAGCCATTTCATTCTCTGAACCTTTCCTTCAATAAAATCCATTTCGCACCTCGAACCGTGTCCAACACCAAGAAACCAAGCTACCAACTATCTAAAAGGCAGTGTTGAGAAGAACTTCCTCCAAATGGGCACGCACTAAGAGACACCAGCACCCCGCAATATACAATATTGGCAAAGGCGAGCCGAAACACCGAAAACATGCCAGAATAAAAATTTTAAAGAACAGCCAGGGCTCGCCAACTCTGCACGCCCATCCATCCTGGCTTTAGGTCACAATAAACTGCGGCAGAGGCCACCGCCACTGGAACACCACATGCACGTTACCGCACAGCAAAAATGCGGAAAATGTACAAAGTATAAAATACTGTAAATAGTGCAGTGTGCGTGTGCCTGCGTGTAATAATAAAAGAAGAAACTCAGTTTCTTAAGTCATAGAGATATTAATCTCTAATAAAACTGTTCCCTGTGAACTACAGGTGGTCACTGTGTGGGTTTTATGTGAAACAAAAAGACTATACAAAAAGTCCATAATTGTAAACCTATGTAAGCATTAGCCGATAAGCCGAGGCCTAGGTACTGGTATCAGGCATAAACCTTTATCAATAAACAAATCTATAATCTGTAATCCGGTCTTTCCAGGATGTGTCAGCGGGGTCGTCTGTGGGCTGTGCTATGGTGGTGCTTGGACTCTGGAAATACGGTGCCCGCCTGAGGGGAGGCGCTGTGGTTGGCCGGCCGTCCTTCCAGCGGGATCTGTGTAGCCTGGAACTCCTTGGGTGCTGAAGAACTTATCTTCCTCCCGGGGTCTAACAGACAATAAGCCATGGTTGACGTGCCTAAATCCTTACGGTGACAGACGTACAGCCCACCCTAGAATTTAGGAGTAAATCAGCACGGAGTAATCTAGCGTGACTCCTGGAAGGAAGAGATGTGCAGGAGACCCGTAGGGCGAGCAGGTCCGAACAATGATGTGTGCTGACAAAGACGGGTTCCTTAATGACTCCAACAGGACATCTTCCTGTGTGTGACCCTTTTCATGCTGTATGCAATATCTTGGACCTCGAAGAATCTGCTGCCGATTGCTACAGTGGTGAACTGAGGGTCTTTTCTCCCCAGATATACATGAGTATGGGCTAATAAATTTAATTGAGGCTAGCAAATGAGCTAATTGATGCGAGTTGTCGACTGTTTCAGGATATGCAGTGTTGGATAGTGTTGTATTAAATAAACATATACGTTAAGTCAAATGTTCAGAATATTTTAAAATTGTTTTGATTATTTTCGTGTTATCCTGGCTTATAAGAATAAAATACAAATACTTTTAGGTATTTTAAATCACAAACTATTAATTTATCTCAATACCACTGTCATTTTAGTGGAAACCAAAATCCATGCAATTGTAGTCAAATTAAACCCATCATTATTCGCACGTGCTATTACACCGTTTATTTTATATGGGCTCTCCGCATCCTTTACCACAGAAATTTGGCTTCAGTAGCTGAGATATTAAGTTCACAATATTCGGCTTTTAATGGATGGTTAGTCCATTGTATCGGACCCTAACCATCCCGATTATTGGAATATCTTTTATTAAAGTGTCATATGTGATAAAAATCGATTTAGGAAATTGGAGAAAGACCGGCATATGTGGCAAAATAATTCTTCCAATAGAGACATCTCTCAGGGAGGAAGGGTGTCCCGCCGCAACACACCAACCGCCGTTTTCGTGCCCTAAGCCTTGAAACAAATGAGGTGAAGTAGATTGAAGGAAATGAACAAGAAATTCGTGGTAAAAAGCGAATTACCCCAGCGGTAATCTATCGAACCATGGAAACTACGAAAAAACTCATGGACTTAGTACCGACGGGGATAGAACCCCAGACCTCCCGAATGGGGGCTACAGACGTTACCGCCTGAACCATCCAGCGTGGTAAATAATTAAACTAAATTCAATAAACTTATTTACAAATTATTGTATCGAATTAGAATGTACGTTTCCAAAGTATTGAAAGAGAAGCAAACACCTGCTTTCACACAAGTCTGAATCTAGACAAGGTTAGTTCTGCTCACATGACGTGACAGTTGCATAAGGAAGAATTGGATATCGGATGAGTCATAGATTTGCGTTAATTTTTACCACCCAATAAAACGTGCTTTATGGAGCACATATCTACAAAGATAAAGTTTTTCTGCAGGACGTTTTTGAATTAGGCAATGACGGATTCTGGGTCTGATTCATGCAGTATTAGAGAAATCTTCAAAACGCACTTTAATGGATAGAAAAGACTGTTAATCATTCTAAAATGAGAGATTTTACAATACTCACTGCAGTACAATCAAGTGTATTTGTTAAGTGTAAGACTTAAAGGTAGCAGGACAATAACCTAGGCTACACAACATTGTTGTTAGCTAATGCTGGATTTCTGACAATGAAGTCATTAATCCTCTTGCTCTCCAATATTTTTCACTGATGGATGGGGTGCTAGAAGTGGCCGGGCATATTTGAAGGTGGTCTCGATCCATTTCCTCTTGCAGATCACATAGAGGACAGAGTGGTGAAGAATATATCCCAATTCTGTATAAATGTTTTGCCAGACAATCATGTCCTGTAATCAACCTGAAGGTTGCAACTGCTGTTTTTCGAGGATACTCAGGAATTACTGTTTGAATGTTTGGTAGTTCCCATCTTTTATTCTTTGATTTTTCATAGTAATATTTCTTAATAATTTTTTTGAATTCAGAGTTGACTAATCTTTTAGCTGCATAAAATGGTAAATTAACTATAGATTTTTGTACACCGCTGGTACCCTTTTTTGCAAGAAAATCAGCTTTCTCATTACCACTCAGTCCACAGTGAGCTGGTATCCATTGGAAGACTAGGTGTTTTTGAAGTGCTGTTAGATGGGTAAGGATTTTCCAACATTCTATAATTGTTTGGTTTTTTGGTGACAACTTGGAAGTAATTGCTATAATTGCTGCCCTGGAATCTGAGAGAATAACTGCTTGCTGAAAATGTGAAATTCTGTACAAAAGATTTTGTAGGGCCATTCGAATTTCTTCAATTTCTCCATCAAAGTTAGTAGTTCCATAACTTAAAGATTTGTAATAGGAAAAGAGGTGACATGTGACTCCAGCACCTGATCCATCTTGGTTTGATATCAATGATCCATCAGTATAAATATGGAGCCATTCGTGTTCTGGAAATCTAGTATGGATTGTCTCTAATGCCAATAATTTTAGAACACTAGTTGGAGTATCACTTTTCTTAAGTTCTTCTGTCAGGTGTAAATAATATGTGATGTCTAATGTATGTGTTGGATTGACTTTAGATATGAAGTTTTCCTTTGAATTAGGAAGGTATACATTCTTTTTGATGTCTTGAATTTTGGAAAGAAAGCTCTCCTGAGTCTTTAGTGTCTGTGTAAAATTTCTCTTGTGCCATGTATTGAATGGGAGTCTGATCAACTTTTCGTGTTGAATAAGAGCCGCTTTTTCTATTTCATATTCAATGGGGCATTGGTTGGTTAGTATTTCCATAGCTGCAAGTCCTATCCCATCAGAATATCAACTCACCTCAGCACGTTCAGTCTGCTGCCTCTATGACCCAAAACCCAGGTCTGCGTACGTGTACCGCCGTGTCATTCGTTGCAAATTCCACTGACTAGAGGTAAGCAATCGTTATAGAACGATATAGAATTCAACATATTATACTGTGACGCCGGCGTATGGCAGCGGCAACACAGCAAAGACTCAGGGCCGGGGTCCTTCACATCACAGAGGGCATATGCATCAGAAGCTCAAGGTCAGGGTGCCTCGCGCGACTATTTTATGAACACGTGCCAACAGTGGCAACACAAATCTTTTTCGATCACTTGGCAGCCGACGTATTTGTGATGAAGTTCGAGAAAGGTCCGTGTTACGTCATCCTCACTATATAAGGAGGCGAGGCAACGAGAGCAGTCAGTTTTTAGTAGTAGTTACAAACATAAGTCGTCGCAGCAGTGTGTCAGTGAAGGAAGTGTAGTGATGGAAGATAGCGAAGCAGTTAAAGAGTGTCGAGTGACCGTATAATGAGAGTCAGTTGTTTGAAGAACAGAAAAAGTAAAGAAAGGACTGAGTCAATGTTACCAGAAAAAACAGCTGTGAGTTGTAATACCATGAAGGACTGTAGACTGCGTTAACGTCAGCAAAAGAGAATTGTATTTGTGCAAAAGTTTTGAAGGAGAATAAAGTGACAGAAAAAATAACTGGACTGATCTTTTGTCAGAAGTGGGATTTTTTAGTTTGTGACTTTATTGCAATATTAACTCCGAAGTTGCAGCCCAAACCAAATTTCATATCCACCTCATTCATTCTTCTCCATTTATTTCTGTGGTGCTATGTTTATCTGCTACAAATTAATAGGCAACAAACCTGCACAAAAACAGCATATTTGACCTAGTATTTCGTTGGGAATGAGCAGTACGGTTTACATGCTTCTAAAATCTGAACAATAACACTTCTTTGTTTTTCAACAAAAGAATTACAGTTGTTACAACTGAGCATATTTGCATAATCAGCTACGAGTCGGGTATGCCACTTTACAATATCTGGAAAACGATGCTACCATTAAGACAAGGTAGATTATCCTATTTTAAGACCTTATTTCATGTTGAGAAAATAGTATGAAAATGCTCTAATCGACGCAAGCATATGTCGCGACTGCACGAAATATTAGACGATGATGTCATCCTTCAGTTACATAGCCAATATTGCGAAAACGGGCCCTAAAATATGTTCTCCTTGCTATCAAAAGAATATGGTATCCACAGCTCTGTTAATCTAAGGGTTAATTTTCACTGAAAATATTTCAGCACACGTGCACTCCATTTCTGCCTGTGAAATTATTGTTTTCGCCTAGGCAGTGTTTTATATAAGTATATAATAACTAGCACTCGGATTTTTATGACTTAAAACCCTTGAAATATGCTTGCATTTATGCTGTAAAAATTACCAAAATATGGACTAACATGTGAACAAAAAACATAATCATTAATAAAGTAATTCATGACTCTGAAGGTTAATTTTCAGAGAATTTAACTGGAAATTGACATGCAGTCTTGGATGGTCAGCGAGTTGTTGGAGAAACTTCTTTCTACACCACATAATGTAATGGGGAAAATGTAAAAAAGGGAAACCATTAGTAGAAAGTTCTGGTTCATTTTCATCGACTTCTGCTTCTTTGCCACAAAGAATGTCACCAAAGTTACACAACGTTATACATGCAGGATTTCTTTCAAGCACATGACGTAATTTTTCCTAACATTCTCAGCGACTTGATCCTGTGTGCTCGATAATTCACTTTCAATGTCACACAATTTCATGCCTACATTTTCAAGACGAGTAACGGACTTTACAGAGAAATATGCAGCTATATTTCTTGACATGGTGATTGAAAACAACTCTTGTACACTTTTGAATCTCACTATAACCTAAGTAATAGTAAGTATCAAGCCAACTTGTTCAATATGTTACAATGGGCTAAGGGGGAAAGGGCAAAGGCTAGGAAATCGTGTTTAGAAAAATATCTGAAGTGTTAAATACTGCACAAGATATTACTAAAGATATGTTCTTACACGTATATTTGGCCACAATATGACCTAACAGTAAAATATAGTCAAACATGCATTTACATGACCAATAATAGCTGATTCATTGTGTTCAGAAATGTTGGAAAAATCCTTAAATTAACTTAAGCATGGAAAAATATGTCCGAGTAAAAATACGTCATAAAAATCAGTCATATTAACAACCACGTTTCCATAGAACTGGATACGTGGATTCAGATCGTATTGAATTTTCTGCTTTCTAAGAGTATTGGATCGAATGTTTTTTGCATGAAAACACCTAACGAATTCAAATTGATTGCTACCTTTTACTGTAGGTACTTGCTATAGCATGCTGCACGCTCGTTGTTTTGTTTTGTTAGTGCAATTGCTATAATAAAACACAACACAGCCACTTTAATTTTCTTTTACCTTTTTTCTGCATTTATATGCCGCCTTTAACATCCAAGGTCATATAGGCGGCTTTTCCTTTAAAATAATTGCTCATCAGAAGTGATGTTCACTTGTTTACTATGTAACTTTGCATTCTTTACATTGAGTTTTCTTTACAAATAATAAATCCACACACACCGTTGATACTTCCAGACTCTAGGGAATCGAACCAGAGGGAATCGAACCGAGACCACTTTTATTATTCCCATAATCTCGCAATGTATTCTTCAAAAAACATTTACTAGCCTAAATCTGCTTAAAATATACATAACAAACCAATATATGATTGAGAGCTTTGCCAATGTAAACATAGTTGAAAAAAAAAAAAAAAAAAAAAAAAAAAAACTATGTATTTGTAAACCTTGCGCATCCAAATCGATCTCAACAGGTATTAACTTAGATACGGAAACATTTATCGTATTCAGAATGGGATTGGACCCAAATTGATTTTCAATTCCCCTTGGAAGCGCGGTACATAAGTGCCAGGAATATATCTGAATATATTTGTATTGGTAATTCAATTCGACGATTTAATGAACAACATTACACCAATAATTACTTCAGTTGCAAACTTATAATTTTAGTTATTAACAGTAACATGTTTTCAGGTTGGTTGGTATGTCCAAGTACTCGTGATACACACAAGCCATATGTGTTTATTTTTCACGAAAACTTATAGTATTTGTTGCGGATAACCGTATTAATTTGTGCTAAATAACAATTGTTCTTTACATTAAAATATAGTTTAATAGTCAGTAATTGATTGTAAATTAAGTTCATTAATCTCCAAGGGGGATCACGGATCCCCTTGCCCCCCCCCCCCCCTTCTAGACAACCATGCCCAGAAACTAATAACAAATGGAGTAATCACTCACGTTCTTTCCTACCCAAATGCTCATTATTTGTGTAACCTAAAACAGTTTTGAGCTAGGCTAATGGTCCAAGCCTACCTTCGCCTGTGTCAGGTATTGAGCACGTGGAAGTAAAGCGGATGGTCTATACTCACGGACGTTATTAATTTCATGGCGGAGTTACGACCGTTCAGAATTACCATAATTTTAAAGCAGGTTTTATGCTAGAAAAGAATCTTATGTGTTGTATTAATTTTTTATGTGCTAATTCATGAATAAGAGCACGAATGGGATTAGAAATTAATTTACAATGTACATATTATTTAATATTTATATAGTTTAAGACAAAACATTACAATTTCATTGTAAAAATAAAATTTATATTTTTATAAACATATTCAAAAATAAAATTATCTCAATAACAGCCTTACATGACTTTCTCTACTCTTATACTAACCATTCTTAGAAACTCCTATTTTTTTGCCTTCTTCGGCAGATTTGAGATAAACATTTTCAGAAATTATCTTATTGCTTATTTCCTTGTAGCTGCAAGGGGAACATGAGAATACAGTAGACTTTGCGCGATAGTCAAATCTTTTAAAGCCTTCCAATTTCGTTCTCTTTGCACGGTTAACATATAAAAAATGAATAGCGACGTTCCATTTGACAGAAGCACAAGATCTCCAAAATTTATACAAATAAGAAGGAATGTCTCCGAAATGGTTCACTCTACAAATAATTTATTGGGACATAAATTGTGTGTTTTAGCGAAATCTAAATTTTTGTGCAGTAAGATTTTGTCTATCTCCTACAGCTTACCAGTTATGCAACATTCGTCCAGAGTAAATACGACTACAGGGGCTATAACCAGAAAAGTCAAGATATACATTTCATTTGTCATAAAAATATCTTAAACATATGACATTTTAATCAAAATCGTTAGAGCCATTTTCTAGAAAATCAAAATTTTCGAAAAATCTTCCATGTAAAGGGTAGTTTAGGGTGGGGCTATTTTATTCAAAATCTTTGTGTCGCATCCTTGAAAGACATTAAAACTTAAATACCAACTTTGGTTTTTAACCGACTGAGTTATGCTGTGCAAAGCCTGACAGACACAGACACGGACCCAGGGACCTTTTTCTAAAAATGCTTTTTTTTTTTTATTCAGTGGGCCCCAAAACATATTTCCGGCGAAATATCGACATCGAAATTTTGGGTGGAATACAATACTTCCTCTACTTAGTAATAGAGAAAGTAAAAAGATTGATCTTTCATTGTAAGATTAGGGGAAAGTTTGAGATCCGTCACTGCATACTGGTGGTCACGAACAAACGCGTATACTGAAAACTCTATCCTTCCATTTGATAAGTTACGGCAGTTGGGACTTCGATTCTTGTTTATGACTTGTTTGCCAGTGTACTTCGGTTTTCCTTCGGCCGTTAGATAAGCCGCAGAATGACATCATTTCCGCTTTTCAGCCAGAATTATATTCCACTGTCGTGCACGGATGTTATCCAACTGATATATTAAGCAAAGAGTGCGGTACTAAAGAACTTCCACCTCTATCTAAAACAGGTTTATCTATTTCGTTCGTCCCCTCTAACAGCTCAAGTTCCCAGTTAACAGTTACAAACCCAAGCAAAAAGCATGTAAAAACAACCTGATGGAAGAAATATAGTTTATAATTCTGTCTACTTCATGTTAATCGAACTTGCAGAAATGGTTTTACTACATATTTCCTTGTAGGTACAATGGGAAAGGGGATTACAGAAGGCCTAAACTTATCAAATCCCTTAAGAGCTAGTTGTTATGTGAGGGCTTTGAAATTCCATTCTCTTTGCATGACACGAGAAAGAAATCTGATGTGCTGCACTCACATGACTTTCTCTACTCTTGTACTAACCATTCTTACAAACTCTTATTTCTATATCTTCTTGTATTTGAGATAAGCATTTGCAGAAATTATCTTATTGCTTATTTCCTTGTAGGTGCAAGGGGAATATTAGAATACAGTAGGCTTTGTGTGATAGTTAAATATTTTAGAACTTTGAGATTCGGTTCTCTTTGTGTGCTTAACATATAAAAAATGAACAACGATGTTCCATTTCACCAAAGTTTTAAGTTTTCGGAAACTGACACAAACAACAAGGAATATGTCCAAAATGGTTTACTCTACAACAAAATGTATTTAGACACTAGCTGTCTTTTAGCAAGATCTAAATTTTTGTATAGTAAGATTTTGTCTATCTTTTACGGTTTACTAGTTATTTAAAAGTCATACAGAGTTAACAGGACTACATAGGCTACAGCCAGAAAATTCAAAATATACATTTCATTTGTCATAAAAATATCTTAAACATATGTCATTTTAATCAAAATTGTTCGAGCCATTTTCAAGAAAATCAAAATTTTCTATTTAAAGGGTAGTTTAGGGTGGAACAATTTTCTACTAAATCTTCGTGTCGCATCCTTGAAAGACATTAAACTTAAATACCAACTTTGGTTTTCAACCGAATTTTCATTTTTGAGTTATGCTGTCGTCAGACAGACACACGCAGACGCGGGCGCGGATCTTTTTCTAAATGTTTTCTTTTGGTTTTTTTTTTTTTTTTAATTCAGGGTGCCTGAAGACTCAAGACATATTTCCGGTGAAATCTCAACATCGAATTTTTCGGTGGAATACAATAGTTCCTCTAATTTAATTAAACATCTATGAGCTATTTTTCAATAAAGCAGATTTTTTAAAACTTTCGCCTGTAGAGGTTTCCTTGAAAATTCATGGACTTTTTCGTTTCCTTCGATACCACTATGACCTGGCACCCAGATGAGTTGAACTTCATTCTGTTCTGCCAAGCGTGTGATTATGTTTAGGCATTAAAACCAGTCCTAACGTTATTTTAGTGCCTGGCTATCTGAGAAGATAAGGATTTGTTTACCAGTGTAAGTTCTTATGTTTTCGTGTATGCATGAATAATAACAAATTCCTGTGGCATATTTACCCAAAGGGACAGCCTGAACTTAAGCCTTAAGCCATGCTGATTCCGAGGCATTTTTTGAGTAATCTGTAAATCACATCAAAGTTCTCTGAGTTACCAGAGTTTTATTCGCCCAACTTTCAGGATCAATAATGACCCTGAAGTACTTTATAAAGTGTTTAGTTGGAATTACACTACTTTCTAAAGAAGCATCTTCTATGTTGGTATTTTCAAACTCTTAGCAAATATGAGCCTATTTCAGGAATTCTCAGTTGCTTAGCGTGTTCCAGTCTATAGAGTTCTTCCTTCATTGCAAGCAAATATAGTGAAGACTGTTTCAAGAATTTAGTAAGAGCTGTTTTGTAGTTTCTATTACAGCCATACATGTTGTTCTTTATTTAGTTGATATTTAGAGCCTGTTTCAAGAACCTTAAGCTGCATAGATTAAGGATAGTAAGATTATCCTGGTAAAATCTAATGGCTCATAGGAAACCTTTTACCATGCCTGTTTCTAATTTCTTCAAAATGTTCAAAACATTTTCTACAAAACCTGATTCCAGTCCAACTTGGGTTCAAAGCTTTCAGTTCATTATCTTGAAGACATAGAGGTTTTAATCACTTTATATCAGGCATAGGCAAAATCGGCTAAACTGTGCCTCTCCCCTGAAACACATTTTTGCCTCACTCCACCGGCCATCCCTCCCCTGCACTGCTGTTCAAGTTCCGACACGCCTCATTCAGTGGCGAGTATGGTTGTTTCATGAAGAGTGGTAGATACGTGGATTTCAATTTCAAATGTAACTTTGATCAGAAGCATAAATTAAACTTTGATGATCTTATTTACAATTTCAAAAGGTACTTTTTGAATACTCGTATTTGTAAACATATAAAAGGGTTTTAATTTCTTATTAGTTTATTTAATATAAATATGTATTTCCCATTTCAAATTTTAAACATAATAATAAGTTTAAAACCAAAGTATTTATTATGTTGATCAAATAACTTTATAATATTTTCGGCCTATGGTAACACCCTAACCTCTCGTTCCTGAGGTTGAGGGTTCAAACCCGGTGGAGGTGATGGACGTAAAAATCCTTAGTCCTTCTGAAGGGAAGTAAAGGCGGTGGTCCCCTGCAAAGGTGTTTCAAGCGTGATAAGGAGCAAAATTAAGTGATATTTCATGAGCAATATGGAATAGGCCGCTGAGAGGCATAGTATTTAGAGCGTGCATATATAAAAATTTAATTTATACTGGTAAAGTTGAAGGAAGATAACGGAGGGGCCCCCATATTACCGAATCATAGCTGTGCACGTAGTCCGTAGGCCCAAAGGAGACCCACCCGGTTGACGACGGTCGCGAGCATGGACGGGGTCCCTATCGTTTGCAGAATTAATGCATATGATGACACTCGACCCTACTTTTACAACATCCTCAATCCCGCGGTCCCCACCATGGGCCCATAGTGGGAGTGGATCTTGACTGGGCTGATCCAGGACGACACTGAAGAAGCTTTACAGAGCGCAGAATCACCGTACAGGTGCAACCCGCCTTACATTGTCACCTGATCTTAAAACCCTGAAATGGTAAGAACGGAATGAGAACGAGAAATGGTGGACAGGAAAGCCATGGATTTGGTTAGGTTAGAAGTGGAGGGGATTCCACACTGAACCTTACACACAGGTTATTGTATGGCAGACCCCAGGAAGGAAGCGAAGAGGTGAGAGCGCACTGCGGGGTGTGCCGGAACCAGGGCTAGGGGCGGGAGTTAACGTGAGGACCCCTAAAGTGGCTGGAGGTTCTTGGTCCCGCCACGAGGGCACACGGGGCTCGACTCCGACCCGCCCCAACAGGACAGGCGACCACAATGCCACCCATACACCGAGAACAGCGAAGACTTCCTCAACCGTCGCCCACACTGCAACCCTGGAAAGATCGGAGAGGTGAAGTTAAATGGAAGTGCAAGCACCAGAAATTCAGGGGAGTAAATATCCGTCCCATCATTCGCTTGGCGACCCGGGACAACCCCGAAAAAGCTGTTGGTCAGGAAGGTCGGTTTAAAAAAATCGAACCTACGAATGCGAGTCACTCGCGCCACCTGTCTGGGTAATTTACACTAGTGCTAATGCTGGTCAGTTCATGCCATGTGCTAAGAGAAATGAACTTAGGAACAGTTCAAGGATATGAGTAATTTGCCTCCATTCTATGCACGGTGAACTGAGATAACATTTGCGGGATAGTTTTTGGCCTGAAGGAAGGAATCAAACCAGCACCTGCCTCCGACCTTGGCCTTGAAGTAAGCGTGATAAATAATTTTCTTATTCTACCACTTGGCCTCGAGTTTCGGAACGTTGAATGTAGTAAATTAGAAGAGCTATACTTCTTGCATAATCACGATACAGAATGGAAAATAAATATCCCAAGTAGATGTATATATATAAGATCGTCTATTGTTTGCTTGACTCTGCGTGCAAGAACAACGCTTAGAAACCTCGTGTAGGACTTTGAAATTATCGAACCAGCGATTATTATTAAGAGTGTTGAATAAGTCTTTAGAAAAGTCAAGAAATTACACTCGTAACACCGAAAAAAAGTTTGCATTTAGTAACATTCGTCTCTTACTAAAGCGCGTTCCACCCTTAGAAGACAGTACACGTTAAATGGAGCGCAGTGTTGCAACATGTACTAGTTGCGAATCTTTCTCCACGAGCGACTCGAGGTGGCCTGAGTCCTGTGCTTAGTCCTTCAATTGCTGCTTGACGAGACGGGCACTTTTAACTTTGGTATCCCTCCACGCACTTAGAGTCTTTCCTCATTTCTACCTTACCTAAATGCTTACAAAGTGGGTTTTTGGCCATTGTGATTCGGCATAGCCCATATTTAGTCAATATACCGAAGAAGGTGGTGCTGCATAACATACATGACTCGCATTCGGTAAGTGCAGTCTTACTCGGTTTTTTCGTGGTTTACTCTTGTCTTGTAGGCGAATACCTTCCCATCATTTCCATTCATTCCATTTCCTTATGTTCATGTGTGCCTTCAGATAAGCACGAGGTCCATGGAGCTTTAAGTTACCCAACGCTCATCTTCTGGGGCCCGGGTAGTGATTTGGGCTCAAAAGATCAATTTTTTGTTTTTCATCTTAAAAAAAACTAGAAACCTTCCTCTCCAAAATGATATATATTGTAAGGGTACTGGCACATTTAAGGCTTTAATTTACCCCATTTAAATATGGCGGAGTGCTGGGCTACACTGGGTAAAGAGGGCTTCAGAGATGGCACACTCTCTTTAAATGTAGAGTTCTGTAACTTGACATTTTTCAAACTCAGGTGCCTTTTTTTTTTTTTTCAAAACCACTGAACCTATTTGAATGAAAATTTTACAGTAGTTCCAGAAGCATGTACTCCATAAACGTAACCCATTATTATTGGAAAAATCCGAAACATAAAATATATATGTGTAAAATAAATTACTTTTTTTATACAAAAGTTAAATATTTTTTCTTTTGAATATAGCCACAAATATTTAAGTAAATTTAGGTTACGAATTATGAATACACATTGCCTAGTGCACTACAAAAGTTTCAAACATATGCTCGAATGTTCTAGGAGGAATTTCTACAGTTAGTACTATACATATAATATTTTTTCATCGGTTTTTGCCTTATTACATACCGATTTCAAATAGTTGTTTTAATGTTCTCTACATCAATGTAATCACAATGAATCAGTAAATATTCATCCCGAATTAAATTTTGATCTGACCAGCAGAAGTCTAGATATCCTCAACTAAAATTATGGTTTGAAATACTGAAATCGTGCACGAATCACTACCTGGTCCCTTTAAGGGCTGTTCTCGGCGCTAGGTGACGTTGTGTGGCCGCTGTCCTCTAGTGGAGAGGCGCCTAGTACGACACCGGACCCGGAGTAATGGTGGCTCTATGTGACTTGGTGCTGGGATGAAGAGATCTCAGCACTGTTAGGGACTTCAGCGCGTCTCTGTGACCTCTCTGCCTGCGACCCTGCCGTTCCTTCACGTCATCCCCTTCCCCAGGGGGGTGTTCACCACAATAGTTCTATGTGTAAGTCACAGTATACGAGGTGTGCCCCTTTATTGTCTACCGTTTACCGTTTGGTCAATATGCTCTGTTCTGTGATGTAATTGGCATCCCCTTCAGATGGATAAACCACTAAAAGCGATCACAGAATGAAGGTAGTCCCATTCTAAGATCTGGAAATCAACTTCGAGGAAACTTCTCGTGTTATTTTATAAGGCTCCTTTATCTCCATGATCATCGTCACCACCGTGGTACTAATTCACGGAGCTGGTGCTAATAAGGTGCAAGATTTTACAAGACACCTAAAAGCGTAAAGCCGTGAGGCTGGAGGTATGATGTCAGCCTTGGTAACGCCCTGGTAGGAAGTTATAAACACGGCTTTGAAAAGAATTATGAGCTGCCTACTGAGTGGAGGCCTTGGAACTCAAGAACACACAACATTATTACGGATTTTCTTTCCTACGCAGCATTTCAATAATAACTTTTATTGTTATTGATAACACCAAATGTATTAATTTGCATAATGAATTCGATACGTCTTCAACAGAGATAGATTCAGATGTGTTACATTCACAAGACTTTTTCTACTTACTCTACTTCAAACTGTTCTTACAAGAGCTCATTTTTCTATCTACTCGGTCTCTTGCTTGTATATTGTATGTAAATTACCCGACTAAATTTAATAGTGGCAAAGCAATAGCATATACTCATATGGTTGATGTTTTGGGAAAAATTAAAAATTGTATACAGAATAATATAAAATAA
Source organism: Tenodera sinensis (assembly GCA_030765045.1). Lineage (NCBI taxonomy): Eukaryota > Metazoa > Arthropoda > Insecta > Mantodea > Mantidae > Tenodera > Tenodera sinensis. Next base: position 37,399,965 of record CM060974.1, read on the forward strand.
CAAATGTATTAATAGAATATTTAAGACAAATATTTTAAGGTTAATATAAGGAAAAGTAACGTTACCTGAATATAGAATTAGTGGTAAAATTATTTACTCTACAAACAAAATTTATTTGGAGTATGCAGTCCAGTTCACTCTGGATGACTTTCGTATAACTGGTAAACCCTAAGAGATATACCAAAATGCAGAAGTTACTAAAACACGCAATTTATGTCCAAATAATTTTTTTGTAGAGTGAACCATTTCGGAGATATTCCTTGTTATTTGTGTGAGTTTTCGAAAACAAACTTTCGCCAAATGGAAGATTGTGATTCATTTTTATGTTAACCGTGCAAAGGGAACGGAATTTGAAAGCTTTAAAAGGTTTGACTATCGCACAAAGCCTACTATATTCTAATATTCCCCTTGCACCTACAAGGAAACAAAGAATAAGATAATTTCTGCAAATGTTATCCCAACTAACACAAAGACGATAAAAGAACAGGAGCTTTCAAGAATGGTTCAAGAGTAAAAAGGGTAAAGGGTACAGATGCAGAGCGGACACCTCGCTCGCTTCGACCTACACAGATCTATTGTGGCCACCACCCCCAGGAGGAAGGGATGAAATGAGGGAACCGAAGGTGCTACACAGGGTCGCAGCTAGACGGGCCACAGAGACACGCGGAAGTCCCTAACAAGTGCTGAGATCTCTTCATCCCGGAGCAGAGAACAGCAGTCATCCGCGTCATCTGCCCGGCACTGCCAACGCTACACACTTTAAAGTACACCTGAAGGAAACCGTGGTATGAAATAATGCACACCAGCATTCGCCTAAGTGACATGGGGAAACCACAGGTAACCCCATGTCAGAGTTTGCGGCCACGGGCTCGAACCCGCGACCTACAGAATGCGGGCCACAGAGCCAACCCACTCGGTTTGTAAGAATGGTTAGTACAAGAGTAGAGAAGGTCATGTGAGTGTGAACACATCAGATTTTTTATTCAGGGAGTCTCAACACGTGTATTTTCGATGAAATATCGCTATCGAATTTTTGGGTACGTGGTAGAGAAAATAAAAGTCGGTAGAAAGTAGAATATTTCAGGGATATGGGATTTCGGTTGAAACTGAAATTGAATTTTTACTTATGGACGTTCCTTACTATGGTTCTCAGGGCCCCAATCCATTTTACATACTATAGGCTTTACTTTGTTTCCAGAGAAGCGATGCTAGGGATTTTAAACCCGAAAAATGCATTGCCCTTGGCCGGGTTTGAACCCACGACCGCGGGAACCATGTTACTCCTAGATCCCGGAGGTCTACACAGTTGGCTGCACTGAGCGCAGACTATTGGACCTAATACATAGATCTAAGTCGAATCTTCCAGGTTGTGTTCAGGTGTGAAGTCTATTCGGCTCATAATGAACATGTAATCTTGTGGTATTACCAGAAATGCTAGAGTCGGTGCCCATTAGTTCAGTATAATCAAGAGCGAGCGGGCAACCGGAAACTCTTCCCACGTGCAAACAATGTGAATGACCGGCCATGCGGTGCAACCAGTGATTCAATTGTTTTACAACGCCCCTTGCTCGTCACCTTAAAACCCGGTATTATTAGTCACACTTTCTGGTACAAATCAGTCAGCCGCCAACTAAACTTGCTACAAGGCTCTCAACTACAACACCCAGGTTTGTTTGGGCTTCTAGTTCTTGCAGCTTCTTCGTCCACGCTTTAGCCGTGCAACATGCACTGAATTTTACACTCAAACGGTTGCGTAATTATCGGCAAATCCAAATTTCCCATGATTCTTCCTCTTCCTTACAAGTACTAAACCCTTCTGGTTGCTGAATCTCATTGCAAACTCCTTCAATTTGGTCTGCAGCGTAAGATTTTATCAATAATTGGTAGATATAGGGCTACCAGATTATTTTCTGCAAATGTAGGCCAATGCTAAACAAATCTGATGTGTTGTACTCACATGACTTTCCCTACTCTTGTACTAACCATTCCTACAAACTCCTATTCCTTTATCTTCGTGTTAGTCCAGATAAACATTTGCAGAAATTATCTTATTGCTTATTTCCTTGTAGCTGCAAGGGGAATACGAGAATACAGTAGCTTTTAAGCGATAGAGAAATCTTTTAAGAGCTGGTCACTGTCATATGTTTAACATCATTCTCTTCCCATGTGCAGGGCATAAAAGAACGGAGACTTCCAATTTGAGTGAAGTGTAAGTACTTGACTATTAATCGAGGTTTAACGGGTGTTCAGCAGTGACAGATTTATGAACATCGAGCTTTCGGCCATTCCAAATTCCATGGCCTTCTTCACTGAAGAAGGAAGTCCGTTTGGAATTTTGATATTGTTTATACCTTTTTTTAGAAAATACTGAATATAATAACGCGCTGTTTTTATTACATTTTTACACTTTGCAGTACTGAAATTTTTTAAGGAAAACTATTCACTATATTAAAATTTCCTTCCTTGAATTTGTTGCAAAGGTACTAGAGGATATAATTTCAAAAAATTAACTCTGTTGTTTAACATCTGTTAGTGGAGATAAATTTTCATAATACCCAATAAAATTGATGTAAATTAATTAATATATAGGGAATTTGATTGTTTGTTGGAATGAAATTTGGTACATTAATTTATTTAGTTGCTAGTAATGCATGTGCAAAGAATTAAGTCTAACTTCAATATTTCAGAAAATCAACTTTTTCACTTCGGTGTACCCATAAAGGATTTGAATATAGTTTAAGCTGACTGTATTCTATGTCCATTGTGGCCATAAGGAAATAACGTGAAAAAACAATTTTTCTCTTGATTAACATAAAGTGCGAGGGTGAGTAGAGAAAAGAATGTGAGTGTATGCATCAGAGCTTTTTTTAACGTGGAACTTTGACTCGTAATGTTAAATATCCAATCCTCAGTTAGCTTTAACTTACTTATAAATGTTTATCTCTAATTAACAAAGACCTCTTTGAACTTAAAGCCCCAAATGTTTAAGTTTACAGGTCCTAATACAGTTGTTAATGTCACTAAATGTGTTTTACATTGTTTCTAAATTAGGAAGACAGGAACATCGCCATAGATTAGATCTTAGCCACGTTAGTGTCGTCTAAAACTCACGTGCTCATCACTGAACTTGGCATCACTGAAAAAACGCATCTAAATATAAATTGCCTGAAGGCCAAAAGGAATTTATTTTGTTTTAGGAGTAATCGCTTGTCAAGGCTAAAAGGCTCTGTTTAAAAAGAAACCAAGGGGAGGGCACGAAAATAAGACTGGATTTTGACGGCCGGTAATAAGTTGAGGAACCAGAATAGAAGTATTTTCGTTACCTTGGCTATTTACTAATTTCCACACCAAGAACCTGCTTAACCGAACTAGGCGTTTCCTTACCTTTGTATACTCTATGATTAAATTTAAAGAGACGGCCAATTTAAAATTCTAAACTTCACCTTTTAAGGTAGAGGACAGTCTTCTTTACTTGTCCATAAATACTCAAATACAGGCTCTTTTATAAGTAACTGGATATTCGAAAAACACAATTTTTGAGAAAACAAATTGCAGCACTTTTGTAATAATTTTCTCTCTGTAAATCCTGGTGGGCCCCCATGGGGAGGACAGTCGGTTCTACGTTAAGGACCCTGCCTTCTGCTGTCGTCTCTCCTCAGATCTGGTCACTCTTCGTATCCTCTCACCTCGGCCCTCTCTCCCGGGGGCGCCACGTCATAGGAATATACATAAAATATATTCTATAGATTTAGGTGCAATTCCCCACTCTAAACCTTGGCATAGAGTCATAGATTCATAGTAAACGCCACAATTCTAAAAAGAATTGTAGGTTAAATAACAAACTTGGTATTAGGTTCGCGTCTTACAAGAATGCAACACAAATATTTCTTAAATAATTTTTTATATGTAAAAATAAGCATTTTCCTGATATTTCTTGTTATTGGTTTGGTTTATCAATAGTTAAATTTATCCCAAATGGGAAGTAATACTCGAATTTTTTTGCTATTTCCATTGTGTAAGGAAGTAAATAATAAAACCTTCTACAAATATTTATCTCGCATAACGTGAAGTAGGTGAAAGATTACCTAAAGGTTTTAAAGAATAGTTTGTGACGGGGTGAGTAGAGAAACTCATGTGAGTGCGCACGTTGAAAAAGAGTCCATGAATTGCAACAAATTTCGCATTTTATCGCATTTTATCGCATTATCAACACACATTTAATAGTGGTTTATAAGTCATGAAGAATAAAAAACCAAGACTATTTGGGCCCTCCTCTCTGGTGTGGGGGTAGCGTGTCTGTCACATGTGCAAAAGGTCCTGAATTCGAATCTAGTTAGGGTAAATTACTGGGATAAGATTTTTCCGGGGTTTTCTCTTATCCTCAAATATGAATGTCTGGGAACTAAGCTCTATGGACCCCGGGGTCAATCTGAATACCATTTAAGCCATTTCATTCATCGTCTACGGTAATCTAACCGGTTAAAGGACACTAAACCTAAAAAATCTTATGTGTTGCACTCACATGACTTTCTCTACTCTTGTACTAACCATTCTTACAAACTTTAATTCCTATACATTCTTCGTGTTAGTTGAGATAAACATTTACAGAAATTATCTTACTGTTTATTTCATTGTAGGTACAAGGGAAATATTAGACTACAGTAGACTGAGCAATCGTCAAATCTCTTAAATCTTTCAAATTCTGTTCTCTTTGCGTGGCCAACATAAAAAAAATGAGTAACAATGTTCCATTTGACAGAAATAAAAGTTCTCTAAAACTCACACAAATAACAAGGAATATCTCCGAACTGGTTCAGTCTACAAACCCCCCCCCCCCAAAAAAAAAAGAAAATCTTTTGGACATAAATTGTGTTTTAGCGAGATCTATACATTTGTATAGTAAGATTTGGTCTATCTGTTACGGTTTACCAGTTATGTTAAGTCATCCAGAGTAAATAGGACTATGGGGTTCATACCAGAAAATTCAAGATATATAATTTGTCATAAAAATATCTTAAACATATAACATTTTAATCAAAATCGTTAGAGCCATTTTGGAGAAAATCAAAATTTTCGAAAAATTTTCCATGTAAAGGGTAGCTTGGGGTGGAAGAATTTTCTTCAAAATCTTCGGTGTCGTATCCATGAAAGACATTGAACATAAATACCAACTTTGGTTTTTAACACACACGGACCTTTTTGCTAAAAATGCTTTTCTTGAATTCAGGGGGCCTCAAAACATATTTGCAGTGAAACCTCTAGATCGAATTTGTGGGTGGAATACAATAATTCCTCTACTTTACTACACGTGGTAGGGAAAGTAAAAAAAGTGCAAGTCTTAAAGCACTTATATACCTTAAACTATACAGCACGTTATCCATAAACTTTTCGCAGCTATAAGTTTTCGCCATTCATGAAATTCACCTCTTATTTATCTTGTCCTAAGCTGAGCCCAGCAGTTAAGTTAATATAAAACATGCTGCACTAGTGAGACGTAAATTTTTCATGGAATTAGTTCCTTGCCAAATCTCTTGAGGCGTTAGAATCGATTTTTGTTGCCTCCAATTAACACGGAAGACGCACTTTTGTCTAGTTCGCTGAGTGAGAGAGAAAATCGCTAGAGGGTAGCTAGAGGGATGCAGGAGAGACAACCTGAGCCATCACTTTATTGCGAAACAAGTTTATAAACGTAAATGCACTAAGCTATGAAAAGTAGTATTCTTACCTTTTTAGGAGTTTATTGTTTTTAACATTTACTACACAGATGGTGCTGATCATTGGTGAGAAATGTGTCTTTTTGACCCGTTCTTCGCTGTAGCCACTGCCAGCTACTGCAGTGATGAACTATAGTTGGTTCACCAGCTCATGGTGCCTGAAAGGAATGCATGCATTCAGTACGTCAATGAATAAATCCAGATAAACAGTGATATCTAAAGCAGGAATCTTACAATAATGGTGCCAACCTTGGAATGTATATTCACACTGGATTAAAGCACAGAACTCGCTCAAGGTATCGCAATTTAAATGTAATTTTCAGTTCATGGAGTATGTTTAATTCTTGATGTTTTCAACTACTCTTCCCGCTAATCATTGTCTGCCTTTTCTATTTTCTTAAACCCTGCCAGTCTGTTTCGATCTCAAGTGATATTTCCTCGAGCGTTATTTCGTATAATTCCTGTAAGAATAAGTCACCTGTTACATTTATTTGTTCATTTTACCTTGGCCCAAATTACTTCTATGGGACTGAGATCACACATGTATGGGGGCAAGTAAACGATAGCGTGGCCCAATAAAACAAAAACTGTGTCCACTTTAAGAGCCTCTTTAGGTTTATTTGTTTTAGTCATTCCATAAAAATCTGTTTTACAGATAGAACTATCACTCTGAACCCCTTTGTTTTTGCAACACAATAGCATAGCAGATTTCACAGCACCCCTAGGTACAGGATTATCCGCTTCTACATTACTTTTACCACTACTTCCGATATAAAACTAGTGAGTCGTACAATTTTACAACTGAAATTAGGAGAAATTACCAGCGAATAAACATAGCGTGATTAATATTGGAGGTAAGTTGGCAACATGACCAGCAGAGCAACGTTTGTGCGGAAGTTTACAAAACCCGAGTTTCATTACATGGAATATGTCTCTTCTCCCCTTAAGTCCCCTAAGACCATGAGCTGCTGAGCAGACAGTATATTTGTATCTGCTGACATGCGGAGACCAGTTAATTTCTTTCTTCTCCTTTCCCTGATTACACTCCCCTTATGTAGGACTTACACCCCCTAGGACTTACAAGCCAGTGCCTAGGGTCAGACGCCTGTCGGGGAGCAGAGGGACCTCTGGACTAGACAGAATGAACACCTGGAAGCGGGTGGTCAGCCAAGCACCAGGTACGATAATGAGGAAGAGGATGATATGAAATGCAGGCGAAATGGATGAATGGAAAAGTGATCCTGGAGCAATTGGTGGAATGAATGGCGGGGGAAACCGGAGAACCCGGAGAAAACCCGCCCAGACGCCACTTCGTCGACCACGAATACCACATGCGGGTCCCTGGGCTCAAACCCGGGCCGCCTAGGTCGTAGGCGAGCGGTCTAACCACTCAGCCACGGCGCCACCGACCAGTTAATTTAATGGAGGCAAATACAGTGGAAGTCGGCTAATTCCAACGTTTGTACTTCGAAATTGTCGTTCATTCCAAGGTTTTTCTTGGTTCCTTGAATAATTTTATTAAAACAACGTAAAAAAAACTCAATTATACAAAAGTCATCTAGAGTACTTACGACTACATGGGCTATAGCCAGAAAATTCAAGATATACATTTCATTTGTCAGAAAATATCTCAAACATATGACATTTTAATCAAAATCGTTAGAGGCATTTTCAAGAAAATAAAAATTTTCCAAAAATTTTCCATGTAAAGGGTAGTTTAGGGTGGAGCAATTTTCTTCAAAATCTTGGTCTACCATACTTGAAAGGCATTAACGTTAAATACCAACTTTGGTTTTTAGCCGACTTTTTCGTTTTGAGTTATGCTGTCCAAAGACTGACACACAGACAGACAGACGCGAAGACACACACAGGGGTCTTTTTCTATAAACGATTTTTTGAGGGGTTCAGGAGGCTTTAAAACATATATCTCCGGTGAAATTTCGACATCCAATTTTTGGGTAAAACAGAATACTGCCCCTATTTTACTATACGTAGTAGAGAAAGTTAAAATGTAAATTCGCGAAAGAATAGGTGATACTACGTAACACTTTGTCAACTTATCTGAAGAATAAAAACATGTTAAGTGGTGCCTCGAGTGTAAATGGAGGAGTTGAAAAAGTGTGAGACAACCGTAAAATCCTGAAGAATATATGTACTTATATTGCTAAAATGTCAGTGTTAGACGTAACTTTTGTAATTCAAATTTTTGGACATTTCGATTGTTTTTTTCTTGTCCTTTCAGCTTCGAAATATCAAATTTCCATGGTAACGATATATTTGAAATGAGTTACCAGCTGCTGAGCTTGAAGAATTAAAATGTTTTTAAATCTCGAAATGGCAACTACTGAAGTATTATATCCACTGACTTCTGACGTATCCAGAATTTACGGTTTAAAAACTCGTAACTGTTCCGTAATAACAGTGCGAACTGTTGGTCGCAGAAATTTAAAATGAAATTACCACTAACTCCCTATAACTCAAGCGCGGTTTTTGTGTGCGTCTAACTTCCGATAATCAATCACAGTAAATACATTTGTACTACTGTGAAAATCTGTCGAGAAAGACACGATTTAGCCATATACGCTCATTGGCTACGCCTATAACGTTCCTACATAAGGCTGCGAACCTCAAAGCTGCTAATTTACATCTGAAACGCGTTATTAGTGTCACGCTAAAATTCCGAGAATGTAATTTTCAGAATTCTGTCTACAAGCCTAGCAACTGCATCTCCCCTTTTACGGGCATTTCATTTCCAGGTAATGGCATTCTGGTGACTGGGTTTCAACGTAAACCTAATTACTTACACTAGCCTAATTAATTGCCTTTGCCTGGCCATGAATTGCATCGCTAATGACTGGAACTCTGGCTTATTTCATAATGCATTGATTTTAACCTCTAGAAATAATTTTAATGCATGTCTCTATCATTTCTTTATAACATTATAAATCTTATCCATCAATAATTCCGGTATCACCTTTGCAAAATACGCAAAATATCCTGTGAGATCCTTAAAACTAGCCTGAAATCTGTAGGATTATTCAATCTGTTAGGTTACTGCACTTTCTGAAGACACTCCTTCAACTACTCGAATGAAGTGTGTGAATGGGTGAAGTAACTAAGTAAAGGGCTTGCTGCGTACCTCCTAGCAGCGGAGTATGCACGCTAACACGAGTTTGCCTGCAACATGCAGCACAGCTTGACACTGGGGCAAGACCGTCCTTTTAATAAACAGAAACTGTTCTTCCCATGAAATACACAACAGACCTCAATTAGTGAAATATGTTATGAGAAATGAAACAACTTTAAGTCTAGCAGTTATAACTAGGTATTTGTCTATCTTTTTCTTTGTTTGAAATCCTAGCCTTTGCATAGCAAAATTCAGAATTACTTCTATAAATTTTGAGAAGGGTGAATTACACTAACACAAGAAAAAAGTCGGTCACACGTATCCTCAAATACTTAGTTTTCGATTTATTAAAGTTCAAGGTGTTATTAATGGAATAATTGTCCATATGTCGGGGCTACAGAAAAGTACTTGCAAAAGTATCCCTGTGTTTGAAAATTGTATTACTAAATTCTCCACTAGGTTGGCTTTAATTAAAATATAGCAATTAATGTATTACTAACAAAGGGGAAGCAATGCTTCTGTTGCTTCCATGCAATCTACGCACCCACTAGTAGGCAAGATTAGAAGGAAATGATGAAGGGAAACGCAGGACCTCTCGAATACGAGACCGACGCGTTACCCCTGAGCCACCCCACTCATTCATGCTAACTTAACGTCCGAGAACAGGTTTGTGTAATATCTAATAGCATGTTGTGATGGTTCCAATGTTCAGTAAGAAAAGAGAAATTCTGAAGTGAAGCCGCGAAGGTCTAAAACCTGTTAGGTGGAAAGTAACCAGAAACAAATGACCAATCCTCCGTTCCAAAGGGCAACTGAATATGTCGGTGCATCTAAATGTATCTAATTAAACACGCCAGGCGAGAATTACATAACCAGAAATACGGTAAACATCGTGAGGCACCAGGAATATGCCCTTTAAATTTTCCCAAGATGAAGATAAGTTTAAAAATCTGATGTGCTGCACTCACATGACTTTCTCTACTCTTGTACTAACCATTCTTACAAACTCTTATTCCTATATCTTCTTCGTGTTAACTAAATTAAACATTTGTATAAATTATCTTATTGCTTATTTCCTTGTAGGTGCAAGGGGAATATTAGAATACAGTAGGCTTTGTGCGATAGTCAGATCTTTTAAAGCTTTGAGACTCTGTTCTCTATGCACACCTAACATATAGAAAAATGAACAACGATGTTCCATTTCACGAAAGTTTTAAGTTTTCCGAAACTCACACACATAACAAGGAATATCTCCGAAATGGTTCACCCCACAAGAAAATCTATTTGGACATAAATTGTGTATTTTAGCAAGATCTACATTTTTTACAGTAAGATTTTGTCTATCTCTAACGGTTTACCAGTTATGCAAAAGTAGTTCAGATTAAATAGGACTACAGGGGCTATAGCCAGAAAATTCAAGATATACATTTCATTTGTCATAAACCTATCTCAAACATATGACATTTTAATCAAACTCATTAGAACCATTTTTAAGAAAATCAAAATTTACGAAAAATTGTCCATGTAAAGGGTAATTTAGGGTGGGGCTATTTTCTTTCAAAGCTTCGTGTCGCATCCTTGAAAGACATTAAACTTAAATACCAACTTTGGTTTTCAACCAACTTTTCGTTTTTGAGTTATGCTGTCCAAAGACTGACACACAGGCTCTCTCTCTCTCTCTCTCTCTCTCTCTCTCTCTCTCTCTCTCTCTCTCTCTCTCTCTCACACACACACACACACACACACACACACACACACACACACACACACACACACACACACACACACACACACACACACACACACACACACACACACACACACACACACACACACACACACACACACACACACACACACACACACACACACACACACACACACACACACACACACACACACACACACACACACACACACACACACACACACACACACACACACACACACACACACACACACACACACACACACACACACACACACACACACACACACACACACACACACACACACACACACACACACACACACACACACACACACACACACACACACACACACACACACACACACACACACACACACACACACACACACACACACACACACACACACACACACACACACACACACACACACACACACACACACACACACACACACACACACACACACACACACACACACACACACACACACACACACACACATGCGCGCGCGGACCTTTCTATAAAAATACTTTTTTTGGATTCAGGGTGTCTCAAAATATATATTTCCGGTGAATACAATACTTCCAGAATGGGTGGAATACAGTACTTCCCTACTTACCAGTAGAGATAGTAAAAACGAAAAGTCGGTTAATAGCCAAAATTGGTATGTAAGTTTCATGTCGTTCAAGGATGCGACACGAAGATTTTGTACCTTCTCAAATTTGCTGTCGTTATTCATTTTTTCTCTCTTGGGCATGCAAAGAGATCGAAATTTCAAAGTCTTCACATAGCGACCAGCCTTTAAAACACTTTCTGCAATGATTTATCTGGATTAGCCTACACTAGATAGAGGAGTAAGGGTTTGTAAGAATAGTTTGTATAAGAGTAGAGAAAATCATGTGAGTGTAACACGTCAGGTATTTAGTTATTAGATTCCATAACTGCCGAAAACCTTAACAGTTGATGGTTATTATCCTATGTTCGTTATAATCTATTAGTCACCCTAAATCAAATATATGGACTTGCGTATTGCTTAAAGGGTCAAACCCTTATGGACACTACTCACCCTCACCCCTCATTTTCTAGGGTGAAAAGGCGGACAGAGGGAAACCTATCCCTAGGGAAACTTCATTGAATGCATACACTGAAAGAGGGAAGTAAAATTATTAAATCAAAAGAAGAGGGTGGTGTGAGAGGGAGTGTGTTTGACGCCTTCCCTTAAGAATGCTAATGATATGAACAGGGGAGGCGAAGCAACGGATTTTCATTCTTAGACCTTCCCAGTTCACACTGTTGAGGAAGGTAATGGGTTCCCAACTGTAACAAGTCAAAAGCTTTGTCAACAATGCGGTAACATCAACGTAAACGTTATTCATTTGAATACACCGTTTTCATTAGGGCCCTTCACAATTGGCGCTAAACAGCTTCGGGGACCCTGGGGTTGAACAATTATAAAATTGACTATTACTTTCTCTACTGGTAAGTAGGGAAATATTGTATTCCACCCAAAAATTCGATGTCGAGATTTCACCGGAAATATATGTTTTGAGGCCCCCTGAATCCAAAAAAAAAAGCATTTTTAGTCGGTTAAAACCAAAGTTGGTATTTAAGTTTAATGTCTTTCAAGGATGCGACACCAAGATTTTGAAGAAAATAGCCCCACCCTAAAGTACCCTTTACATGGAAACTTTTTCGAAAATATTGATTTTCTTGCAAATGGCTCTAACGATTTTGGTTAAAATGTCATATGTTTGAGATATTTTGATGACAAATGAAATGTATATCTTGAATTTTCTAGCTATAGCCCCTGTAGTCGTATTTACTCTGGACGACTTTTGCATAACTGGTAAACCGTTAGAGATAGACCAAATTATACTATACAAAAAATGTAGATCTTGCTAAAATACACAATTTATGTCTCAATAAATTTTCTTGTTGGGTGAACCATTTCGGAGATATACCTTGTTATGTGTGTGAGTTTCGGAAAACTTAGAACTTTCGTGAAATGGGTCATCGTTGTTCATTTTTTTATATGTTAAGTGTGCAAAGACAACAGAATCTCAAACATTTGACTATCGCACAAAGCCTACTGATATAGGAATAACAGTTTGTAAGAATGGTTAGTGCAAGAGTTGAGAAAGTCATATGAGTACAAAACATCAAATTTTTTTTAAAACAACCGACAGATTTCTAACTAACCCCACACACAAGCCAGTGCACTTATATAGGCTAACCCATTTAAGTTCAAACTGTACAATATCTCCAAAATTAAGCCGTATACAAAGTAATGTCTTCAGTAAAAACTGCTTGACATTTTTGGGGAAAGCAAATATCAGTAGTCGTGTAATCATTTAAGGGTTAATTGTATTTTTTCAAAAATGCAAACCTACCTTTCTTATGTTGTTTTCTAACCCTACAATGACCTCACAGCGTCCTCCAAATAAAACACAACTAATGGAATTTACTTTTCCAATAATATCAAGCAACTCTTATTCAACATATTTCTTTCTACAGTGTTCAATTTTGGAGACATTATACAGCCTCATCTTAAATGGTCCACCCTGTACAGTCTCTGAATTACCAGCGACATTTATGGAAAGAGAAGTTTCTCGGATTCTGCCATAAACAAGTCCTGCACGGGTACATTTTCTAGGCATGCAACGGCGTTTGTTTTGAGCCACCCATTGTCGTGTGTTGCGTAGCGGCGATTACAGAGGTTGTGGGGTGAGGTAGCTGTTACTTAACCCGCCTCTGCGCGTGGCCGCCGCGGCAATATTTATTTACACTCTTCAGTTACTACTTCAATTCCAACCAAAAATTTGATACCGAGATTTTAGTGAAAATACATCTTTCGGCATCCCTGAATCTAAACACGACATTTTTAGAAAAACGCCTGTATGTGTGCATAATTCAAAAATGAAGATTTTGTTAAATACCAAACTTGGTTTTAATTTCAGGGCCTTTCATAGATGCGACACGAAAATTTGAAAGAAAATCGCCCATCCCAAACTGTTATACACGGAATTTGTTCGTTACCTTTGATATTTTTTTTTTTTTTTTCAAAAAAGACTTCAACGTGTAGAAGAAGATTTGGTCTATATCTTAGGGTTTACCACTTATTGAAGTCATCAAGGGTAAACAGCACTACGTGGGCTATAGCCAGAAAATTCAAAATATACATTGGGTTTGCAATAAAAATATGTTAAACATATGACATTTTAATCAAAATGGCTATAAACATTTTTGACCAACAGGATTGCGATGAGGTATAAAATTGTTCATTTAAAGGGTAGTTTAGGGTGGAGGAACTCTCTTCAAGATCTTCTTTTCGCTTTTGAGTTACGCTGTCCACACATACACACACACACACACACACACACACACACACACACACACACACACACATACACACACACAAATGTATCAATCCAAGCATGTAGTATTCATACGGAATGGGGCATGCTATTAAAAAAAAAACACACACACACCTTTTTCTAAAAATGCTTTTTTGATTCTAAGGGCCTTAGAACATGTATTTCCGGTGAAATCTCGACGTCAAATTTTCGGCTCAAATACAAAACTTCCTCTACTTACTATCCGTAGTAGAGAAAGTAAAAAGTTTTAGATTTTTTTAACCATCATCGACGTGTACCCTTAACGTGCGTGACCTGTATGAATGCTAGAGAACAAGTGAAGGATAAAACAAAGGAATAACGGAAGAAACAAAGGAACACAAACAGCGATCTTCTGTGCAAGCTCTTAGCGTTTTGAGCATGAAATGTAAACTATGTGAAAAGAATAACCTTGTTGGCGCTAAGTTTCGAGCCTACGCAGTTCCTTATTTAAATGTGTAAACATTTTCACCTTCAGGATATGCAAATGTAATGAATGTATCTCATTGTGGTATACTACAATAATTCACATTCTCTTGCGCAAAGCGTTTTTATCTTTATTTGCGACAGCTGTCCGCCATTTATCTTTCCTTGTTAGTAATATCAATTTCACAAGTTTCCCTTGTTTTCCATTTTATCTGCAAGCTTTCTCAATGAACACCCAGTAAAAACAGTTACGTCAATAGATTTTCGCTCCTTCAACTGTCTGACTAAAAACAACATCATAAGTTAGTTTAGTACGCCTTAATAGCTAAATAAATGCCGACTACGTTCTATTTATGTTGTCTATGGCTGTCTTATTTATCTATATTGTTTCGACCGGTTTCTTAGCGTTCTGCTTCTTCCTTTTATCTGCTTATGTAATGTCGTTATTTTTAAATCTTTACAGGGTATCAGATTTCAATAATAACAACAATAATAGTAATAATAATAATAATAATAATATAATAATAATAATAATAATAATAATAATAATAATAATAATAATAATAATAATAATAATAATAATAATAATAATAATAATAATAACAATAATAATAACAACAATAACAACAATGACAATAATGACAATAATGACAACAATGACAACAATAACAACAATTTATTTTTAAATCTTTACAGGATATCAGATTTCAATAACAATAATAATAATAATAATAATAATAATAATAATAATAATAATAATAATAATAATAATAATAATAATAATAATAATAATAATAGTAATACAATAACAACAATAACAACAATAACATTAATAACAATAATAACATTAATAATAATAATGATAATGATAATAATAATAATAATAATAATAATAATAATAATAATAATAATAATAATAATAATAGTAATACAATAACAACAATAACAACAATAACATTAATAACAATAATAACATTAATAATAATAATAATAATGATAATGATGATAATAATAATAATAATAATAATAATAATAATAATAATAATAATAATAATAATAATAATAATAATAATAATAATAATAATAATAATAATAATAATAATAATAATAATAATAATAATAATAATAATAATAATAATAATAATAATAATAATAATAATAATAATAATAATAATAATAATAATAATAATAATAATAATAATAATAAATGAGGTAGCTGAGAATTGCGTATCAGTTAACTAAGAACATTTACAATAAGAACAGGAGAAATAAAAGCATTAAAAAAGAAGGAAAGAAAAAGTTTAAGGAAAATCTTGGGTCCAATTCAAACTGAAAAATCTCATGTGTTGCACTCACATGACTTTCTCTACTCTTGTACTAACCATTCTTACAATGGACAGCATAACTCAAAAACGAAAAGTCAGTTAAAAACCAAAGTTGGTATTTAAGTTTAGTGTATTTCAAGGATGCGACACAAAGATTTTCAAGATAATTCCTCCACCCTAGGTTACCCTTTACATGGAAAGTTTTTCAAAAATTTTTATTTTCTTGAAAATGGCTCTAACGATTTTGATTAAAATGCCATATGTTTGAGATATTCTTATAACAAATGAAATGTATATTTTGAATCTTCTGGATATAGCCTATATAGCCCTGTTTACTCTGGATGATTTTTGAATAAGTTGTAAACAGTAAGAGATAGACAAAATCTTATCGAACAGAAAATGTAGATCTAGCTAAAACACACAATTTATGTCTCAATAAATTTTTTTGTAGAGTGAACCATTTTGGAGATATTTCTTGTTATTTGTGTCAATTTCGGAAAACAAAAGTTAGTGAAATGGAACATCGTTGTACATTTTTTATATGTTAAGCGTGCAAAGAGAACGGGACCTCAAAGTTTTAAAACATTTGACTGTCACTCAAAGCCTACTGTACTCTAATATTCCCCTTGCACCTACAAGGGAATAAGCAATAAGATAATTTGTACAAATGTTTATCTCAGCTACCACGAAGAAGATATAGGAATAAGAGTTTGTATGAACTGTTAGTACAAGAGTAGAGAAAGTCATGTCATTTACAGCTAAATGTTTTAAGGATTAACCATGTAACGACGGGTATTTCAGTTACAGAAAACTAAATTTTTTTTAAAAAAGTCATGTGGCTGTAACATCTGACGAGGGGGCGCTGATGACGACATCCACAAACCGCTCCATATATCTGTATGGAACTGGTTGCAATTACTGTTGTTTTTGTGAAGTCGGATATTTCTTTTATAAATATATGGAGCTAAGAGGTTGGTCCATACGTCACAAATGACAAGAGTGGAACAACCGGTTAGTATGTACGCTACCGTTTTGAAGGTTATAACCAAGGTCTTTGCGGTTTATATTGATTCAGGAGTTACTGAGTTCAATTTTGCTCCTTACAGCCGCACCTTCAGAATTGAAACATTCTTTAGAACCAGCGGTGAAAGGCTGATATTACCCATATAGTTAACATTCAACATTTTACCAGCACTGTGAATTTCTCCGACTTTTGCAGACTTAACCTAAGTCAAAAGAACCATTGAATTGGTTGACCCTTTTTTTTCCACAATTGTAACAATAAATCCATCGACAACAAAGTTTTCTCACGTGCAACTGTTGATGTTGTTTTGGGTTTGACTCATGCTCAGTGTCGCCTGAATAAATTCACAATATCGATCTTTATCGACCTTAAGTATTGCTCGAACAGCGGCAATATTTTCATCAGTAACAGCACTTCATGAAATTCACCACTAAGAAAATCCCGTCTGTTTACTTCCTCTACTGGAATTGTATTCTACCCAAAAATTCGATGTTGAGATTTCACCAGAAATATGTTTTGAGGCCCCGAATCCAAAAAATAAAGCATTTTTAAAAAAAAGTCCCTGTGTGTCTCTGTGTCTTGTCTGTGGACAGCACAACTCAAAAACGAAAAGTCGGTTAAAAACCAAAGTTGGTATTTAAGTTTAAGGTCTTTCACGGATGCGACACGAAGATCTTGAAGAAAATTACTCCAATCTGAACTACCCTTTATATGGAAAATGTTTCGAAAATTTGTATTTTCTTGAAAATGACTAACGATTTTGATTAAAATGTCATAATTGAGATATTCTTATGACAAATGAAATGTATATCTTGAATTTTCTGACTATAGACCATGTAGTCCTATTTACCCTATATACCCCATATACCCTATACCATTTTTGAGATATTCCTTGTTATTTGTGTGAGTTATGCAAAACCAAATGACATCCTTATTCTTTTTTTTTTTTTTTTTTTTTTTTTTTTTTTTTTTTTTTTTGGTATGTTAACCGTGCAAAGAGAACGGTATTTGAAAGCTTTAAAAGATTTGACTATCGCTCAAACTCTACTGTATTCCCATATTCACCTTGTACCTACAGGAAGATAAACAGTAAACAAATGTTTATCTCAGCTAACACGAAGAAGATATAGGAATAAAAGTTTGTAAGAATGATGAGTACAAGAGTAGAGAAAGTCATGTGAATGCAACACATCGGATTTTTTCTACTGGATTCACAGATTTTAACACTTGAGTACGCAAATGTAATGACAGAGTGAATCATCAAGCCAGACTGTTACAGAAACATGATTTAGTAGTCAGCTAAATTATCTTCATTCACAACTCAGTTAGCGTTGCATGTTAAATGAGTACCGTTACTCCTTTCTCATTGTTATGTTTTCATTTAGACACAAGTCTATAGAATGTTAGGTTCATTCACTCACAGGAAACACGCTGAAGGTCTATCAAGAACTGTAGTCCAGCAACTATTTGGGGATACGTGCGAGGCAATAACGTGGCCTCGACTCATTTCATTCCTTATCTATAGGAAAATATATTTATCTATACTCATCCAGAGGAAACAGGACTACATGGGCTATAGCCAGAAAATTCAAAATATATACTTCATTTGTCATAAAAATATCTCAAACATATGGCATTTTAATCAAAATCGCTAGAGCCATTTTTGAGAAAATCAAGTTGTTCGAAAAATGTTTCATGTAAAGGGTAGTTTAGGGTGGGGCTATTTTCTTCAATGTCTTCGTGTCGCATCCTTAAAAGATGTTAAACTCAAATACCAACTTTGGTTTCTAACCGATTTGGTGTGTTATGCTGTCCAGAGGCTGATACACACTGACAGAGAGAGAGACAGACAGACAGACAGACAGACAGACAGACAGACAGACAGACAGACAGACAGAAAGAGAGACGCTTACACACACACACACACACACACACACACACACACACACACACACACACACATACAAACACGCGGACCTTTTCTTAAAATGCTTTTTTTATTCAGGGGGACTCAAAACAAATTTCCGGTGAAATCTCCACTTAGTAGTAGAGAAAGTACAAATGAAAAACTACTGTGACTACCAACAATCAAGCAGTAACACAAAGGGTTTTTCAAGGCCGTCAAGGACTGTACAGCAGCCGGCGTGTTTATAGAACTTCCAGAAAGGACCGTGTTACATCATCCCCGCTATATAAGGATGCTAGGTAAAGAGAGAGTTAGTGACAGTTATAGACATGAGTCTATTAGTGTGTCAGTGAGTGCGAGACAGCTGTGTGTGAGTGTGTGTGCGTGTGTGCGGGCGTGTGTGGATGGTACTGTTGTGAAAGATACGTCGGGTCGAAATGAAGTTTTAACGACTGCTGAGTGATTGAATTATCAGAGTTTTTGTTTGAGAGACAGAGAAAGTGAAGAAAGACAGTGTAAGGACTGAGTTGAGGTTAGGAGAAGAAAACAGGGGGGTGGTGTAATATCACGAAGGACTGTAGACTGTGTTAACGTCAGTAGATGAGAACTGTTTTTGTAAAAAACTTTGGAAGAAAAATAAGGTAACTGGACAGATTTTGTCTCTGTATCGAAGGTTTATCATTAAGTATTAGACCAACTTCGATATCACCAAGTATCGATAGTACTGATAGTTCCGTGATGAAGTGGTTTGGTTCAGAGAAATGATGTCATTTATCTTAAACTGGATAGAACGATGGAAATAGATAAGCGTACAACATAGAGTTGCTCACGAAATGCAATACATTACCTACACCTTTTTCCTATGTGACCATTAATAACTTAATTTCATATCGGTATATTTTCATCTTTGACCCTGGAGGCGTGGAGGCAACAAGTAAAACAGAAGTGGGTTACTTTTGTAAGTCAGGCGCCAGTCGGAGGCCCATTTACACCCTTCACTCAACTGTAGCAATTAAAACTACTAATCACTAACAGTATTTCAAGCCTGTCGTAAATTTGTGGTACTCACGCCGACTCGACTGCTGCTTGTTAATTCAGTGCTCCCTTGTGCCATATTAACAAACGGGTGCTAATTTTATATTTATGGTCACGTCTCCGAACTAGTGCTGGATATTCATCCACGAATGTCTTTGTTTACCAAGAAAATAACCAAGTAGATGTAAAAATGTGATGTGTTGCTTTTTCAGATTCTCTTCTATTCTTAAGGAAGTTTATTCTTATATCTACTTCGTGTTAGTAGATATAAGTCGATATTTTTAAGAGTTGTTCTCTATCCAAGTTTGGTATTTCTTTGACATTTCATTTCTGAGTTATGCACGCACACACACAGACACAAACACTCCCACATACATAAAACAAACACAGACACACACGCACCTTTTGCTAAGAATTATTTTTTGTTTTGGCTTATGTAAATCCTTAAAACGTGCATTTCCAGTAAACCTTCAGTGTGGAATTTTTGGGTGAAGAAATTCTCTACCTAATAAAAAAAAAAACATTTGATGTGTTGCACTCACATGACTTCTAACCATCCTTACAAACTCTTATTTCTATATCTTCTTCATGTTAGTTGAGATAAACATTTGCAGAAATTATCATACTGCTGATTTTCTTATAGGTGCAAGGGCAATATGGGAATACAGTAGGCTTTGTGCGACAGTCAAATCTTTTAAAGCTTTGAGATTCCATTCTCTTTGCACACTTAACATATAAACATGAACAACGATGATCCATTTCACGAAAGTTTTGTTTTTCGAAACTCACACACATAACAAGGGATATCTCCGAAATGGTTCACCCTACAAGAAAATTTATTGAGACATAAATCGTGTATTTTAGCAAGATCTACATTTTTGTATAGTATGATTTGGTCTACCTCTTACGGTTTACTCTTATGCAAAAGCCGTCCAGAGTAAATACGACTACAGGGGCTATAGCCAGAAAATTCAAGATATTCATTTCATTTGTCATAAAACTATCTCAAACATATGACATTTTGATCAAAATCGTTTGAGCCATTTTCAAGAAAATCAAAATTTTCGAAATATTTTCCATGTAAAGGGTAGTTTAGAATGGGGCTATTTTCTTCAAAACCTTAGTATCGCATTCCTGAAAGACATTAAACTTAAATACCAACTTTGGTTTTTAACGCACAGACCTTTTACTAAAACTGCCTTTTTTTATTCGGGGGGCCTCAAAACACATATTTCCGGTGAAGTCTTGACCTCGAATTTTTGGGTGGAATACAATACTTCCCCTACTTACCAGTAAATATAGTAAAAATGTCACAGAAGTTAAGTTCCCAACAAATATCATGTCAAAATATCATTTGTTTTTGTGCAGCAGTATAGAAGAAAATAAAGTGATAGTGATAAAGTGATAGTGATAATAATGATAATAATAATAATAATAATAATAATAATAATAATAATAATAATAATAATAATAATAATAATAATAATAATAATAATAATAATAATAATAATAATAATAATAATAATAATAATAATAATAATAATAATAATAATAATAATAATAATAATAATAATAATAATAATAATAATAATTTCCCTAGGGTGTCTTCCCCTTATTCAGAGCTTACCCTCATCGCCCGGCCGCTGCGTCCTGCAGCCGCAGCCAAGGCAACGGAGGAGTGCAGGTTGGGGGTGGCGGGGGTCAGCACGCCGACTCCCCCGACCGTAAGGCGACTACTTTGACCTTTTAGGGACGCTACCTTTCTATCAGGATAGCTCCTCAATTGGCCCCCCAGGGACCTAACGAGGCTGAGTGCACCCCGTACCAGACCTCCCAGCGGGGGAAAAATCCCATGCCGGTACCGGGGATCGAACCCGGGTCCTCCGCGCCACAGCCAGGCGCGCTACCACTGCGCTACGGAGGCGGTCATAATAATAATAATAATAATAATAATAATAATAATAATAATAATAATAATAACAACAACAACAACTTATTACATAACGACATAACATTCAATTAAAATAAGAGTCATGTGACTTTGAGAGTACAGATATTTTTGTAAAATTGTGAAAATATAGAATATAATGTCACCGCGCCCGCCGCATCTAATTGCCGACAACAATAGGAGCGTACGAGACAATAGCTATTACATGGCGGTGCGGTTTCTGGACCTTTCCGCCACAGGCACTCCCGAATATTCTACCTCCAGAACTTTCCCTCTGTTTAAGGACCTATATAAGTCGCTGCCAAGCACCGGGCAGGGGAGAGAAAAAGACGTAGAAGAAGCGTTGAGGAGTCGTGCCGACTAGCAGTTCAATCTGACAGTTCTTATTTGTGATTCGGCAGTTGTTCTGTTGCTCTGAGCTTGGACAAAAGTAATCTGAGTGTAACGTTAGCTCTACGCTAACTGACTAAAAGGCAATAAGGTGTGAATAGCAGTAACTGGTGTTTTACAAAAATAACCTGTTTTTTACCACATATTGTTACAGATTGTACGACTATGACTATGCCAGCTTAAATTTATGTACACATGCCAGTTTGATAGCCTAAGCTCCAACATTTTGTGCTCATTATTATCCAACAATGCAAAAACCTTTTGAATTCATTATAATTACGAAAGCTTTCTGATGGAGTTAAACATTGGCATGGGTAATAGAAAACTACTTGAGCAGAAACTAGCTTGTTGCCAAGTTCGCTCGTGAACCGGTCGCCGAAGCAAAAACAGCAATCTAAGGTAATGATGAATGTAGGTACATATTCGATGCGTCCCTGTTTTCTATGCGTCGGTAGTCAGGGAATTATATGTAATTACGTGAAGCATGCTTGTTAACAGCAGCTTGAAACTGAAGTAATATCAATGCAAACAACTGCACTTTGACAAGCGATTTCTTTGCTCTTCGAATCAGCATTTAAACCAACTCTAGCATGAAGCAATAGATTTCCTATTAGAATGTTAGCTCACTTTATGCCAATATTACTTTCTTTACTACGTATAGGGGAAGTATTGTATTCGACCCAAAATTTCGATGTCGAGATTTAACTGGAAATATATGTTTTGAGACCCCCTGAATTAAAAAAAGCTTTTTTAGAAAAAGGTCCGTGTGTGTGTGTGTGTGTGTGTGTGTGTGTGTATGTGTATGTGTGTGTGTGTGTGTGTGTGTGTGTGGTGTGTGTGTGTGTGTGTCAGTCTGTGTACAGCATAACTCAAAAACGAAAAGTCGGTTAAAAACCAAAGTTGGTATTTAAGTTTAATAGCTTTTAAGGATCCAACACAAAGATTTTGAAGAATATTGCTTCACCCTAAACTACCCTTTACATGGAAAATTTTTCGAAAATTTTTATTTTCTCCAAAATGGCTCTAACGATTTTGATTAAGATGTCATCTGTTTAAGATATTTTTTATGATAAATGAAATGTACATCTTGAATTTTCTAGCTATAGCCCATGTAGTCCTGTTTACTCTTGACGACTTTTGCATAACTGGCAAACCGTGAGAGAAAGACAAAATCTTACTATACAAAAAATGTAGATCTTGCTAAAACACACAACTTATGTCCAAATAATTTTTTTTGTACAGTGAAACATTTCGGAGATATTCCTTGTTATTTGTATTAGTTTTGGAGAATTTATACTTCTGTCAAATGGAACATCGTCATTCATTTTTTCATGCTAACCCTGCAAAGAGAACGGAATCTGAAAGGTTTAAAAGATTTGACTATCGCTCAAAGCCTACTGTATTCTAATATTCCTCTTGCACCTACAAGGAAATAAGCAATAAGATAATTTCTGCAAATGTTTTTCTCAACCAACACGAAGAAGATAGAAGAATAAGAGTTTGTAAGATTGGTTAGCACAAGTGCAGAGAAAGTCATGTGAATGCAGTACATCAGGTATTTTTCTCTTGTACCTACAAAGAAATATTAATAAAACCACTTCTGGAAATACAGATATAAACTAACATGAAATGGAGAGAATACCTTTATAAGAATAGATTCTAAAAGCGTGGGCAAGAAAACTAATGTTCTGGTTTTTCTTCGGCATTTGCTTATAGCATTTCAGGGATTGAGAAAGCGGTTTTAAGTGTTAGTAAATGATAATTGTGATTAATGCCTAATACATTTTAATAGGCAATCTAAACACCAGTTTGCTGAGCACAGTAGGAAAATAAAATTGTATACCTTT
The DNA here is from genome assembly GCA_030765045.1 of Tenodera sinensis. Classification (NCBI taxonomy): domain Eukaryota; kingdom Metazoa; phylum Arthropoda; class Insecta; order Mantodea; family Mantidae; genus Tenodera; species Tenodera sinensis. The sequence goes on from CM060974.1 coordinate 37,423,811, forward strand.
CTAGATAAATGATTTGTATTATTAAAACGGTAAATATAATTAATAGGAAATAATTATAAAATAATACGTGTATGGATAATTGCCAAAGAAAGAGAGCATTTTATTTTTACACAAATAAAAACAAAGGCAGGTAAATTAATTATGCCAGCATTAATAAAAGAGTAGCTTTTTTCCCCACAGTGTGTACAAATAAATTGGATTATAAGTTACACAAGGGGGGAATCCCTCGCACCCTGTGGCCTAGACAGATATAGTGTGACTAACACTCCTTAGGAGGAAGAGATGAAGTGAAGGAACCACGGGGGACTACGGGACACAAGCCACAGAGACGCGCGGAAGTCCCTACCAGTTTCAGGTTCAAAGACCTTCTAGTGTCTACGGAGAGCACTCTTTTCCTTGGACGTCATTTGGAATGAAAGAGAAATTGTGGTAATTGTGAGATCACCCCAGCATTCGCCTATCTGGCAGACAAAACCACGAAAAACCCAAGAGGTAGATGGAATTCGAACCCCTCAGATTTCACCGGAGACATACTTTGAGGCCCCCTGAATCCAAACAAAGGCATTTTTAGAGAAAGGCCCATGTGTGTGTGTGTGTATGTATGCATATTTCTGTGTGTATGTGTGTGCGTATCTGAACAGCATAGCTCAAAAACAAAAAGTCGGTTAACGACCTAATTTGGTATGTAGGTTTAATATCTTTCAAGGCTGAGAGACAAAGACTTTGAAGAAAATTCCTCCACTCTAAACTACCCTTTACATGGAAACTTTTTCGAAAATTTTGATTTTCTTGAAAATGGCTCTGACGATTTAGATTAAAATGTCATATGTTTGAGATATTTTTATGATAAATGAACTGTATATCTTGAATTTTTTGGCCATAGCCCATGAAGTCCTATTTACTCTGGATGACTTTTGCATAACTGGTAAACCGTAAGATATAGACAAAATCTTACTGCACAAAAAATGCACACCTTGCTAAAACACACAATAATGTATAAATAAATTTTTTGTAGAGTGAACCATTTTGCAGATATTCCTTACTATTTGTGTAAGTATTGGAGACCATACCTCTGTCAAATGCAATAGCGTTATTCATTTTTTTATGTTAACAGTACAAAGAGAACGGAACTTTAAAGCTTTAAAACATTTGAGTATCGTTCAAAGCCTTCTATATTCCCATATTCCTCTTGCACCGGCAAGAAAATAATAAGATAATTTCTACAACTGTTTATCTCAACTAACATGAAGAAGATATAGGAATAAGGGTTTGTCTGAATGGTTAGGACAAGAGTAGAGAAAGTCATGTGAGTGCAACACATCAGATTTTTTTACCTATGCATGTCTGTCCCGCCCTGGAAATCCCTTGACCCGCCTCAGAAGGGCGTGCCGAACAGTTTGGGAACCACTGGATTAGAAGATGTTAATGCTTAAGTGTACGACAGATGTATAGGTAGACACTCCTTACCGAAATGGTAACCCATAATTATTATTTTCGAATTCATAACCTGTTCTGTCAGTCCAGGATATGATGCATTTATATTAGCTGGCTTACCTCATGCTGCACAGTACACTTTTTTACTCAAATAACGAATTAATTCATTTGATTTACCTCACTACCTCCACTTTTTATAATTGTAATTCCCTAGAGTCCCATGTTTCCTAATATCGGGTGGAAAATCCCGCGAACTTCACGCAAAAGTGCATCTAACATTTAGGTTCCTTAAATTCCCATGTCCCTCGACATGCCCCATAGCCTTTGATGCTAGAAGAATCGGTTGGAATGGTGGAGTGATTTTTACTTTCTCTTCTGGTAAGTAGAATAAAGTATTGTATTCCACCCAAAAATTAGATGTAAAAATTTCATCGGAAATATATGTTTTGAGCCCCCTGAACCCCCCAAAAAAGCATTTTTAGAAAACGGTCCGTGTATGTGTGTCAGTCTGTGGACAACATAACTCAAAAACGAAAAGTCGGTTAAAAACCTAAGTTGGTATTTAAGTTCAAAGTCTTTCAAGGATGCGACACGAAGATTTTGAAGAAAATAGCCCCACCCAAAACTACCATTTACATGGAACATTTTTTGAAAATTTTGATTTTCTTGAAAAGGCTCTAACGATTTTCATTGAAATGTCATATGTTTAGGATATTTTTATGACAAATGAAATGTATATTTTGAATTTTCTAGCTATAGCCTATGTAGTCCTGTTTACTCTAAATGACTTTTGAATAACTCGTAAACCGTAAGAAATAGACCAAATTTTACCCTACAAAAAATGTATATCTTGCTAAAAGCCACAATTTATGTCTGAGCACTTTTTTTGTAGAGTGAATCATTTCGGAGATATTCTTTATCGCTCAAAGCCTGTTGTATTCTAATATTCCCCTTGCACCTACAAGGAAATAAGCAATAAGATAATTTGTACAAATGTTTATCTCAACTAACACGAAGAAGATATAGGAATAAGGATTTGTAACAATGGTTAGTACAAGAGTAGAGAAAGTCATGTGAGTGCAGCACGTCATATTTGTTATATATACTTCCAGTAAATGAAATGTTTGTAGTCTTTCTTTCGCACCATAGTTATTTAACAACATAAAACATAAATACTACTTTTTAAAAAATGGAGAAACCCTTAACATGTACAGAGTGTTTAGAAAAGATGTCCGATATTGTAACAGGAGTTGGGATTGGTCAAAACTGCTCCACCCTAATCTGCCCTTTATATGAAAAATTTTAAATTTCTTCAAAATGGCTCAAAAGATTTTGATTAAAATTACATATGTTTAAGATATTTTTATGAGAAATGAAATGTATATCTTGAATTTTCTGGCTATAGCCCATGTAGTCGTGTTTACTCTGGATGACTTTTTAATAACTCGTAAAACGTAAGAGATAGGCCAAATCTTACTATACCAAAGATATAAATCTCGCTAAAACACACAATCTATGTGCAAATAATTTTTTTTTTTTTTTGTAGAGTGAACCATTTCGGAGATATTGGTGTTATTTGTGTGTTACAGAAATCAAACTTTCGTCAAATGCAACATCGTTGTTCATTTTTATATGTTACCGTGTAAAGAGTACAGAATCTCAAAGCTTTAAAACATTTGACTATCGCGCAAAGCCTACTGTATTCCCATATTCCACTTGTACCTACAAGGAAATAAACAATTAGATAATTTCTGTAAATGTTTATCTCAACTAACACGAAGAAGATATAGGAATAAGAGTTTGTAACAATGGTTAGTACAAGAGTAGAAAAAGTCATGTGAGTGTCACACATTAGATTTTTCAATATAATATTGCATGTTTGTGTACATACAAAATTCCAAATTCTCCCACATGTTCTCAAAGGACAGATTTGAATATAAACTCATCAAAGTGGAAGTGCAAATGCTGTTGACTCATTCTTTAGTGAAGGTAAATACAGGAACAAGAAAATATGATTAATTTATCACCTAATTCGTTTTCCATACACATGCTGTCTTTCGGTTTTAAATTATGCGTTCAGTTATAATTGGAAGTTGTCAGTGTTATGATCAAATCATATTGGCTGAGGCTCAAGGTTAAACTAGGTTTGGTTGCTTGACTTGCCTATACGAGCTGTAAGCAATGAATATTAATTGATTGAGCTGCACGATTCGTGACTCACGCCCGAGCATGTCTCTCAACTACCACGAAATCTGTTCATAACATCAGCATTTCCTACCCTGCAAGTCTGAATGTTCACTGCACTGCTTCGGTATAGTGCCATTCCATGATGAATCAAGCTTACGGGACCCTGGCACTGATAAACGATTTTTACGTTGATGTATATAACTGTTCCCCAAACCTTCAATCATCGGTTGGCAGTGACATTTTTTAGATTCCCCCATTTTCTAAGGTCTAGCTCTGGCTTTAAGGCAATGTATACCTATATAAAATTTGGAGAAAGGATAAAGGGTACAGACACAGAGAGGGCACCTCGCTCACTTTGACCCACACAGATCTATTGTGGCTACCAGCCCCCAGGAGGGAGGGATGGAATGAGGGAACCGAAGTCCCTAACAAGTGCTGAGATATCTTCATTCCGGTGGCAGGACCCGTCAATCAGCCATCACACCGCGGTTCGGTGTCTCACTGAGCGTCCCCCCTCGACGGAGGGCAAGGGCACGTCAAACGCCACCTAGCGCCGAGAATAGTAGTTACAATGCGCAATCATCCGCGCCATCAGCCCAGCACTGGCAACACTACACGCCTGAAAGTACACTTGAAAGATGATAATGGAATGAAAGGAAATTATGGAAAGGAAAACGTGGTATTAAATATGGCACTCCAGCATTCACCTAAGTGACATGGGAAAACCACGGAAAAACCCGCGGCCACGGGGATAGAACCCACGACTTCCCGAATACGCGTCACAGACGTTACCGCCTGAACCATCCCCCTCGGTAAATTTGGAAAAAATTGCTGAAAATTTTAATTTTCTGCATTGCCTATTATGCTTATACTTTGTGCCTTAATTAGCACATTATTTTGGTGCTAATTATTTGAAAAGTTCGCATTAATAATTCAAGTTAGTGGTGTTTTCTGTTCAATATTATACTAAAAATTCGCATTAATTTCGCAGAAATTTTCGGGTAAAATTAATACACGTAGACATTGTTGAAATTAAAGTTAACTGGTAAGTAATGTTACTGTAACTTTTGTGCTGTGTTACCCCATCTAGGGTAATTTAGGTTAATTCCTTTCTCTTATATACATACTTATGGCCAACACATAGGACCGTGTGGATAATGAAGGCATATCAAACACAGTCAGATTTGTGTCGTAATAACATGCATTTATGCATTTAAATTCACAACTTAAGAAGTTCCCTCCGGTTAAATCGGAATTTCCTGTATAAGCACATTTATAACAATCAGTAACAAGATTTCTTGTTTCTCACTTACAAACCCTTAAAATGTACCAGCAAGTTGAACACTTTACTTTCCTCATAAACAACACCTTTTGTTTTTACATTAAACTGTATGAGTTGAATATTTAACCTGTGAGTTTTCTCTTGCACTGCACCAATTTACACTTCTTAAAATGAGAAATTCTGAGTTGAACATATTTACACGAGTCAGTGATTAATTATGAAACATTTACAACACTTTAATAAAATGTTCAAATAAACCCTGACTTTTGCTACACGTATGAAACCAAAATCTCAACTTCTTACACCAGCAATTTGAAAATACAATACTTAAAACCTTTCTACTGACGCATACGCTCCTCTCCGTCGAAGACGTCGCCTTTAAGACCTATAAGATCTCGTGTTTGGTGTCCGGACTAGCTCTAGCAAGAGGTCTTAATCTCAGGGTATGCGCGAGTTATGGTAGGAATGGAACCAAACGAAGAATCAACCAACAGACCACTTTATTTGTAAATGTCCAGATTTGTAGAGAACTGCCGACGATATTTAAATAGAATGTAACTTTGTAACTTCAACTACAACGTTATAACACTTTAACTTTGTCACCCTTTAGCGACCGCTGAATTATGTATACGCGCTAGCTTACGTACAACTCCCAAGTTGCACGTGTACTCTCGGCTCGATTCAAGACGAGTGTGTCTTGCGTTGCATTTGTTTTTGCGCGAGCAACACGAAGGAAGCGATTTCCATTGGCTAACTTTAGAGCACGTCATGGTAAGATAGGAATCAGCCCGCGGGATCACTATGGCTTAGTACAAACAACAATTGTAACCTTATCACTCATTTAAATCTGCCTAGGCTTCCATTCTTGAGACTTTAACATATTCAGCTTTATTACGTTTTCCCCTTAACTATTGACTAGAATCTCCTTTTGTTTCTTTCCATTATCAAATATATATTGACATTATAATTTCGGTTTCACTACTAAAATGCTCTATAGTTAACTCCTGCTGGCTTACTTCACCAAGAACATTAGCCATGGAATTAATAACCATAACATTATAAACATGGATTTTTCTTCCCAAATGTTACCGCCAATTTTAGTTACTAAATTCCCCACACAGTACTTATCTTTCACTATGTACTGCTGCATTCATTTCCCGGGTCGACACCAGCGCCATTTTACTGTGAAGCTTTAGTTGGACGCAGAGACAAGGAAATCACGTTGTTAGACTTCCAACTCCTTAGAAGACCCCACTGTAAGTTGGAGAATTTAAAGTCATATCGGCACGTTGGCCATGATACCTCAGTGGTATAGAAAGCATTATTTTATTGCACAAACTGTGATAAACGGTCATCTTAAGCATGAACAATGAAATGCATAAACAGAATCTGCAAATAGCCATTTTGTAGTACATAAGCGGTTCATTTGTTCCGTTCCTCGACTGTTCTGCTGTGGAGTCGAGTTTCCTCCACTCTCAAGATGGAAAAGCAATTATCTTCTGCTTCCGTATTCACTGAGATAGGAAATAAATTATGTCATACGAAACCAAGGTAGCCTTACAGAAGTGTTACGTAACACTGCCGTATTCTCTGCAATGGGAGTGGTGACAGCAGAAGTAAAAGGTTACAAGATACGAGCCCTTTTCTTAAGGTTATCCACCTATTCTGGAAATGTATATATCCTGCTGAGTTTATCTAAATGTTTTCGAGATCTTTTCACATGCTGCATTGCCACAACTGTTTGTTTTAAATCTCAAACAACAATTTTAATGAGTATTCAAAAACACATGATTAATCAGCATAATCAAAGTTGGAACTGTATTTGTTTTGCAATATAGTAATTGCCATAATACTTATGTGTTGGTATATGAGTGTTAAAAAATCTGTGTTGCACTCACATGACTTTCTCTACTCTTGTACTATCCCTTCTTACAAACTCTTATTCTTATATCTTCTTCGTGTTAGTTGAGATAAACATTTGCAGAAATTATTGTTTATTTCCTTGTAGGTGCAAGGGGAATGTTAGAATACATTAGGCGTTGAGCGATAGTCGAATCTTTTAAAACTTTGAGATTCCGTTATCTTTGCAGGGCTAACACATAAATAATGAACAACGATGTTCCATTTGATGAGGTTTTGTTTTCTAAAGCTCGCACAAATAACAAGGAATACCTCCGAAATGGTTCACTCTACAAAAAATTTATATGGACATAGATTGTATGTTTTGGCGAGATCTACTTTTTTGTATAGTAAGATTTGGTCAATCTCTTACGGTTTACCATTTATGCAAACGTCATGCAGAGAAAACAGGACACATAGGCAATAGCCTATACATTTCGTTTGCTATGAATAATATCTTAAACATATAGCATTTAAATCAAAAGCATTAGAGCCATCTTCGAGTAAATCAAAATTTTCGACAAAGTTTCCATGTGAAGGGTAGTTTAGGGTGGGGCAATTTTCTTCATAATCTTTGTGTCACATCCTTAAACGACATTAAATTTAAATACCAACCTTGATTTTTAACCGAGTTTTCACTTTTGAGCTATTCTGTTCACACACAAACGGACATTTCCCTAAAAATGCTTTTTTTGAATTCAGCGGGCCTCAAAACATATCTTTCGGGTGAAGTCTTGTCATCAAAATTTTGGGTGGAATGCAATAGTTCCTCCACTTAGTACAGAAAGTAAAAGGAATAAACGAATGCGGAAATGAGCATAAAAACTTCTTAAAGAATGTAGCCATACTAATATACGAGAGTAAAGTGGAGATATTCTCAGAGATGTTATTCACTTCGGTGAATTTGTTGCTCATTCTCTTCGTCTAACAGTTTTCCAACAAACCTAACATATAGTTTAGTAGCCCGATGTTTTTTTTTTTTTTTTTTTTTTTTTTTTTTTTTTGCATGATTGTAACCGGAAGGAGAAATGAACCACGCCTGTGAGATAGATTATACTTTTGCTTCTAACCCAAACCAACCTATTGAGACAGACGCAAATGTAACGTTGAACGAATCAATCTCGTGAACCAACGTAGAGTGAGTGAGTGTGTGGGGTTTAACGGCCCGACGACAACGAGGTCATTTGGGCCCACAGTTAAACAGAAAGTCTAAAACACACTCACATAGTTAAAATTAAAATTAAAAGAGATGGGTAAAATGTGAGGTATAAAAGGTCTAAAATATAAAACTGCTAAAAACTATAAAATCCATCATAAATTAAAAAGAAAAACAAGTCTGAGGTTCAAAAAGTCAAGACGTTAAAACATGTAAAAGAAATCTTAAAAGGCTAAAAACATGTCAGACCTGTTTATCGAAGCCAATATGGACGACGAACTGTAGAGTCTTAGCTACAGATTCCGGGTCGTCGACGACGACGTGCTACTGGCAGGCTGAGGATTCAGCCCGACGACTTTTGCTGCGTACCTACCCCTGTTAGGGCTTAACCGCAGGTAGGAAATTTGGATAAGGGGTTTTGTAGGGTGACTTGTTTTGGTTTAGGTTGGTGTGGGTTAGAAGGGAGCACTAAGGCCCCTTGACAGCTGTCCTGCAGGATGCAACAATGTTAGCATTCTGACGTTAAAAATAGATTTTTAAAAGTTTTATGAAATTGGTGTTTTGAATTTTGAATTTTGATTGGGGAAGAAATTTTGGAGAGGATCAACTCTCTGGGGATCTTTGGAGATCAGCTTTAGCTGCTGGTGGAGGTTCTCCATGGTTATGGGGCGTGCCCGCAAGCCATGCGGGGTACCCTATACGCCTTGAAGCGGCGTGTTGATGGGTCGTAGTCCCCTAGAGACCTAACTAGGGCGCTTTGATGGTTTGGCAATTCCCGGGTCGTCGCCTAGAATAGAAGCTAGTGTAGACCCCAGACCAACAGACTGGCGCTCACGAGCGTATTGCGGACAATCGAGTAATATATGTGCGACAGACAGTTCGACGTCACATGTAGGACAGACAGGCGCCGGGTCACCACGCAAAAGGTAGCCATGTGTGGCTCGTGTGTGCCCTATCCTCAGGCGGGTTAGAATAACTTCAGCCCGCCTGGAATCCCTGCAGGAGGTCAGCCAGGATTGAACGCCGTCCTTAACTGTCCGCAATCGAGTGCCAGCCAGCGCGAGGTGAGTGCTGCCATACAGTTAATAAATGTCGACGAAAGCATCGCCGCACATCTGTATAAGGCCAACGTAGAAACAAGAACTAAGAATATCAAGACCAGCATACGTATAATAAGTAGAGCAAGTATTGTATTCCACCCACAAATTCGATGTCCAGATTTCACCGGAAGTATATGTTTTGAGGTTTCCTAAATCCAAAGCACCATTATTAGAAAAAGGTCCATGTGTGTCTGTGTGTCTGTCAGTCTGTGGACAGCATAACTTAACGAAAAGTCTGTTAAAAACCAAAGTTGGTATTTAACTTTAATGTCTTTCAGGGATGCGACACGAAGATTTTGAAGAAAATAACCCCGCCCTAAACTACCCTTTATATGTAAAATTTTTCGAAAATTTTGATTTTCTTGAAAATAGCTCTAACGATTAAAATGTCATATGTTTGAAATATTTTTATGACAAATAAAATGTATATCTTGAATTTTCTGGCTATAGCCCCTGTAGTATTTACTCTGGACGACTTTTGCATAACCGGTGAACCGTTAGAGATAGACCAAATCATACTATACAAAAAATGTAGATCTTGCTAAAATACACAATTTATGTCTCAATAAATTTTCTTGTAGGGTGAACCGTTTCGGAGATATTCCCTGTTATGTGTGTGGGTTTCGGAAAACTTAAAACTGTCGTGAAATGGAACATCGTTGTTCACTTTTTTATATGTTAAGCGTGCAAAGAGAACAGAATCTCAAAGCTTTAAAAGATTTGACTATCGCACAAAGCCTACTGTATTCTAATATTCCCTTTGCAGCTACAAGGAAATAAGCAATAAGATAATTTGTACAACTTTTTATCTTAGCTAACATGAAGAAGATGTAGGAGTAAGAGTTTGTAAAAATGGTTAGTACAAGAGTAGAGAGAGTCATGTGAGTGCAACACATTCAGATTTTTTTAAGAAAAACCATCAGAAGAGCATAAGTTTGGTTAGTTCCCTGGATTATGTATACAGTAAGATTCACAAAAACTGTATTTTATACCCCTTCAGTAAGTTGAATTGATAAGGAAAAGGTTTAGGAAATCGTAATTTCTATGAAATGAGCTTTGAAACTTCGATATAAAATTCTGGGTACCTCTATAATCTAACGCGATGTGCAATGGAAAACAAAGGACGCATAGAACTAAGCTACTCGTACCTCACATACCAGGCCGGCGAACAAACACATGCAAGGTCAGGTTGCCTCACCTAACAATCGAGCGGCAGACACAAATGAGGTTTCTGCAGAGCCTTCGAGAAATATCTGGCTACGTGATCGCCGGCGTGTTTGAAGAAGTTCACGAAAGGTCCGTGTGGCGTCATACATACTGTATTAGGAGGCGAGGAAACAGCTGAGAGAGTTACATACAGTGTGTGTGTGTGTGTGTGTGTGTGTGTGTGTGTGTGTGTGTGTGTGTGTGTGGTACATTCATCGTGAAAGGTACGTCACGTCGAAGTGAAGAGTCGGTCTGGGTGGCTCAGTTTGTTAGATGCTGGCCTACTGATCGCAGGATTGTGGGTTCAAATCCGGTCCAAACCGATGGTTTTAAGTGTACTTAAAAACGACAGTTCCATTTCAGTATATTTACTGGTATGTAAATGAAGTCCTGTAGGACCAAATTTCGACACACTAGCGACGCTGATTTGATCCTGGCAATTGACAGCGTCGTTAAACATCAGAATAACTTTTCTAAATAACATTTTTTTAAGTCAAAGTGAAGAAGATTTAACGAGGGTCGAATGGTTGTATCGTCAGAGTTAGTTTATGAGAGACAGAGAGAGTGAAAGGAGTGAGTCAAGGTTACGAGAAGAAAACAGTTGTGAGTTTAATATCACGAAAGACTGTAGACTGTGTTAGTGTCCATAGAAGAGAAATGTGTTTTTGTGCAAAAGCTTAGAAGAAAAATAAGGCGATAGAAAAGTAATTAGACTGCACTTTTGTCGTTTTGTCACGATGGTGTCAGGAGTAGGATTCGTCGAACTGCCGTCTTGTTACAGTAACTATTTACAACATAGTAGAGCATCCTGCAGTTGTTGAAATAATTCTTAAATGTTTGCTGGGCCAAATAAATACTTAAAAATCGATTTTGAGGCCTCTTTTAGCTGCAGCCACCTCCTGTAACACGCCAGAGTCGGAGCCGCCACTGCTAGATAGGGATTACTGTAACGAATTCCACGGCATGGCATGGCATTCTGATAATACCCTCTATACTAGCATACTCACCCCACACCCGGACAAGGGTGGGGAAAACTAGTGCAAAGCGAGGGATGCAAATCCCACGAATAAACTGGCAATGGTCCATGTTATTTCGGAGGTACATAAAACGCGTTTACCGGCAAAACGAGCAAGCGAGCGAGGGAATAAGGAAAGAAAGAGAGAGAAAAAGAGGAAGAGGAGGGGGGTAAGTAATTTTTAGCGAAGCGAAAACGCTTCAGATAAAAACCCGAAATCGCTCAACCTCAAATCCTAAGCGAGCCCTTTCACCGTTGCAGTTATCTATTTTCGACTTATATTGCTTTTGGGAGGTGGAGAGGGGCCTTCGCTGAAACGCTCATGAGGGTCTTGACCCCCTCCCCCCTCCGCCCCCTTCCATCCAATCGTTGTAAACCTACGTCACGTCTTCCTAATGCTAGCCTCTTCACGGTAATGCAAGTACTTTCTTTCAATATAAAAGCAAATAGCCTCAATATAGCTTTATGTCTTTGCACTTTGGAGAAGGAATTTATCCATTTGCTTTCGAAGTTACTGTACCTGTTCTTAACTGTAGAGAAAATGAGCGAGTTGGCCATGTGGTAACGTGTGTGCCTCCCATTTGGAAGGTCGTGAGTTCGAGCCTTGCGTCCACACTTCCTGAACCATATGGTCGCAAAGCGAATGCTAGGAGAGATGTCACGGCGGCTGTGCGCTTCAAACGACACTACGTTGCTAGGCAACGCCCAACTATGAGCGCGGCGAGAGCAAAGGCCATTCTAGATTGTACGAGAAGCTTCGAGAAATCTTGTATTTCCAGGGAATTCGACGCCACCTAATACTCCGCTATATCTAATAATTTAAATAATAATGCTATTGTAATAAATAATAATAATAATAATAATAATAATCAATAGTATAATTAATAATTTAATTTTGCATTTTTTTAATAATAGTTGTAGTTTTGTGAGAGTGATGTTTGTGTGTATGAAATATATTTTATTTTTTCTAGTTTTGTGAGAGTGATGTTTGTGTGTATGAAATATATTTTATTTTTTCGTAGTGAGGAGATAATTGTTTTTTAATTTTATCCTTATTTTAGTGCTTTTTATCCTATAAATTGTTATATGTTTATAAACAAATTATTTTTATCTTTATAAACGTATTCAGAAAGCTTAACCTTATGATTGTGTGAAATGAATAATTGTTATTGTTTAGTAGTATTTGTATCTTTGTGAGAGTGATTATGTGTGAAATGTTATAATTTGTGCTTTTGTTTTTTGTATTGAGGAGATAAACATTTTTTTCGCGTATTTTATTTATTCTATTTTTTCCCTTTATGTTATATATAATTTTAATACGTTTATTTTCCCCTTACTTTATATATATTATTCCTATAATTTTATCTGTTAAGTATGTTTTATGTATGAATGTGTAGAATAAATAAATGTTACAGTATATTAGCCCTGGTTTAAGTAACTATGTCCATGGTTAGTATATAGATTTTTAATCAATTCATTTTTTATAAGAGCTAGTTCTCCGTAGGGAGGTTCCGACCGCCTCAGTTGCCGTCGTGTGGGCCGGACATTCGAGCCCCGAAAGGGGCTCTGATTGGGTTGGACTCGGCGGGATAGTGGTTCCCAATACCCATGGAAGATTGGGTATGCCTGTGCAGAGAAATGTGTTTTGTGATCCAGTTTTAGAAGGGAAATAAAGTGACATTAAAAGCAACCGGATTTGCCATTTGTAGCAATACTATGACTCCGACCGCCGGGCACAACAACACAGAAAATTGTGTGTTAGGGATACGAGAATGAAACACTTGTGAGTTGTGATATCACGAAGGACTGGAGACGTCACTAAAAGAGAACTGTGCTGTCGTGCATTGCTTTGGAGGAAAATAAAGTTGAGGAAAAGAAACTAGACTTTGTCACACTGATGTCAGGAGTGGGATTTCTCGAGTTGTCGTTTTCTCACAAACTTACATCCTCCCTATCTCCTGTTCCTCCATCTCCTTTCATATTCTCCCCATTCGGTCTCTTCAGGGTTGAAGCGTCAGTGACAGCTGAAGGTGACTACCTTGTGAGGACTTGGCGCACTAAGACTGCAATTTTGGCGCAATGGTGGTGTTTTGTTTGCCTGCACCGCTTGGGGCCGATGTCGAACCCTATATGGCTGGTGGCTGCATCGCTAACCCTGGTGGCGGGATGAAGAACCTCCAGTTCACGTCAAAGATCCTCACGCCCATAGCCCTGGTTCTGGCTCACCCGCAAAGCCTTCCTATCTATATGCAAGGCTCCCCTACCAATATAGCCCTGCCTGCTAACCTAATTGCCGACCTCACGCTCACGTCCTCGGTGGAGGTGATTAGGACCAGTATCACTCATCCCCCCCAACCGGAATGTTGGTTCGTACGAACCAAAGATTGACATACCCTCGCCCAAAACGACCCTTCACATGGAATATTGTTCAAAACGTTTAATGTTTGAGATAATTGTAACAAAATGACAAAAATCAGTCCGGTTACTTTTCTATCACTTTATTATTTTCTAAAATTTTACCACAAATACTGTTTTTCTGTCGTTAACAGTTTACAGTCTTTACGGCCATAACCCATAAGTTTTACTTCTCATAACCTTGCTCAATGAGCTTAGTATCTTTCTTCACTTTCTCTGCCTCTCATGCACTAATTATAACGATGTAATCCGTGGCGACGCTCCTTGAATCTTCTTATGATGTATCAACACGACGACACACACAGCTGTCTCACCCTCACTGACACACTGACTGACTCATGTCCGTAACTCAGCTCTAAAACTGACTCATTCATTGTTCTTCTCAGGCCTTCTTATGTACTAGGGATGACGTCATATGGACATTTCTCGAGTATCACACAAAGGCGCACCGGAAATGACTCAACTAGAAGTCTCGCGAGCGTTCTCGACACTCGTTTTGTATTTGCCGCCTCAATTGTTGACAGTCACGTACCCCGCTCGCTAGCATAGTGTGGTGTGAAGTAGTTCGGCCCCATCCGTGCTTGTTGAGCGCCGAGCCCGACGTCATAGTATTTACATTATTAGTCAAACGTATATCTTGAAGTTTCTGCCCCCAGAGCTCATTTCAGCCTAATTTCAACTATATCATTCACTTTTTCTCTCTTATTAGATTACAACTAACCGAAAATATGCGGATAACTTTCCAAGTAAACACAGGAGATAACTTGGCACATTAAGAAAAGATATTACCTACATGCATAAATGTGCACAATAGGACTCCCCAAATCTTTCTGGTAATGCTGTATAATTACAAGCTGTCGCAGCATATGCACTTAATGGTCTTTAACAGCATTCCTTCTCCACACTAAAACACATTATTGCTTGTTTTGCATGCAGAAATAAATTTTAAAGTCGCCCGTAAGCTACAGCACATTGCGACCCCGGTTTCCCAGGAAGGTGTATGTTTCTAGAATACCACCACTATGTTTTAGGACTCCATTCTCTCAGGCTGGCCCCATAGCTCAGTCAGTTGAGAGCCTGTCTGCTATGCAAGAGGTCCCGGGTGGGAATTTTTCTCCAGGCAACATTATTTCTTACCCTCCCCAGAATCTGTGCCTAGGGTCAGGTGGGGAACAGTCGAACCTATGGACCGTACAGAGTGAAGACCTGGATTCGGGTGGTCAGCCCAGCACCAGGTAAGAGAGTGAGGAAGAGGATGATACGAAATGCATGCGAAATGGATGATTGGAAAGATGATTATGCACCAGTTGGTGGAATCAGTGGCGGTGGAAACCGCAGAACCGGGATAAAACCCGCCCAGACGCCGCTTTGTCCACCACGAATAACACATGTGGGTCCCTGGGATCGAACGCGATAGGCGAATGGTCTAATCTTACGACAATATATTAAAGGAAGATACAGTTAAAAAAAATCTTATCTGTCGCAATCACATAGCTTTCTCTACTTCATCCCAGTTGAGATAAACATTTGTACAAATTATCTTATTGCTTATTTCCTTGTAGGTGCAACGGGAATATTAGAATACATTAGGCTTTGTACGATAGTCAAATGTTTTAAAGCTTTCAAATTCCGTTCTCTTTGCACGCCTATCATACAGAAAAGTAAATAAAGATGCTGCATTTGACGAAAGTTTTGTTTTCCGAAACTCACTCAAATAACAACGAATATCTCGAAAATGGTTCAGTCGACAAAAAATGTATTTGAGTATAAATTGTGTGTTTTAGCAAGATCTACATTTTTGGTGGTACAGTAAGATTTGGTCTATTTCTTACAGTTTACCAGTTATTCAAAAGTCATCCAGAGTAAACAGGACTACATAGGCTACAGCCAGAAAATTCTAAATATACATTTCGTTTGTGATCAAAATATCATTTTAGTCAAAATCATTAGAGCCATTTTCAAGAAAATCAAAATGTTTGACAACTTTTCCATGTAAAGGGTAGTTTAGGGTGAAGTAATTTTCTTCAAAATCTGCGTGTCGCATCGTTGAAGGACATTAAATTTAAATACCAACTTCGGCTTTTAACCGACTTTTTGTTTTTGAGTTATGCTGCCTACAGACACACACACACACACAGACACACACACACACACACCCACACACACCCACACACGGACCTTTTCCTAAAAATGCTTTCTATTTCTATTCAGGGAGCCTCAAAGCATATATTGCTGGTGAAATTTCGACATTGTATTTTTGACTGGAATAAATACTTTTTCTACTTACTATACGTAGTAGAGAAAGCAAAAAAAAAAAGGTTTCTCTCAAGATTCAACCCATAGTTTATCGTGATTTTTTTCGACGCATGTTTTAATATACACTTCCCGCTCATGTGTCACGTTGGGAAGTTAAATTTCCTGCATTCGGTGTTGGTGACCTCATCTATCTGCATGCTTTTTGTACTTTCCTGCGTGTATTTACGTGAACTATATTAAACCTTCTTTAGGTTAAATCTTTGCATTAGTAAATATACAGGCTCCTAGAGACATACGTGCAAATATTTGTTCTGGTAATTAAGGACTGTGTAATGAACTATATGGCATCGATATTTTCTTTATTTGCGGAGATATAATTTTACTTATTGTTAGGAGTATGTTTTCAGGTTGGTTAGTACCTTCAGAAAACATGGCGCAGAGTGGGCGATATGAATGCTGTCTTCGAACTGATTTCCAATTCTTTCTGCAAGACCAATGGCCTCACATTATCTAGGCCTTGAGGCATTTCGGAATGAAGCAACGCGGATAGTATATACGACAGGCGTTGGTTCTTTCGCCGTGCAGTTACGACCAAGCCTAAAATATCAGGTAGTAGACCACGTGATTAGTTTGTGGGGAAAACCGCTAAACGAACAGAAAAATCTTATGTGCTGCACTCACATGACTTTCTCTACTCTTGTGCTAACCATTCTTACACACTCTTATTCCTATATCTTCTTCGTGCTAGTTAAGATAAACATTTGTACAAATTATCTTATTGCTTATTTCCTTGTAGGTGCAATGGGAATGTTAGGATACAGTAGACTTTGTGCGATAGTCAAATCTTTTAAAGCTTTGACGTTCTGTTCTCTTTGCACATTTAACATATAAAAATGAACAACGATGTTCCATTTCACGAAAGTTTTAAGTTTTTCGAAACTCACGCACATAACAAGGAAGATCTCCGAAATGGTTCACCCTACAAAAAAACTTATTTAGACATAAATTGTGTATTTTAGCAAGATCTACATTTTTTGTAGAGTATGATTTGGTCTATCTCTAACGGTTTACCAGTTATGCAAAAGTCGTCCAGAGTAAATACGACTACAGGGGCCAGAGCCAGAAAATTGAAGATATACATTTCATTTGTCATACAAATATTTTAAACATATGACATTTTAATCAACATAGAGCCAATTTCAAGAAAATCTAAATTTTCGAAAAATTTTCCATGTAAAGGGTAGTTTAGGGCAGGGTTATTTTCTTCAAAATCTTCGTGTTGCATCCTTGAAAGACATTAAACTTAAATATCAACTTTGGTTTATAACCGACTTTTCATTTTTGAATTATGCTGTCCACAGACTGACAGACACACGGACCGTTTTCAGTAAATGCTTTTTTTGGATTCAGGGGATCTCAAAACATATATTTCCGGTGAAATCTCGACATCAAATTTTTGGGTGGAATACAATACTTCCTCTACCTACCAGTAGAGAAAGTAAAAAAGAAATTTAAATAGAGGATTGAAACAGCGATGTAGTCCCCAATTCTTATATATATATAAGAAATTTGAATGGAAAAAAGTGGTATATGAGTGGATTAGGTTAGCACAAAGAAGAGCATTAAATGCCCTTCTGTTTGCTGATGATCTAGTTTTAATTTTTTGCAAGGAAGTGAGACTACAGAATGCAGTATATCAATTAAACCAAACTATTTCAAAGACAATAACAAACGTAATGGCATTCCAGAGAAGATATCCAATAAGAGCTAAAATTGTACATATTAGAACAAATACCACACTTTCAATACCTTGGCTGCGATGTAACCTATGATTTGGATCAGGATATAAGACATAAAACACAAAAATATCAAACCGTCTGTAGAACTATTAAACTAACCTTCAAGAACAAGGTAAAGAAAGAAACACAAATACGATGTTATAAAGTTATGGCAGTACCAGTGGTAAACTATGGAAGTGAGGCATGGACTATAAGAAATAAAGATAAGACTAAGATACAAGCAGCGGAAATGAGATATTTACGTTCAGTCAAGGGATGCACCAGAGAGGGCCATATCAGAAATGAAGTAATTAAAGTAGAATTGGAAGCACAGCCATTATTAGAAGATATAAGAATAGGCTGAACATCTATTGCATGCCAGAACAAATACCAAAACAAGCCAACGGGTGATCCAAAAGACTCCGAACCGGCTGCGTTGTGTTTTGCCTGTACGCGTCCTCGGCGCTTGTCGCCGACTGCCGCTGTCATTGCACAGTGCGGATGAAACCATACATTTTTACTTTCTCTACTGGTAAGTAGGGGAAGTATTGTATTCCACCCAAAAATTCGATGTCGAGATTTCACCGGAAATATATGTTTTGAGACCCCCTGAATCCAAAAAAAAAAAAAAAGTCCGTGTGTCTGTGTGTGTGTCAGTCTGTGGACAGCATAAATAAAAAACGAAAAGTCGGTTAAAAACCAAAGTTGGTATTTATGTTTAATGTCTTTCAAGGATGCGACACAAAGATTTTGAAGAAAATAGCCCAACCTAAACAACCCTTTACATGGAAAAATGTTTGAATATTTTTATTTTCTTGAAAATGACTAACGATTTTGATTAAAATATCATACGTTTAAGATATTTGTATGACAAATGAAATGTATATTTTGAATTTTTTGGCTATAGCCTATGTAGTCCTGTTTACTCTGGATGACTTTTGAATAACTCGTAAACCGTAAGAGTTAGACAAATTGTTAATATACAAAAAATGTAGATCTCACTAAAAGACACAATTTTTGTCTCAATAAATGTTTTTGTAGAGTGAACTGTTTTGGAGATATTTCTTGTTGTTTGTATCAGATTCGGAAAACTTGAAACTTTCGTGAAATGGAACATCGTTGTTCATTTTTTTATGTTAAGCCTGTAAAGATAACGGGATCTCAAAGCTTTAAAAAAATTGAATATCGCTCACAGCCTACTGTATTCTAATATTCCCCTTTCACCTACAAGGAAATAAGCAATAAGATAATTTGTACAAATGCTTATTTCAGCTAGCACGAAGAAGATAGAGGTATAAGAGTTTGCAAGAATGCTAGTACAAGAGTAGAGAAAGTCATGTGAGTGCAGCACATCAGATTTTTAAAACTACTTTTATAGACTTTACTTACCAATGTTATTAAAGGAAATGCTAAAACTGGCCACCGTCGTTATCCATACATTTTTGACACTTCTTTAGGAAACTATCCATCACTCGCCGTAGTTCACGTTGAGAAATACTATCAATGGCGGATATTTTGGTTTTAATTCTTCCAGGATGTGTGGGTTTGTCTTGTAGCTTTATGCTTTAAGTCACCCCACAGATAGAAATCGCAGATCATCTGGAAATCTTTCTACAAATCGCACTTTCACTTGGCGAGCTGACTGAGTTAACACACACGAGGAATAAGTAAACACACGCTGTGCAGTAGAAAACAAATGCTGAGCCATAATACACTTTGTGACTAAGTACAGGACAAAATAATAAAGCACACCACACGTTATCGCGTCAGCTCAGTACTGCACTTTCAGAGCAGAGAAAAACAAGTCAACATCGTGATATTGTATACATCAGCTGCTGTTATCGTGTTTCTGTGTGCGCAGCGGTTCGAATATTTTTGGTTCTCTCTGTATAAACCTAGGAGACGAAGAGGGTCAAATAGATCGAACCCACGACCTACCGAATGCAACTCACATGCGCTGCGCCACATTGCTCGGTATGAAATTAGTCAAATTGTCATTCAAGATTAAATACCTACCCGTTCATCGAGTAGCACTGATAAAACTCTCTCATGCACCTACAGTGTTTTCCTTTTTTCTTTCTTTGCTTCTCTATTTCTTGCCAACTCGACTAGAAACACTGAGAGGCCATAAAATATAAACATTCGTGTGCCTCGTGGGGTTCGAGCACAAGACTTCGCGTGCACCACGCCGGCATCGCGGTTCAGCAATTTAAAGTACGAAATTCTACACTAATGAATCTAGATATGCACGCCATCGGACTATCTCCGGATACTGCGATTACATTTGTCACGAAAAGGGAGTCATGTAAAGAAACTCCAAAGTTCAGGTGAAGTCATATTTTCATGCATCTGTAAAATACCCTATGTATCATGAGGTGTTATTTTCATAATTAATGCAAGGCGTCATTGCTAAATTATTTATCTAGAGAATTTGGCTATCAGGAGTATCATTTATTAAGAGTATTTCACGAACTAAGGGATGATATAGTTTATGAAATGTTATTTAAGTGATGTATTGTAATTAATAACCTCATGGCACGTCCTTCTAGGTTCTTATACCGATGCTACAATTTGTTAAGATGTTAGCAATATCAGAAGTTGAGGTATTTGCTATTAATTTATAACCTTGTTCAGTAGAAAATTTGTCAAACTGGTTCCAAACATAGGATTACATAGGATTTAATACATCATCCAGACAAGAATCAGCCATATCTGACATTTGAATAGCGACTCTATTGCGTCAAATTACGTTGTGCATCTGTCAGCACAATACCGCTGATCATAACATTAGAAAAGTGGAGTAGATGATAATGAAACTGTTATGCACATGATTGGTTGATTTCAACCAATCCCAACATCGCACACAGATTTGAAAGTTGCTATCAAATATATACAAATATTTTAAAGACGTTGGAGTGAGAAGTGGAGAATGGCTATTAGTCCGGGGAAAAGCTCCGCTCTCCTCCTTGGTAAGGTTCACCATTGGCGGCCAGAACGTTCACTTCGGCTCAGGCGGAGAAATATCCCATGGGTAACCTCCGCCAAGTATTTAGGCGTTCTCCTCGACCGCGGGCTAACATACGCTCCACACGACGGCGCAAAGGCCAGACTTGGACACGCTGCGCTCAGACAGCTCTACCCTATCCTCCTATTCGCCATGCCCAATCACCTAAAACTACGCATTTACCGGGCAATTATTCCGCCATTGATCTTATACGGCTGCGAAGCCTGGGGATCAGCGGCACTCTCTACCATACGCACTATGTGCAGAATAGGGCGCTAAGAACTATATATGATACCGGCCGTAGATTCCTGTCTTACATCCTTCACAACCACTCCGGACTTCCCTACATCATGGACTTGGTAAGGAAGCGATCCCGAACCATGCACACCAAACTGAATTCCCACACCAGTCAGCTGGTACGGGCATTAGGTCAATACGACCACAGAGCACCTCGTAGAAGGAAAAGTTACCGCCTACCCAAGGACGCCCTTGGATAATGGTAATGCCACTCCCATCTTCTAACACATCATCACCCAACACCTATTCCAGCCCCCTTCCTGTATCCAAAATTAGGTATACAGGAAGAAACCATTGCCCAAGACACAAAAACTTGAAAAAAAACGCCTTTAATACTGCACAGCGGCTAGGTACTGTGCAAATAAACATACCGTACAGGAGAACCTATACGACCTGTTCCTGAATGTTGGAAATGCTGGAGGAAAAGTTGTCTATTTATGCAGTATAACCTCGAAAACCACAAAGCCAGTTTTGATAAATCTTTTGCCATTGAAAAACCTAATTCATTCTCACAGATATGGGTCTACAGGGGTGACAATGAACAGTTTTAGAAAATCAGACAAGGGTTATTCAAAATATTCCCTTTTAACTTCAATATCTTTTTGCGGTCGGTGACACCAGTCCTTAAAGCTATAATGCCAATGAGGCATTTCTGAAACCAGATTTTTGTGACCCACTGTTTCATCTGATGACGAATTTTATGTCAGGAGAGTATTGGGGGATCCATTGCACCTCCCATTTGGCGACCATGTCTTCTTGGGCCATCCATTTTCTAGCATCCTCTGGATATGGTCACACCTTCTGAGCATATTTCAGGCATTTCTTCTTGTTCCATTCTTTCCCCTATTGCTGAACAAGGGCCACTGGAAACTATTGAGACAGCAAACTATGAATAGTCACAGAAAAGTTTTGTTTACCCAAGTTGCTCAAAGTATTCTCTGTGACACTGTATGCAGCGTTCCATCCTCTTGAACCACTTCTGGAAGCATCCAAGCCACTCAGTTTCTGGTACTGCAGATAACTCCTGTTTCGGTGGCCTCGAGGTCGATTCTTCACCATGGGGAACAGGAAGAAATCACATGGTGCTAGACAGGGACTTTAGGGTGGATGAGTCAATAGTTTTGGCTCAGATACTTGAAAACACTCCTTTGTTACATCAGCGGTGTGAGCTGATGCAATGTCACGAAGCAAAATGTGCCTCTTACACGAAGGTGTTCGTGAAAGATAGTTAAAACAGCCGACAAACTAATCTCTAATGCCAGCTCAATGCCCTTGTAGGTTAGTCTTGGATCCTCTCTGTTCATTGATTCCTCAGCGGTGATATATTTGTCAGTCACTACGGTTGTCGATCTGCCACTGTTTTCTTCATCTTTAAGATATTGTCTCCCCCTCTTAAATTCGTCAAAGCAGCGAAACCAGTGACAGGTGGCCAAAAATAGTCCCCAAAGTCCCCCCTCAAATGCTCAACTGACTGTATGTCATTTAAGCCATATTTGAACTGGTACAAAATCATTGCAGAAAATGCTCTCACTGAATCTTCATTGCACTTGAAAATACGTTCACACGTTCCAGATTTAAAACATAAACTGAGCAAAAATAAATTCCGTAACAATGGTCTGCCTACTGCCATCCCATTACCAATGAATCAGCTACTTTGACAAAGCATCAATGGCCAATTTTTCGCGCCTCAATACACGTCTAGTGAGTCTCACATTAGGAACTTTTGTATTCCAGAGCAAGTGCCTCAATTCCTCGGCATTTAACATTTGTTTTCTGTCTCTACGTCAAAGCCTATTCCCCTCTTCCGTAAGTGATGATTCTTTCAACAGCAATATTCATTTTTACTTTCTCTACTGGTAAGTAGGGGAAGTATTGTATTCCACCCACAAATTCGATGTTGAAATTTCACCGGAAATATATGATTTCAGACACCCTGAACCCAAAAAAGCATTTTTAGAAAAAGGTCCGTGTGTGTCTGTGTGTCTGTCTCTCTGTGGACAGCATAACTCAAAAACGAAAACTCGGTTAAAAACCAAAGTTGGTATTTAAGTTTAATTAATGTTTTTCAGGGATGCAACACGAAAATTTTGAAGAAAATAGCCCCAACCTAAACTACCCTTTAAATGGAGAATTTCTGGAAAATTATGATTTTCTTGAAAATGGCTCTAACGATTTTGATTAAAATGTCATATGCTTGAGATATTTTTATGGCAAATGAAATTTATATCTTGAATTTTCTGGCTATAGCCCCTGTAGTCGTATTTACTCTGGACGACTTTTGCATAACTGGTAAACCGTTAGAGATAGACCAAATCATTCTGTACAAAAAAAAAAAAAAAAAAAAAAAAATGTATATATATATATATATATATATATATATATATATATATATAGATCTTGCTAAAATACATAATTTATGCCCAAATGAATTTTCTTGTAGGGTGAACCATTTCGGGGATATTCCTTGTTATGTGTGAGTTTCGGAAAACTTAAAACTTTCGTGAAATGGAACATCGTTGTTCATTTTTTTAAAGCGTGCAACAGAACGGAATCTCAAAGCTTTAAAACATTTGACTATCGCACAAGGCCTACTGTATTCTAATATTCCACTTGCACCAACAAGGAAATAAGCAATACGATAATTTGTACAAATGTTTATCTCAACTAACACGAAGAAGATATAGGAATAAGAGTTTACAAGAAAGGTTAGTACAAGAGTAGAGAAGGTCATGCGAGTGCAACACATCAGATTTTTTTCGGGTGGAATATAACACGCAACGGTGGTCAAAACTTGCACAATTAGAGCTCGTATAAACTAGATAGCATTCGTACTTGAATATACAGACTGTCCAACATTTAATGTTCTCTTTTTTATCTTGAAAAATTCATCGCACACAAAAACACTTGAGCAGATATGGTATATGAAAACTTTAAAGAAAAACTCTTTAATCTGAGAGAATATCACTGTAATTTACAGATGGAGAATATTTCACCCCACAAGCATCGTTAGAGCCATTTTTGGGGAAATAAATAGTATTTTATAATTCAGTAACTGGAATACTCGGCGATGCCCGTGGTTTGACGATTTACGTTTGAACCTATGTTGCACTTGCCAAATAGGCTTGTGTGTGAATTACTTGTAGAATGAGAAGAGAAATACATGTGAATGTGTTAGTAAAATGAGGAGCGGAATGGCCTAGGCGGTAGCGACTGTGGCCAGCATTCGGCAGGTCGCGGGTTCGATCCCCGTGGTGTGCATTATTACATACCACAGTTTCTTTCCATCATTTCCCTTCATTTCATTTCCTTATTATCTTTCAGGTGTTGCAGTTCCAGACCTGTAGTGTGGGCAGTGTTGGACAGATGACGTGGATGACTGCGCATGGTAACTGCTGTTCTCGGCGCTGGGTGGTGTCTGGTGGCCTTTTTTAATTTATTATTATTATTATTATTATTATTATTATTATTATTATTATTATTATTATTATTATTATTATTATTATTATTATTATTATTATTATTATTATTATTATTATTATTATTATTATTATTTGTAATATACGGCATGCCCCATTACATAGTAATGCTCTTAGTTACATTTGCATCATTTGTAGAAGTTACAATATGTGATTTAACAAATATGTAAGCAACTATTTATAACCTAAATTATTTAGCTAATTTTGCTATTTAAATTTGTTATAGTTTTTCAAAATCTACATTGTTTATGAAATATATAATGTTTGTAGGCACGTTCATTGTTTCTGGTGGCCCTTGTCCTCCGTCGAGGGGGGGGGGGGGGGAGACGCTTGGCGGGGCCTGGTGTCGGGATGTGAACATCTCAGCACTGGTTAGAGACTTCCACGCGTCTCTGGTGGGCGTGTCTAGTTGCGGGTCTGATAGCATCCCTTCGGTTGCCTCATTCATCCCTGCCCCCTGGGGGTGGTAGTCACAATAGATCTGTGTAGGTTGACGTGAGCGAGGTGTCCCCCTTTGTACCTATACCCCTTACCCTTTAGTAAAAGGAAAGTGATTTAAGATAACCATGTGAATGTATTATAATAATAATAATTATAATAATAATAATAATAATAATAATAATAATAATAATAATAATAATAATAATAATAATAATAATAATAATAATAATAATAATAATAATAATAATAATAATAATAATAATAATAATAATAATAATAATAATAATAATAATAATAATAATAATAATAATAATAATAATAATAATAATAATAATAGCAATAATAATAATAATAAAATAAAAGTTTTTTATATTAAATAGATTCTTTCAGATTAAAAAGACACAAGAAAAACGTATACATGTACCTTTCCTTACCAAAAGCACATAGGGAAAGATCTGGCCATTTCTTAGGAAGTGCAGGACTAATTATTATTAATTATCGCATTCTTATTCTACAATTATTGGTGAAATGTCATCGGAGGACTCGTTCACCGCTACATCCTGTATAACCATATGTATGACAAATATTTAATGAAAATTTAGGAAAACAATCTTCTTGTTTTAAATCTATGTAGTAATTGGACATTTCGGAATGGGTAATTTGCGTAATTTGATTCCGAACCCGTTTACAAACGCCGTAGTACATATTTAAATTTTTCGTAAATTTTAAGCTCTGTCAGAGTTACTGTATGCCCAGGACAAGAAGGCAAGTCTTAGGAATATGTAGCGTAATCATTTTGTGCTTCCCGCACGGTGTTTATGCCCAGTTTCCGAGTATGACAAGGATGCTAGGCTCGTTTAAAATACACAATGCTGTCACATAACACATCGATAGCTAGAAATATGCTCTCTCATACACTCATTTCCTAGTAAACAGGTCCGCTACCGGAGTAGATATACAGTTCAAGCCCCCTCTGACCTTCATTCCCCTCTAGCCATCTTGTCGTGGGGATTCCAGTACGTCCTCTTTTGTCCACATCAGCATTCTTTGTCTGCTTTCTGAGATTCAATGTCAAATTTTCCGATTACGCCTTGAATGTCGCATGCAGAAGACTAACAGAGCTGCAGATTGTATACGGCAGTGAAATTTGTCATACATGCAATGTGAGTCAAAGTAGTATCTATGTATATATAAAAAAATTGTTTTGGAGCTTAAATAGAACACCTACCTTGTATTGCATGTAAGACTGCACAAAACCTTTATTTTGGTCCTGTGATATTTAATATAATTATATAAGAAGTTCTTAAAAGTACCTAAATTAATGTTCAACTTAGTTTACGTGGTTTAGATTCCCGAAAGTGATTGTTTACTGGTTGCCATGAGCCATTAACACGAGCTGAGGGTGAATACTTGAATTTTTTTTTTTTTTTTTAATGTTTTGGGTGCGCTGGAGGCGTTATTTGTAGCGAATGTTGAAACGTTGAAATCACCCAGAAGTAGTTAAAAGCAAGCAAACAACGTCCTTCAAAGCACATGGGAACAAATCTTCATTTTAAAAAATAGAAACCGAGTATTTAATTTCGACATTCCTCAGAAAGATAGTTTCAGCAAGTTCCTTGAACCGTTACCAGCAGAAACATCAGAAGAAGCATCGCCATTTACAGAATTTTTAATAAATTATTAGTGCTTTGAGAGAATTTTGTTTTTTTTATTACATTTTTATTTTCCAGTATACTTTTTCATTATTTTTATGCAAAATATTCTAATCTTTTGCATAGTAAAATAATCTACACTAACAAATGTATATTTAAGTGCAGTAACTTTTTGATAATTTTTTCAATTATTTTACATGGTTTTTTTATATTAACATTTTTTTAAGAAAAATTTTCCATATACTCTCAACCATAAAACTGTTCATACTCTGTAGACTAAAATTCTGTTCCACTTACATGTTGCTTATCATTACAGAAATGAGTGCAAAATATCAACAAAATCCTTCCAGTAGTTTCTGATATGTGTTCCTAAAGGATGAACATTTTAAACTGGAGAAAAACCAATTTAAATTTTGGGTGACAATTACCTTTATCATACCTTAACTAAAACTGCCCATATCCACATTCCTCTTGTTCATCATCTGCAGCTCTTTTAGCTCCTCTATTTCTTTGTCTGGCAATTCTATGTAGATCTACAATTCTGAAGTCTGTATTTCCGTCCTGTTTTGCCTCTTCTGGCACAATACTTGATCCAAGTATTATTTTAGATGCACTTGGAGAAAAGCTTATATTTTCATCTGCAGCCCTAAACCTAACCTCAATGTCTTTTTGCCTCATTATATTGTTAATATGGGACTTACCAGACTTTTTAAATACTTTTCCAGGTCTTGGCATTGTAAGGAAGGTCCAGTACAACCCACTTTGCACAAAGAATGACACAAAAACTCAAATTTTTACTAAAATTGCACTACACAGCACACACTTGTTTATGAAGCTCCACAGCCTTCTATACAACTCTGTTGTGACAACAAAATGGCATGTGCAACTGCACAAACAAATTTCAGCCCTCTAAAGTTTGAAGGTTAGAAAGGCAAAATTGAGCAAGAAAACTCATTGCTACATTGAAAATCTTAAAAAGTGGGCGTGGCTCATTACATTGTTTAGGATTATAATTTTTATAGCATTTGTAGTTCGAATTTTGAAGTAAATCTTTGGGAACTGTATTCTAATATTCCTCTTGCACCTACAAGGAAATAAGCAATAAGATAATTTGTACAAATGTTTATCTTAATTAACACGAAGAAGGTACAGGAATAAGAGTTTGTAAGAATGGTTAGTACAAGAGTAGAGAAAGTCATGTGAGTGCAACACATCAGATTTTTCTGTGGTGGATTTCTCGACTTCAGAAAACTCAATTTAATACTGGAATCACGCCTTCTGTATGACATATACATATAATTACGTCATATCTTCCTTAGAAGTACCAGACTTTTCAACAATGGAGCCCAACCTAGCTATATTTATATATTCTCAATTTCCAACTGTTTTATTGACATTTATTTTCAGATCCTCATCAAACATCTTTATTGAATTATGTAGCCCTACCAGCATAAAAAAGTTAAAGGAAATCATAAATCTGAAAGGTCTGGAAATTGTTAATGACAGACTTATTAAAGTATTTGCCCTTTGTTGACACCAATACTAATTCTTCGATTGTTTTTTGTTTCGTTGTTTCTTGAAGAGACAGAAAGATGTATTCTGTGACTGAACAAAGCGAATTTCACTATATGTGTAATCTTGCAAATGGGAATGCATCACGCGCACGTGGGTTTTATGCAGAAAGACATCGCGGTAGACAGTTAACTTGTTCATGAACTTACGAATTCACCAATACTTGAAGGACAGAGTGGCTCATTTGAGAGGAGTGTTTCGGGTATTGGGGGATCAAGAGAGGTACGAAGTATTGACCGTGAAGAACCAGATCTTCGTGTGTGGACACAATCCCATCATATAGCACAAGTCGCATTGCGGTAATGTCATTCTCCTAACGAACAGGAAAATTTTGCAAGAACATCTTCTGGGTGCCTTTAGCTGCTAAAAGGATTACACATGGCGTACTTTGAGTATGAGAAATTTTCTGCCATCGTATGTTACAGAATTGTGCTATGTTCAAGAATTAGCATGTATCTTGTTCACTGATAAAATTGGGTTTACTCCCGTCGGGATCTTCAATTTTCATAATGCTCACAACTCAGGCTATGAAAATCCTCATGAAATACGAGAGGACAGTCATCAAAGAGGTTCTGCTTAGACGTCTGGATTGAAATCATTTATGATCAACTTATTGATCTCTATTTTTTTTCGTCCACGCCTGCATGCAGAGACTATCTAAAGCTTCTCAGAACTGAATTGCATTAGTTTATTATTATATGCCGCTGGACGTTATCTAACGAATGTGTTTTTGCACGACGATGCGTCAGCTTATTACAATCGAATAGTCTTGAATGACAAATTTCCGTATATAGATGGAGTATATAGATGCATGGCCTGTTCAATCTCCTGATTTGAATCCAACAGATCTTTTCGTCTGGGAACATTTGAAGTCCTTGGTTTATACGATTCCTACACCACGGATTGACAGACCGAGGGAGCCTGTCCACATTGGATTTGACCAATTCCATCCAGGAATTTGCAAGGGAGTACTTGAAAAATAGAACGCAGGCTTAGAGCATATATCAAAGCAGGAAAGCGATCTGTTGAGCAAAGTTTGTAACCTTAATTTTTGTCTTATAACTCAGCAATAAGTGCTTTTCAGACCATTATTGATGTGAACATTTTTTACTGTCTTGATGCTGTGAGGGCGCCCCGAAATGTACGTCACCAATAAAGGTACCTTGTTTACTCTGCATCTTCTCTACCCTCTGCTAATCCTACCTGATCATCGACAAATAACGAGTAAAAATATCCCTCACCCAGATTAACAAGGTGCATCCCGTTTGTTTAAAAAAGCTCTATCAATATGTTGTGACAAATACAATGCACGTTGTTGGCAATCTCAATTTATTTCTTCTGAATTAAAAAAACAACTGTTCTCTCTAATTACTGCAATTCACACTGTGTAAGCCTACAACGACTGTCCTTGACACTGCTGCATCACAACCCTCTGTCTCACAAACAACTACTCCATTGCACATTGCTTATATAATCCTTAAATCAAAGGAGAATTTTCTGGAAATCGAAATATCTCAGCTCGCGACAAACGAAAGGTTTCAGAAAGACCAGTACATGAAAAAGAGTTTGTCCTTGAACCGACGCATTGTCACGTCTTGCAGGTCGGCGATTACAAAGGCAGTGAAGTGAGGCAGCGAACATTTGATATCTCTGAGGCGCGGCCGCTGCGACAATACTTTAAATTGTGTAGGGGACATGCCGCAATGCCCTCCGAAACCTCATTTGTTCCGAGTTGTTTTTAAGATATTTTTCTTTTCAATTTCACTGTTGCACCGCATGTACTGTCCTTTTAATAAGATGAATAGGGGATTTATCAATCCATCTTGTTATAAATCTGCGTCAATGTGCCGATCACTTCATTAAAAATATTTTTACTTAGTAAAAACTTCACTTTCACGTCCGATAAATATATTACCTTGAGGTATTGATATTTTGTTTTTACTATTGTTCACGCCGGTTACTAAAATTAATACCTAGTTGTTTGTTTTTTACACTAGAATTTCTAACTCTGTTCTTGATGCAAGTAATCCTGTAGTTTTATGAAAGACAATCGCTTTTTCATAGTTGTAACACGTCATTCTTGGTTTTGATCCAATCTTGTTACTTTTGAAATATCCCATTTTATTAATTTCGATACCAAAATAAATTACACCATCCATCATCGCGATGAATTTATTACATGGATTTTCATTCCTCATATCACTATTTTCGTAGAATCTTATAAAGATAGATATGAAACATTAATATCATCTTTAGATATTGTGGTTAAAAAATTGCATCATGATGGCTATTGGCTTCTGTGTTATTTCGGTTAGAAAATATGTGCCACAATTTGTTTTCCTCTTCTAATACCAATGATAATTTGGGAACATCTGTACAGATTTCAATAATTTCCTTAAAATGAGAAATGCCACGCGGTGTGTAACCCAAATACTTTTTCTTGGTGGTATACTTTTTTAAAAAATATCAGATTTACTTTCAATCTAATGACAAACATCTTATTTATTTATTAAGTCCCAAAATACTTTTAATTCTGCAGGTACAGGCACATGCTGTTTTCCGTTGTCTTATATCACTATTTTCATTAGCACTGCACCATCCTTTTTCCAGCTGTTTTCACAATTTCATCAGGTTTCAAGTTACTGGGATCCGTATAAATTTCAAGAACACCATGTTGCCGAGTTTCACTTGACTTTTAGAATATATTCATTGTACTTAAAGAATGTTTGCATTCTGCAGTACACAAAACAACGTATTTTACACTTTAAGCTAAGTTTAAATTATCTGCAGTATTTTTATTTATACCAGTCCACTCAAGGTCACTTCTTCCCCGCTTTACTCCTCTGTGTGAGAGAGGGGCAGCACACCTTCAGGTATATAAAGCGAGAGTGGGTATATAGTGTGTGAGCTTGAGTGGACTGGCCAGAGTGAAACCATTTTAGTATATAGTTTAGCCTTTAGCCTAAGAGCTCCATTTCCCTAGGAGAGTCTAAATACAATCTTGCACTTATATTGCTGTTATAAAGCGCTTCAATGGAAGCTACCTATATAATGAGAATAAAATACATCATGAAGTCATTAATCTCCTGTATAAAAAGTGTAAATGAAAGACTTTTTCCAGTGATGGTACGTCCCATTTCTGGCAAAAGATCTGACCCCTCTATGAGGTTTATCCATTTTTCCGAGAGGTATCATTGGAATATGTAAGCATCTAATTATGATTTTTTACAAGGATAGCAGAAAGGATAGTGGATAAGTGGTATTGTTTCAGAGCACTAGGAAATAGACAGAAACTAGCCTTTTAAAAAATGGGATGGTATATTTACCATATATATTTATAAACAAACTACAATACAAAATGTACAGTTATCATTTAACTATAATATTTATATATGAATTATGATACATGGGTTGTTTTACAAAATGCCTTTAGGGATACTCTTTTTTACACTATTTTATCTTATATGCAAAAATATTGCTAATTTTTTATAAATTATCTTCTTAGTTGTAAAATTCTCTTTTTTATGTGAGGTTGTACAAAATATTTAACAAAACAAAAAGCACAGAAGGTATACTCTCTTAACAAAGCACACATATCATAATAATAAAGAATAAAAAAACCAATGAAAACAAAGATATATAATTGCTGATATAACTGGAATAATAAATAGGCCCTACCATTTACTTTACACTTATTCTGACAGTATTGTGCTTTGTGACATGAAGGATGCATAAAAGTGACTTAGAGACAAGTTATAGCCAATAGTTGATATTATAGCCAAGGGGTGCAAGATTTTATTTTTCTTGCACGCCACACTGAAGTGAGTGATCGGAGAGTAAGGTCAATACTGGTTCAAGTGCTCGACAACATTGACTAACAGCACTACGAGGAGGGCCCTTAGATCGCAGGGTCTGAAAACAGTAGCAATAAAAATGTACATTGTCTTTGTGCATCTTACACACATACACCTCACCAAATATAAAGATTATATATATTTAATACATGATAACAATGAAAACAAAAAATAATATAATGTACAAAAGGTGAGCAAAAGGGAGTTGTATCTTATTTTAACATGACTGCAAAATCAAACTAAATTCCATCCGTCGTCTGGCCAAGCCTAGTTTCGTCCTCCTCCTTGTTTTAACCCATTCGCATCATATGATGATCAGCTGCAGGCACACGACACTGTTTTGATATTTAAATCCTATGATGAGCTCAACTTGCAAATGCGTACCCCTACATATAAATACAAACTGTAGGTAATAGATGGCTCCCAAATATATTCCAAAGGAATTTAGATACCAAGACGCAGTCTTCCTTGCATGCCGCATGGTGCTTTCCTGTGAAAAACGTTTGTTTCTTTCGCCAGTAAGCAACATGGCAATGTTGATAAGGAACCTTTTGATAGTGCTTTAATGAATTAAGTGATATATCTGTTAGTGAATCCGATTCTCAAGAACCCTAAGGAGTAGTTCATAGTGACATAGATGTAACAGTAATGATGATTGGGCACCAGGCCTGCCAAAATGCGTACCTCTTACAATGCAGACTAAACAAACTGGCTGGCACTGGAAACAACTAACATTTGTTCTAATTTATTATGAATGCATTCAATTTTTAGCAGTATACCTGGAAAATTGTATGTATCTTTACTGGTTGATTTAATATGATTTATTTTTTTAATTATCATGTTCACATCACCACTAGAAAGGTACTTAAGTGATTTCACAGCTACTAGTACGGCATTTAAATACGATGCGATTGGGTTAATATGACTACCAACTTGGCGGATTTTCATTGTTAAGTTATCTAAACGGAGAACTTTTTTTTCGCTTCATTCTATAATAGAATTTTCTAGTTTTACAACCCATGTTTTTTAAGGAACACATAGCAATTTTTCCTATACACTCCAACAAGATAGCACTTCATTGCTCATAGACATACATATACATCTTACAATGGATGAAATAAGATGGAACTTCAAAATATCGTCCATCAGAGAAAGCACACATAAGACAGAATCTTAATATATATCACATCTGTAATTGTTATAAAAATCATATCCCACACAACAGTACCCATTAAGTGATTGTGGATTCAATACAAGTTTCCATTGTTAAACTTTGTGCTTTTAGTCTGCCTACATTTCTATCTTACAAGTGACTATATGAATGTATTATTTCACATAAGCGTATAATGACCCACCAAAAGTTGACGTTTCAACTGGGGGTAAAGGAAATTACACATGTTCAATTTTAATTTTTTACAAAACTGAATTAAAAAAAAAAATTGAAAGACCCAAACACCTTAAGTGGATGATTCTTCAGAAGTATGGCAAATACTTGCTACCATTTTAAAGAAATTACATTAAGAATCTGTTGAGAATATTTCAAAATTCCTACACGTTTTATATAACTTGTTTCTTCCTGTTTTATAAAGGTCTGACAATGCAATAACAATAGCTTTGTGCCATGCATTTACATACAAGCCTTCAATAACATTATTTCTTTTTTTTTATATTTTTTTGAGTGACAGTAAAATGCCAACTCTCCTGCATTCTAAAAGACTGGTTTGTGTACAGGCCATTTAGTATTTAAAAAAACAATACTCAAATCTTTGAATACACATTAACATTAGTTGTGTACATTCTATTTCTAGTTAAGAACTTCCACATGCAAGTGGAATCTTATTAAGGTCATTATCTAAGTAGAATAACTTTTGTTAGTTAAAAACAAATCCAGTGGTTTTCAGGAATTTCTACAACCACATACTGTTAATTTTATACACTTTGATAACTGGAAACACACATAGTACAATAAGATGAAAAAGTCTGACCGACTGTGCTTTCTCAAATTTTGTACATACCTCAAGTGTCAACATTTTCTTTTTTGTATATGTGTATTTTTACGCACATATGCTAGTGAAGTACAGCTTTAATTTTCTCTTTACTTCTCCAATTCTCCTCTAAGCGGTTATGCAGTTTAACAGCATGATCTGGTCATGCATTACCAAAAAAGTTCACAAATTCACTTACAATATTTACTTATTATGAAGATGACTCTAATGACTCATAAGCAATATGAACTGTTTGATATGTGAGAATCTTTTTCAACTAAGTCAATCAGCTTTAAGTGAAATTACTATTTCTTGATACCCTCTGAAGGGTACAGTGTTGCAGTGAAGCAGAACTTACTTTGTGATCAACCGAAGCTGCTGTGGAGAAATTTTGTGATCAACCCAAGCTGTTTAATCAATCTTTGCTGACCTAAGAGTATGTCTCTGAAGTCTGACTCCACTGGCTGATTCAGAGGAGTGCATGTCAATCACAAAGTAATTTCTCCTTCACTTTAGGCATTGGCCACTTTTGATAATTATCGGTGAACAGAACATACCTCAGAGGAAAGGATAATTTCAGTAATTTCTCATTCGTTTTAATCAGGAAATAGCACAACACAAGCACCTGTATGTCAATTAATTTGCAATCCATTCTGAAAACAAGTTTGGTCACCAGAGTTAATTAATCACAGCCTGATATAGTTTTTTCCCTGGAGTATGCAATTAATGAGGTCGACTGAAATATGTGGCCCTGCATATACATTTTTTTTTTTCTTTTCCTCAACCATATTTGTACATTAAGACCCATGTTTTGGGTCCCTAGGCACTATTGAACTTGCCTACTATGGAACTAGGCTCAATGCAATAATAAAAAAAAGTATGGCATCATGTTGCCACACCGAGATCAAACTGATCAAACGTTAAAGAGCGTTATCACACAAACTGGCTTAATTATTTACACAATTTGGGCCTAACCATGGTTACGTTATTACGATACTAAGATTCGTGCATGTACATATTCTTAGCCCAAGTCTAAATCTGCTGTAATCACTGTCACAGCAGCAAAGATAACGGTAAAAAAAAAAACATAGTTCTGGAGTGTGTACTCACTCACAAAAGACAAGATAAACCTGCCACAACAGTCATTTTCAATTTGCATCTTTGAAGATACTTCAAAGAATTTATGAAAATATACATAAATGCCTCTGCTAGCAAACATAACGCTTAAGTCAATTTCAAATAAAACATGTCTCTAAGAGGAAATAATATCTTAAAATCAATTTTCAATACAAGATAAAACTGAAAATGACTAAGGGATGGAAGCTACATGCACAATGACTGTTACATGACTATGAAAATTGTGTTTTGCATATGCTAAAAGTTCGACTATGAAAATTGTGTTTTGCATATGCCCAATGTTCTTGCACTACAATGTCTGGTCACTCTTCGCTGTACAGTTGCCTTGTGTCTGCATGAACTGCAGCGCACTATTCAGAAAAATAATCACAACTAGTGAACAAATCTTACTTGCATTCACTATCACTTCAACAATTGATCAGACTGGCAAAACTATTGTCCACCCAGTCGTTGTTAACCCCAATGTCAGACAGCATATCGGACACATCTGGAGTGCACGAGAACTCAAAATGTGATCCAGAGCTTGAACTGGCTGTGTCGAATGAATCCAGGTCAGTTGTGAGTGTGTCCAGGTCCACCTTGAAATCAGATGGGATCTGGAGGAGATCTGTCAAGGAATCCAAATCAGCAAGACTAGGATTCTCGGTTCTAACTCCGGCACCAGTTGCAGCAGACTCAGATTCACATTCGATGGGTTCTTCTTTAATGCTTACACCTTCTTCATAATCCATTGGTTCCATTTTAACAGTGGTCACGAGCTTAACACCTGAAGATGCTGTAGTCGTGGACGTGGAATCAGATCTGGTGGAGAAGGTGAATGTCGGCGATGAGCTGACTACTCCAAAGTCCAGCCGTCCCAAGCGGCTGTTCAAGGACGGTGTTGTTGTTGTGGTCGCAGACGTAAGGCCAGTTGCGACCATTGTTGTCGGATTGAACTTCACTTCAAGAAGCATGGACGTATCTTCGTAGAAGGATGCGCTTTCAGGAGAGTCTGGAGTATCGCAAGACGGGCTGGACGGTACCTTTGCTGTAGCAGTTGGTGGTGTTGGTGCATACTGAAGATGTGGTGGAGAAGAAGCAGCTGAATTTTGTTTACTGCTTTTTAGGCCATCTTTGAATTTCTTGTCCAGCGTGAGGCGCACCTTGAGTCTGCTGTGGTTGACAGGTGTGCTCGATATGCGCGCCCTTGTCGTTGAGGAACCTCCACTATGCAGCAGAGTTGACGTTGAAGATGTGTGAGCTTGGGAAGTGGTAGTAGAAGATGAAGTGGTTGACACTGTGGCTCTGTCTTTTGCAACAGTTTGTGTGTGGGCAGGATGGTTATTATTTGTGTCGTTCCTCTGCAAATGGTGATTACTAGGTGTGGGTTTCCTGGCTTTCTTTGCAACGGGGACTTTTGGCAGTGGCTTCACTGCCTTCTTCCTGGGTCTGTATTTGTAGTCAGGATATTCCTGCATGTGCAACTGTCGTAGACGTTCTGCCTCGTCAATAAAGGGCTGCCTTTCTTCTTCTGTGAGCATCTTCCACCGCCTTCCCAAACGCTTTGAGATCTCTGCATTGTGCATATCAGGCTGCTGTTCGCAGATCTTGCGCCGTTCAATCTGTGACCATACCATGAAAGCATTCATGGGCCTCTTGATGTGATTTGGGTTGTTTTTCTTTGTCTGCAACAAAGGAGAATAGAACATTTTAGTGATAGCTGAAAATTGTGACAGTTCTCCCTGAAATTATAAGATTAATGTCATCCTCACACAGATACTCCAAACAAATTGAAACTGCACCATTATAAAATAGATCCTCCTTACGACAGAAACAGTTTACTCGTGTAACAATTCAGGCTCAAATTTGCTGATAACAAAAACAAGTGAGAATCTATTCATGTACTAAAAATTCTTGGTACACAAAAGATTTCAGCATGGTTCCAGTAGATTACAAACTGTGCTGAATATAACCATAATCAATTTTTGATTAATTTGAAATAAAATCATTGTCAATACTAACAACATTGAATATAACAATAAAAAAAGTTACCAACCATCCAGGCTTTTCATCAAAGGTGGACCAAATATTGTTAGCACACTCTATTAAATAGAATTATTAATATGACTTAAAAACAACTACCAAATCAGAGTCGGTCTCATTATGTTAGGTGCATTATAATTAAAAACTTAGTTTAGCGTTGTTTCTTTTGAGTTACATCTGATCATGCTAAATTTATGAGCTTAAGCATTACTAGAATAACGAATAACTGTTCATTAAATGTGTTTGTATTTGTAACTCTTTGACTTTTTATCATTCCACAGACTACATAGATTTTAATTATTCCTTTAGAAAATCACGAATTTTGGACAGGTTCTATTCTACCGAAGTGCATAAAAATATTTTTTTAAGTAATTTGCGCTATGGAAAATGACGCTCGTCATATGGTTCCTCTAAAATAAAATCTGATTGCACACTCACATGATTTTGTCTACTTACTCTTACAGAAATTCTTCTTAAAAACACTTATTTTGCTATCTAATTAATGTTAATCGAAATTAACATCGAGAGGAGTATATGGGAGTTTGAGTAATAGTTGAATCTTTTAAAAGCTGATAGCTGTGTGATGGCTTAGAGATACCATTCTCTTTGTGTGGCCAGATAAAAAATGAAGAATCAAATAACACAAACGTATTTAAATAGTGAAACCAATAACAAGGACTATCTCGAATAATAATAATAATAATAATAATAATAATAATAATAATAATAATAATAATAATAATAATAATATAAATAATAATAATATAAATAATAATAATAATAATAATAATAATAATAATAATAATAATAATAATAATAATAATAATAATAATAATACATGGGCATAAATTATGCACTCTAACGACAACTATATAATTGTCCAGTAAGAGTTTGATCCAGAATGGAGAGGACTTCAGAGGCTATTCCCAAAAAATTCAAGAAACATAATTTATTTGACATGAAAATATCTTAAACATGTATTTTAATCAAAATCATTAACAGCAGTTTTTGAGAAAATCAACAGTTTTGAAAAACGTTTCATGTAAAAGATAGTTTTAAAAGAGGGACTTTTCTTTAAAAGCTTACATTGCATCTTTTGGAGGTACTGAACTTAAATACCAAGTTTGGTATTTATCCAATCTTTCGTTTCTGACAGATCTTTTTCTAAAAACACCGTCTCCTTTTCTTAATTTAGGCAGTCTCAAAACATGTCCTCTATTCATAGAAGTACGTACCAAGGAGAGAAAACAAAAGAAGGGTTAAATTGTCCGAATCGATATGAGCACTTATCGATAACCTAATCGTTTTGATAAATCTAAACTCACTGCACGTAGATCTCTTAATTTTCCGTCAGAAACGATTAATTCTGGCCGTCATCCCATTTGATTCTAGGCGTGATTTATTACACACAGAACAGGCAACATCAGCACCAGTTACATAACAGAAAGCAATTTATCGAACCGTTACAGGAACCAAGCGACAGTGACACGGAATACAGAGGCCTTCGCCTAAGGGTAACAGCACGCGGCTTTCTTTTGTTTTATTTGTACTAAAACAATTACTGAAACCTTGAATTGGATTTGCAGGCTCTCTACATGCCCCATTCCCAGTAGGAGCAAATAAAACTTAGGCTCCATTCAGAATGAAAATTAAGCGTAAGCAT
Source organism: Tenodera sinensis (assembly GCA_030765045.1). Classification (NCBI taxonomy): domain Eukaryota; kingdom Metazoa; phylum Arthropoda; class Insecta; order Mantodea; family Mantidae; genus Tenodera; species Tenodera sinensis. The sequence goes on from CM060974.1 coordinate 37,462,642, forward strand.
AACCTTAGCTTATTTCCTTGTAGGTACAATGGGAACAGTACTGTATTTGCCGCAGGGGTTTAGCTATGACCTTGTAGTTGGTACAACTGAACTTGGGATGGTTCTCAATTGTTTTCCCTCTTGCGCTGACGGTTTACAGCCTGCTTCAAAAGTGACATGAATATTACGGGAAAGAGTATCACTAATACATTATATTACGGCATAAAACAAAGCAATTATGATCATACATTCAATAGTATTACTAATGTATTCTGTTTATTGGAGGCTCAAGAAACCACGCATATAGTATTGTAGCAACACCAGCACTTCATTGCAATAATTTTGAACTCTACATCGTACCTAAGAAGTTCCGCACTCCACACCACGATTGCACGTACAAGGATAAAGGCACTCCCCTGAGTCAATGGCGGTAGGCTTAAGCGATAGTAAAATCTTAGAAGTTGCTCGACATGTGATGACCTTGACATTCTATCCAATTTGCATGACAGGCCATAAAAACGAATAGACTTACTGTTTGCGAAAAGTGTAAGTACTTAAAATACAGATCAATAACGAGGAACATCCCAAAAAGAGTATCTCTACAAGGAATTTAATAGACATAAATTGTGTCCTTTAACAACATTTACATTTTTTGTGAACTAAGAATTTTGTTTATCTCTTACGATTTACAAACGAATTGAGGGGACTACTGGGGAACATTCCCAGGAGATTCAAGGTATAGATACATTTCATGTGTGTTATCTTAAACTTGGGGAATCTTAATCAAAATCGTTAGAGCCATTTTTGAGGAAACCAAACATTTCGAAAAAAATATATAAAGGGTAGTTTGAGGTAGGGGATTTTCTTCAAAATCTTTGTGTTCGTCTTTAGAAGATGCTGAATTTAAACATTAGGTTTGGTACTTTACAACTTTTTGTCTTTGAGTACGTTTTTAGTACACGCACCTGCGCTGACCTTGTGATTTTTTTTTTTTTTTTTTTTTTTTTTTTTCACTTTCTCTACTATGTATACTAAGTAGGGGAAGTATTGTATTCGACCCAAAATTTGTATGTGGAGATTTCACTGGAAATATGTTTTGAGGTCCCTGAACCCAAATAAAGCAGTTTTACAAAAAGGTCTGCGCGCGCGCGTGTGTGTGAACAGCGTAACTCGAAAACGTAAAGTTGCTAAAAATCAAATAAATTTAAGTTTAATACTTTTCAATGATGCGACACAAAGATTTACATGAAAATTTTTTCGAAAATGTTGATTTTCTGAAAAATGGCTCTAACGATTTCTATTAAGATATATTTATGGCAAATGAATGTATATTTTGAATTTTCTAGCTACAACTTACATAATCCTGAGAATTAGAGATTTTCAAAGCCTTCATATAGCGACCAGCTTTAAAAGATTTGACTATCACTTAAAACCTACTATATTCTCCCATTCCCATTTCGCTATTAGAAAATACGTAATAAAACCATCTGCAAGAGTGAGTCGAGAAAGTCACGTGAAAGCATACATCAGGTGTTTTTGCTTTGCATTCATTAAAGTATGTTCACTTAGGTCTTAAATGGCACTTACACGAATAGCTCTCCATTTCGTGTGCAATTTGTAAATCGTTTCTAATGGCTGTGCTCGAATTGCTAACAAGCGAGCACTGGTCTCCTAAGGCTGTTGGTCGAATAATGGATTTACTAGAAAAGAATTAAAAATGACCTTTCCACAAAGTGAACACGTCTGTTACGTTACACCTGCTTACTTGTCACTGGTAACTTTTTATAACAAAAACGGCATATTGCGTGCACAGCACTTTGAGAAAACTTCAGTAATTGAAGCTCTTTCAGAAAGATATAATTACAAGGCAGCAAAAAACGATAAAAGTTCTGAAGGGTGCTCATTTTAAGAAATAAAGAACGCGCCGCTGCATTATCTTCACAATTTGTTATGTCCCTTTGCGATTAACTTGTATGACAGCTAACATTTTTCGTGGCATTAACTATTTCTGAGATATTCTTTGTTAATAGTTTGAATTTTCAAACTCATAGCAGCCAGTTCTTAAATAATAATGCACTCAGATGGCTCCTTGTACAAAAAGTGCCAAAGGAAATCTTTGGCGGATTTTGTATTGTTAGCTGAGGTGTGTATTTCCCTTAGATTTTAACCCATTCAAAGGCGAGGCCTGTACTAGCCGATAAGACATGGCTACCATAATGATGAAAGGTTTGTATGACAAACTGAATGCACTCACTCTCCCTCTTTCCATTTTAGCCAATACAATCGACAGCGTAAACATATGAGTGATACAGTTTTGCACCGTGGCCTGAGGCAAATCAATGAAATGGCCCTAGCTTCGTACAACAATAAATGTGACGTAAACGGGAGGTACAGCGAGATTTCTTTGGCGCTCTTTGTACAAACATAAATAAAAAATTTTAAGAGATGATCATAATTTGACGCCTTGGGATTACAGTTATGCAAAAGTCAATCAGAATGAAGAGGACTTCAGAGGGTATTCCCCAGAAAATTCGAGATATAGATTTCATTTGACATAAAAGTATCTTAAACGTGTAGTATTTTAATCAAAATCCTTAGATCCATTTTTGAGAAAACATAATTTCGATAAATGTTCCATGCAATGGATAGCCTGAGGTGGGTGGGTCACTCATAATCCCTGCCCACACATTGGGACTAAAGCGATCCTGATACTTAAGCCAAGTTTAATGGACGATGGATTGGTCGAGGAGGTCCAGTAGCACGGCCTCCGCGTTTGCCGGACCTCAATCCATTGTATTTCTGAATATGGGGACATTTAAAGACATTGTTGTATGCCGAATCTATAAAAAATGTGGATACTTTGGACATTTTTCTAAAATGGCTCATATCTCAACAGGTATTTGTTTCCGGATATATGTTTATAGGAACATTTATTCTAGTTTTGACCAACCCTAACTTTTGTTGCAATATGGGACACTTTTTTTTAAACATCCTGTATATACTGTGCATTACACCACAATACCCCCGTTCGCTGTCCTCTACAAGTTCACTAATTTATCTTTATCTATATAAAAAAACAAGTATTAAAAAGAGGTATGCTATAGCGGCCGTAACTTTAGTCTCGCTCGAACTGCTTCTTAACCAGTGCCCTTAAGAACAGATATGAGATACAATCCATCGAAACAAGCAACACTCCAAGGCGACATGATATATAATGTGTGTGTGTGTGTGTTCACTGCATATGCTCCTGGAAGGCCGACCACTTCCTTTTCCTAATGGACCGGATTCTGCCTTGCCTTGTTTCTAATTACCGTACCATTAAATTCATGCTCATGAATGTACGTATTCATAATTCTCTCCGGTTTCAGCATGTAAACTTCGGTTCAGTGGTTCAAGTTCTATTTTAATATCTACAATAATTATTTTCTTTCCAGCGTGCCCGTTCTGATGAGTAAATTGTGGTTTAAAACAAGTAACTAAGATCAGTACAGTATAATTACGTATGCTTATGTAAGAGAATTATTTATATGCGCATTAATATTAAAGCATTTTGGGTTAGCGCACAAACAGAAGAAGCGAAAAAACAAATCCCTCCCTTTCGTACACAATGTGGTCGGAATATAAACAAAGCAGCCAAGACTAAAAGGAAGATGAACCGGTTTATCCCTGGATTATAGCTATACTCCCCAATCAAAGCAAAAAAGACACTACACTGCTGTTATAAACATGATTAGTCTCAGAGAGGCCTTAAAATAAAACTCAGTGCACTAAAATAAGGTGTATTTTTGATACAGATCCAATTATTAACGAAACAACTGACCTAACATCAACCTCCATTGGTGTAAGACTCTAAGGCAGTGAAGAAGTCCTTAGAAATTTCAATCAGAATAAAAGATTTTCCAACTCGGTTCTAGGATAATAATTTGCCTTGAAACATGTTCAAACAGCAAGTTTGGAATATCAGCGTAGGCAATGAGCCTAACAGTCGAAAACCGAACACTCAAACGGATGGGTTGATGGGAAATTAGGAGATCCACTGCATAAAGGAAGCAAAGACAGTTGACCATTTTTGTAACTGTTTACCTTTCTCAAAATTGAAATTAAGATCGTGGTGCTATTTAATAAAGGACACTAAACCACACAAGTGTTGAATTCCAAAATTAGTTTTATGGATACTCTTCATTGTTCCAAATTTTAACAAGAACATTTAGACTTCTGTGATTTGCACTAATGATGTGAAATTAATCATGCCCTATTTTATGAAATAAAGTAATTGTACCACTCTTTCTGTTCATGAGGAGTCACCTTCCCATTCTAGAAATATCTTGTTGTAGATGTGGACAATCCAATGCTTCTTGCCATTGTGCATCCAAATCATTAATGTTGAGATCTAAACGTTCGATTTTATGGCTAATCTCTTGATAGAGGTGGGCATAAGGCTAAGAACCCTCTCTCGTTGCTGTCAACACCGACAGTATCCACTGCTGGGTAATTTTCCGACACTTGATGTCCTCAGGAAGTCGGCTAATTACTTCATTAGTGTCGTTAATAAGACTCAGCGTGATCCAGTCGCCGCCTTGGGTCCCTAAACTGACAATGTGCTCGTGACCTTGACTCCTCGGACTTGGCCTCCTAGCGTCCATAACCAGGAAGGACCCTCCTCCCACTCCTTCAACTGCTTGCTTGAATCCCACTGGCGTCCATATATACAGCTTACCTAATAGGCCCAGTTTGGTAAATGACCTAAGGGCGCCGAGCTAACCCCAGCTGTGATCGAACGCCAGAAGTTTTGCCTTGCAATTAACAAGGTGAATTCTTGATAATTTTGGTCAACCTCAGCAGGCTCAATTGCGCCTACACTTCTTTACGTGCACTAGCTCCATGATAAAGCCAGTTTGGATGTCGTTAAGTCCAAGATAATATGCAGATATAACAGTTCATCTACCAACAACCTAGAATTATGAAAACCTCTGATTACATGTGATTAGTTCGCGTATCGTTTCCGTGAATTCAGAATTATCTGTCCATGCCAAGACTTTCACGTGATGGACCTATTAAAATGTTACTTAGATACACACTTTTTTTCCTTGTTTACTACTTCTATTATTTGTACGTTCCTTTTAAATATTTATTTTCTATTTAAATCTAAGTACGCCTTTGCGTCTCTTTCCCTCTGATCTCTCTTTTACATGGCCCCCTGGCCTTCCGGTTTCTATGGAGACATTCATCTCCCAATTTCTTGGCTCCCCCCTCTCTTTTTCCTCCACCCCCCTTTTTTCCTACTCCTTTTTTTTCTTTGCTTTTCTTCAGATAGCGCCTACACCTTTATTCTTTAGATTAAAATAGAAGCCTCACACATATTTACAATGAAAGAAACCATTTGGTTTAAGACACGTGAAAGCTGCCAAAACTTAATTGCTACCATGAAGGAGTATGAATTAATAAAAACGTTTTCTACGAAAGTTGCCTGTTTTTAAGAACTCTGTCCAATATTACCCTGTCTGACCCTTGCTGCCACTGAGAATATTAAAGTAGCCTGCCATTGGACTCACTTCCGCTTATGGCTGATTTATATCACCAAACTGAAATAAAAGTTTACAATATGCTTCAATTATAATACATTTATCTTGCAAATTTAATGTGGGTTTTTCCGAAATAAATATGACTTTTTACGAGTGGTATGGTCCACTTTCCTGAAAGTGTAAGATTTCTAGGATTATCGTCGAAATAATTCTTAAATACAGTATATACATATAGGTTATAATAAAAAAATCAGCCAGGACTAATTTTAAATTTTCACTGCTGTGAAGTTGAACAGCTTGACATGAATGAAATTTGTAACTTTGGGCTAGTACCAGTAAAGCTCCACGGCTTTACAGCATCGCTTTGGAATCTGGACCTTGAAGCAGTATGGATACACGTGGAAAAAATAGAAGGGCTGGAAGCTTGCCTTCTTAGCAGCAGGTATCGGCGTGTTTCCGATTTAGAATATGAGGACACGTGCGGACCTGCACACGTGTCCAGTTCATCACTTCCACAATTTCCGTAACGCCATGCTTGTAGGAGCAAAACTGTGCTTGGTTGATTAAACCACCAGTGTTTTGTTTTTTCGGCGATCGTTAAACCTGCGTTTTGGCCTAATTTGTTGATAAATCTTTAAAAGCATCTGATATGGTACATCAACTGTTCTTACAAAAGCTTATTTCTTAATTTACTTAACGTTAATCCAGATAAATCTTTGCAGAAATAGCTGCTTTACATATTTCCTTATAAATGCAAAGGTAAACACGATGGTCAACTGTTTTAATAGCTGCATGCTACATACCCGCCATGCAATCGCGGGAAACAAATGAAATCGATAGAACTTGAAAGGAATGATGAAATATTGATCAATTCGAGCCATTAATAACAGATGTCCCGAAAATGATGTTACTAAGAGTGATTAAATTAATCACGTGTTTGAAAACAACCTGGATTCTTTCGTCTATAGCTTAAAAGATGCACTCCAAATCCCTTCACAGCCTATTTCCAGAAAATTCGACATATATGCTTTGTCAAACAAAATATACTTTAGAGATGTTATTTGGTATTTTGCCAAAGCTTCGTTCTTGGCGTATGCTGTTCAAAGAAAGTTTAAACGAAAGGAATGGCTTGGTTTTGACTAGTTATACCGAAATTAAAGGATATGAAAGTGGTTGTGACCTAAGGTATTTGTCCTTCGTATGGGGTGAAAGTACACGAAATTCATATTACTTTTTAATGTACAGAAACAATGGAGGGGTAAGGAAGTTTGATAAGCAAAAGTAGCTAGAAAAGTATAAAATGTTACTATTGGAAATATCGCATTCCACCCAAAAATTCGATACAGAGGTTTCAGAAGAAATGCACGTTTTGAGGGTGAATGAGAGCAACATTAAAAAATAAAAGGTCGGTTAAATTCCAAATTCGGTATTTAAGTTTAGCATCTTCCAAAGTATCATTTACATGAAACATTTTTAATAATTTCAAGTTTCTCAAAAATGACTTTAGCAATTTTAAATAAAATACCATATGCTTAAGATATTTTCATGAGAAATGGAATATGTCTATTGAATTTTCTGGGAATAGCGTCTGATGCATTTATTGTGGATTAATTTTGTGCAACTGGTAAACTCTAAGAGATAGACAAAATAGTACTACACAGGTATCGTTAAAACACACAATTTATGTCAAATACAATTTTTACTGAGCAAACAATTTCCTAGATATTCCTTTTTCGTTTAAATTTTCCAATATTTACACTTTTTGGAGCCGTGTTCGAACCCCAGCACCAGCATGGGGATTTTTTCTCCCGCTGGGAGGTCTCGAACGTGGTACACTCAGCCTCGTTAGGTCCCGGGCGGGGGACCAATTGAGGAGATACTTGATGGAGAAGCAATGGCCCCAAGTCGAGAAGCCCGCATAACTCGCCAGGAGAGCTCGGGGCGCTGACCACGTCCCACCCTTTAGTACTGCACTCCAATGACGCCTGTAGTCGACAGAGGTGGGGGGCGGAAAACCTTGGCCCTTCATGGGCTGTTGCGCTGGGGTTTAGTCTTTTTTAATTAACAAGGACCTTTTAAACAATCATTTATTCAAAAGTTTATCTTCATAAACAAAGTAAACATCAGAGTAAGCGTTTGTAGGAATAGTTCACACAAGAATAAACACACACACACACACACACACACATACACACACACACACACACACACACACTACAGGCAGTACAGGAAATAATCCTAGTTGTAGGAAAATTACCATCCTCCAGTCTGGAATTGAACTCGCGACCTCTGAACTTGAAGGTTAGCGTGCTAACCACGTGACCAAAGATGTGTTTTTGTTGGTCTCAACTCCTTCCCGTATGCCAAAAGATCTACGACCAGGAAGGCTCGGATTTGGGATGAAAACGCAAAATGACGGTTACTTATGCGCTGGAGGGGAAATTGTGAGCCTGTTTTGGCAAAGATCCTAAAAGTCATTCCAAGAATATACACAGAACATATGAACACACGCTCGCTTCTGGAAACAGTGATATTTCTAGGGCGAACCCCTACAGAAGATGGTTTACGATATTTTAGCGAGGTTTATTTGGCTCACTTTAGACTCTTGTGACAGATAGGTAATGCAAAGCATAGCGCTTGGGTCTCTGCCATAAATCCTCAAGGATCTAGCCCTGCAGATAAGATACCTCTTTCAAAAGGAACTACCGCTACAAGAAAAACAAGACAAGCGTGCTTCCTTCCTTTAATACGAATAGGTACACTAAACTAACCATCTTTTTTTAACTATATCATAATAACCCATAATTCTAAAACCAAATTAAATTTATGTTTGAAAGCTACTTTGTAATGTTTGGTAACTTGATTGCTGTGGAAGTATGTATACTTTTTCCGTGCATTATTTGCATGTTTTGGTATTTTTGGGGATAAAAACAAGCATAACCGACATTTATGCTTGACTATACCAAAATTTAATAAGTCTGATAGCGGTCCTTTAATAGACCTTAAACCCAAACTTTCAAAAAAGGACTGGTCTTCATCCAATCGGACAGTTCAATATCGATTAATTCTCGAAACGCAACTAGCGCGAGTTTAAAAAACGCTAAAATGTCGGACACTACTGACAGTGAGATGCAACTTACTCCACCTAAGTAAGATGCAATGTTACGTAGCATTCCAAGGTTATCATTTTCATCATGCAGCTGTGACGTGCTGAAACGAATGGATCGTTTAGCTTCTGCGCAGAACTCCAAATATCAGCTGATGCAACCTGTAGGTCATTGTCCCTGGTGAGTGTAAAACATTTTACAATATTTAACTATAAAATTAGGTATATGGTCGAGCATAAATTGAATGAAACTTAACTATAATGGTAATTAAGACGGATGAAAATTAGGAAACTCGCGCCTTAATTACTACCATTATAGCCTCGTTGCTTAATATACTATTACATCATCGCGATGCTTCGTCACATACAGCAAAACTAACAACTGAGATCTGGTCAGCACCTGAACACTCCATCATGCAGCCCTGACCTAGTACATGTGATTTATTCCTTATTTTTTCCCAAAAATTAAAGTTAAAGTGTGTGGAATCACTTTTTCCTCATTAGATAAGGCAGTGGAACATTGGTTTCTGAGCTGCATCAGGAAGAAAGGCATCATTGCTTTGAGGTCTTGTTTCATATATACCTATATACAGGAGAATATTTTGAAAAATGGTAAATTAATTTACATCTTTTAAAACTAATCCTGGAAAACCCTTTGAGTTTTTAAACCTTTACTGTGTCGCTCCCTAAATGAAGCAAAGTTCAGATGCTATTTGCAGAAAATTCAAGATATGCCTGCTTATAAAAAATCGTATTATGAGAATATATTAGAAAGTTTTAAAGTGCGTGATTAACAACAGTAGGCGTTAAAAATTGCCTCAATAGGTTTGTTACAAGTTAAAGGAGGTAAATATTGAGTTTGGATAATCTTTGGCCTCCATTGCGCAAACCAGTAGATTCTGAGGAGAAACACACTTAAAATCGCCGCAAATGGCGCCCAACGTGGGGCTAAAACCACCGCACAACTTTGTTCTAAAATTATATTTGTTTTGTGCTTTTGTTTTGGATTCACAGAGTCTCAATTAAAAAATTAAAACGAAGTACAAAGTTTATGAGAAAAATAAGGCCCAACATTGATTTTAGTACTCTGCATAGGACTATTACTGTCACCACTGGTGAGCAAATAAGCCACACCCGTGGAGGGTTCCGCCACAGTTGGGCACAGAACGCATGCAGGCAAGTTACTGGCTTAAAACCGCAACCCAACAACCAGGATTTCAATTTGAATGCCAGGCTTTTTTCCGAGGCAATCTTTCTTCCTGTGGGAGTTGACTGTAATCCGAATCAGTAGCTGGAATTACTGCTTCCCAGCTCAAAAAAGGCACTAGGGGAAGAGAAGAGGAGGTGGGCTTAAGATTGAATGACAGTAATTAGTTCGCCCCCCATCCCAGGGGCGTGCCCCAGCTCAGGGATTTTAAATATTGAGAAGGGGACTGTGTGAGTCATAGTCGGAAGACCAGTTTGGCCTCTTTTCCAACACCCGCCAATTGAAATAAAGTGGGCGACTCTTGCATTAATTAACCCGTCCCGATCTTCGGGCCATGCTGATGTCTCTGGTGAAAGACACTTCCTATTTGAGGACTGAAGTGGCAGCGTGGTCCTCGGGTAATAGCTGAAGATCACGTTAAGTACCTTCGCCGCTAATGAGCGAAAAATACACACTTAGGCTCTGGTCCAATTGCAGAAAAACGAGCACAGAGGTTTTCGTGAGCTCATTTAATAATATAGCTTGTGTCACGGCAAGGTGTGTGACTCGCATTCTGAAGGTCCAGCGTTCGATCGACCGCACACTCCTATGTTTTTCCACACCAATGCTTACCCTTGATAAACCCTTCTCCCCTGGTCCGATTGTGGTAGCTGTGTGCTGTTGCTCGGATCTTAGAGTCGCTTCAATACCCTCCGGATCGCGGTGAGGAAATTCATGTAGCGTAACCGGTGGCCTTCTGTCAACTGTTAGGGTCTTTTGCAGGTCTCTGTGGCACTGCCTTCGCCAACCAAATATGTGACACAAATTTGTTCCTGTTCTTTATAGACAATAATTACACTGGACTTATTTGTTAGTACAATCCCTGGTAAATTTATGCATACATCAACGTAACTAGCCAATCAGAGAACGATTCTCATCACGTGATTGGCTAAGACAAATATAAACAGTAAACAAATGCAAGGGAGTAAGTTATTAGACAGGGAATTTGAGTGTTGAGGAAAATCTATTAGAGTAGCTAAAGCATTTAGGCATTTGGGTGAACAGCTCAAGATTCAGGTAAATAGAACTCAGTAAGTACGTTCAAAACCACGCAGTTGCATAAAAAGTACGTTGTCAGCCCAGAAAATTAGAAAGGGAAAATAGTTCTTAGAATCTAGTATTATCTATTTTAGCAGATATATTACTTCAATAGTTACAGTTTCTAGTACTAAGACTGAGAAATGTTTAATTTAATACAGACAAATAGTTCATTTGTCATCAGTAAATGTGACGTGTTGTGTATTATCATCCCAACCAGGCATAACCTGAGAAAAAGATACCATAGTTCACCAATGAAGCAGCCGGCAGTAGATTCACCCACAAGCATCTGTCACCATGCGAAACCTTCTTTTGGTGGAAAAGTATTGAAAAATTAAAACTAATAACAAGAAATATCTCGTAAATAGCTGTTTTCATACAAATAGCGTGGTTAAACGAGATCTAAGTGTTTTGTGTAGTAAGCTTTTGTTTTTAAGAGGCTATTCCCAGAAATACCAATAAATACATTTATCATGAAAATATCTTAAACATATTGTAATTAGTCGAAATGATATTTTGTATTTAATCGACTTTTCACACACTAAGACCTTTTTTAAACGCTCTTTTTGGATATAGGGGGTCTCAAAACATGTATTTGCTGTGAATATAGTTTTTGGATGGAATAGAATCCTTTTATATTTACTATCAGTACGTGGTAGAAAAAGTAAACATCGTATTTCTGTCTCATTTCATTGGCACACTCTGTATAGCTAAGTACCACGACCTACCTATTCACGTATATCTCTGTCCTTATCCATGTAAAGCTTCCTTTTCTATCTTAAATCGGTTTCGTGGCACATTGCCAAAGTCATGAGGGTTTCCTTTACGTACTCAAGGCCATTATGTGCTACTCGCTCCGCGCAATAAATTAACAGATCGTCAAGACTTAATACATTATACTCTTCAAGGTAGAGACCGAACACCAAATTGTTTCTCTTACAAATAAACTTGTCATTAGGAGATCGATAAGTTAGGTCAACAGCCATGTAATTTTGTAAACCGGTGAAGCCAGTTTCAACAATATAAAAATAATTATTTACGTGGCGTGTACCTCATTATCCGGCAGCAATACTGTACCTGTGTGCCCGATCTTCTCTTGTTTTTTGCACACCTCGCCTCTTCGATTTAGCACACGTCACAACATGCTATATTTGAAAACATTTGCTTCGGTTTCTTGGCACCAGCAATTGTTTTATTAAGAACTTTACCGCGTAGAAGATGCTGCTGTAGCCATACGTTAACCAGGGATTGTACTAACAAATAAGTTCAATGCAATATTGCCAATAAAGAACAGGAACAAAATTGTGTCACATATTTGGAGCCATTTAGCTTCTTGACGAATAAATGGTTCATTACTTCACTGTCGCGCAAACAATGTTAAGGTGACGTTGCCATATTTCTCTTTAACTTTGCATATTTTAACATTAAATTGTGACTAAATTCATTCCAATTAAGGTGGAAATGCAATATAGCATTGTTTACGCGACAGTTAGTGAAGTAATACACCATTTATATCCATACTCTAGAAGCTAGATGGCTCCAAATATTTGACACAACTTATTTTTTCTCCGAAAGGGTTCTGTATTAACGATAACTGTATTGCACATATTTATTACACTCACCCTGTAGAATCCCTGACCATACCTTCCACCCGGTATAATCATTTTTATTTTCTCTACTACGTATAAGTAGAGGAAGTATTGTGTTCCACCCAAAAATTCGGTATCGAGATGTCATCGGAAATACATGTTTGGAGGCCCCCTGAATTCAAAGAAAAAAATACTTTCACAAAACGTTGTCTCCCTATTTGTCTATTTGTGAACAGGATAACTAAAAGGCGACAAATCGGTAAAAACAAACAAACCTGGAATTTAAATTCTGAGTCTTCAAAGGATGCGAGACGAAGATTTTCAAGAAAACTTAGATTTTCTCAAAGAAGACTAACGATTTTGATTAATGTATGTTAAATATATTTTTATGATAAATGAAATGTACATCTTGAATTTTCTGGGAACGGCCTCGAAGTTCTCTTCATTCTGGATGACTTTCACATAAATAGTAAACCGTAAGAGATGGACAAAATCTTACTACACAAAAATGTATGTAGGTCTCATTAAAGCACACAGTTTTCATGACATACCTTGTTGTTTTTTTTTTTTTGTTTGTTTAAGTTTTGCAACACTTACATTTTTCTCCAATAAGAAGTCGTTATTCGTTTCTTTTATTCCTGGTGATGCAAAGAGAATGGAATTTCAAAGCTGTCACATAGCGAACAGCTCTTAAAAGATTTGCCTATCGCTTAAGCCTACTGTATTCTCCTATTCCCTTAAATCAACTTCTACATGAAGTAGAAAAACGAATCGCTTTTAAGAATAGTTCGCACGAGAGTGAGTAGATAAAGTCATGTGAGTGTGCATATTCCGGTAGAGCGATATTGAAACTTTGTGGTTTGTGTACTGCAGACTATGATCTAGCGCAGAGGCGAATTGACCTTGGAATGTCACTTTCGCTCATTTTGATTTCACGCAGCAATGCAAGAGTAAGTTTAAATTGAATTGTATCAAATCTTTCAGCTTTCAGTATTGCATGGCGCGTCAAGGATTTGTGATAAACCGCAATGCACTGCACTGTTTTTTTCTACTAGTTTGCGAAAAAGTTGTGACACTGTTTCATTGCAGCAGCGTTGCCAATTTGTTGCTGAAAATGTGGGAAATCAAGTTGGTTTTATTCTATTTATTTTGCGTTACTTTAACTAGGTCATATCGCGATTGATCTGTAGGAAATACCACGTGGCTCGGTGTGTGGCAGACAGTCCCTGTGCCACACCACCTTGTTCGTCATGTGTCCACAAGGCCTTAGTGCTAGACAACTGTGCCTCTGCTTCTGCGTCGGACAGATGGCAACCTTGATATGTGTCCACATATACATAGTGACAGGCAACTATATCTCTAGTTCTTCATGTGCTGACCAGATGGCATTAGGGTGCCCTCCAATCTACCTGCTTATATCAAATTACCTCTATTTTTATGTTTACTGTTGTTTTACACTTAAGCTGAAACTTTGATCGTAGTATTAAATATCCAATCCTATATTTACCTTAGCGACTAAAGAAAACTACGAGAAAAACCCCAGTTCCGACCTCCGCAATGCGCATTCCTTTATAGTACCGCTGACTGTGGATTTATGTTAAGATAAAGCTGAGTTTATTTCGCCTACAACTCTTTATATTTCTTAGCCTTAGATTTACATTTACCATATATTATTGTTTCAGTTATTTTCGTATTAAACACGACTTTTTGTTTCTCTTCCAGGTATCTAGTCAAAGCATTGTATTTCGTCCAAAAATCTGATGCCAATGTATCAGCAGAAGCCCTTCAAAGCCAGATAGAGGATTTTTTGGCAACACTCCCTGTGTGTATGCGTGTTTCAGAACTTTTGTCTACGTGAAGGACTTTTAAACATAACTGATTTCCAGGTACCTGACCTTTAAGGGGACCAATCTGTGAAAATTGACGAAGATTGCACTTTCAATTCCTGTCACGTGACCGTTTAAATGACCGGTGCATGTGTTGATACCTTTTTAAATCATTTAATCATTTTTTTCATAATAATATTACATCTTTGTATCTGGCAAGTTAAATTGAATATGTATGTATTTTAGTAACCTTATTCGAATATCTAAAATATAATAAATGATGAAAGGGTTAATTAAATATTTTATACAATAATACTTATTTTATGTGAACCTCAGTGATACATTTTATAAAGTGGTATGCCTGGAATGTAAATCTGGAATTCTGAAGTGATCTGCAAGGAGCTATTTTATAGGGCAGTTAAAAATATTTTTTTCTCTAAAAAAGCTATTTGATGCTTATGCTTCACAATTTAAGTGGTACCGCGCATGTCTCTGGCGCAGAGGACCCGGGTTAGATCTCTGGCATCGGCGAGGGTATTTCTCACCCACTGGAAGGTCTGGTACGGGGTGCACTCAGCCTCGTTAGGTCCCGGAAGGGCCAATTGAGAAGCAACTTGATATACAAGTAGCGACACCAGGGCACAAAGCCCGGAAGGGCTCGAGGCGATGATCACGTCCCACCCTCCAATTCTGCACCCCACTCGTGACACCCGTAGTGGGTAGAGGTGGGGGACTTAGCGGCCGGGCGGTAAGCCTTGGCCAGTCAGGGCTATTGTGCTAATTAAAACCTAATTGCCTTATTTTATTATTTATCGCTGTGTATCTGCCTCCCTAAATGTTTCCAACTACCCTTAAATAATTGCAGTGACCAACGTTTATCTCCGTGAAGAAGTTGCAATGCATTCCAATGAAATGAAACATCGCTTAAGGGTACAGCTGCATGTGTGGGCTGAATAGGTGTATTCTCCTATTAACAGCTGTAAGTCCTTGATACCTCTGCTGACTTAAAATGGCCAGCTCTACAAAACAAGGCTTACAACTTTGCGTAAGCGGTAAGACTGTAATAGCCAAGGTCTGCAAACTTTAAGGTTGAAAAACAGGAAATGATACTCCTGCGAATTCCGGCAGTAGAGAATTGTCCGATAAGATATGGCTAGAGGTACTCCTAGAAGGCCTTTTGACATCTTAAGTGCAGTAAACGCCAATATTTGTTTTCCTATAACCTTACATCGGCAAACAACTGGTGTCGGAGGCAATGCAAATTTGAAGGTTAAACAGCAGTGTTTATGAAGGTTTAAGAATTTGACCTTATTCCTGGTGTATAAATAGTAATATGCTTAGGACAGCGATTAATAATGGTATTATTAAACACAATCTAGTGAGAAAACTGGTTTTCACTGCAGTTTTGTTAACACGCCAATAATTATTACAGAGCACAGTGCTTAGGTGACCGTGTTCAAATCCCGGATACCAGTTTACATTGAACGTTCATAATAACGCCACCCAGAGAGCGACACTGCTGCCGGCTGTTGCAGTGGTCAACATTATGATCTTTCTCTCAGGGTGTGGGTATAGACAACACACTTAAATTGACTTATAAATTTAATGTAGTTACAAATTAACTATTTTTTCTGAATTTTAACACCAGAAACTGCACCTATTGTGCTACTTCTCGGTATCAATAAATTTAAGGTTCGAAACCATTCTTTCAGCGATCACAATAATAAGGATAAGTTCGCCGAGTCGCTGAAATTCTAAGCGGCAAATCTCCTTGTGACTACCGCCAAATATCTACCAACATGAGCGCGGTATTTATGCGCTACGCACTGCCGATAATCGATCATTCTAAAACACTTCTGTAATATAAAAGATACAAAGCCTGTAAGACACAAAATACGTGAATTCTAAAAATATGCGAGCTTTTATCGACATCTTAAACTTATTATTCGCATCTATAAGTCAACATTTTACTCTCCACTTGTTAAATTCTTAAAATTCGTTTTACTTTCTAATTTTCAGAATTTGGCACTTGAGTTCAACTTCTTCCTAGGATTTTGTAGAAAATCTTCCAGCCAAATTACTCTTAAATGGAAACATCTTTTATTTTCTCAAATCTAGCTCTAATGATTTTGATTAAAATACCTGCATAAGATATTGTCACATTTTATAAAAGGTACCTTAAATATTCTGTGAATAGTTGTTATAAGATATTTTAACGATAAATAAAATGTATATCTTTAAATTTTCTACGAATAGCTTTACGTCGTCAACATTCAGTATGAATTTTATAAAAAGAATGTAGATCTCATAAAAAAAAAAAAAAAAAAAAAAAAAAAAAAAAAAAAAAGAAAAGAAAAAACACCCAGTTTATGTCGAATACATTTCTGTTTATGCAATGAACCATTTCCGGGATATTTATTGTTATTTGTTACAATATTCCAATACCTATACTTTTCTGAAGTAGAAAGTCATTCGTTTTTACTTTCTCTACTGCGTAGAGTAAGTAGAGGAAGTATTCTATTCAACCCAAGAATTCGATGTTGAGATTTTATCGGAAATGTATGTTTTGAGGTCCCCTGGATCCTAAAGGTAGTTTTAGAAAAAGGTCTGCGCGTGAGTGTGTGGTGTGTGCGCGCGCCCCTGTCGGCCTAACTGAGAAACCGTAAGTATCTTACAAACCAAAGTTGGTAATAAAACCCTAAACTACCCTTTACATGAAAAGTTTTCGAAAATATTGATTTTGTCAAAAATGGCATATATTTAAGAAATTTTTATGGCAAATAAAATGTATGTTTTGAATTTTCTGGCTATGTAGTCCTGTTTACTCTTGATGACTTGCATAACTGGTAAACCGTGAGTGATAGACCAAATCTTACTATACAAAAATGTAGACCTCGTTGAAACTTTTTTTTTTTTTTTTTGGGGGGGGGGGGTGGAGTACACCATTTCGGAGATAATCCTTGTTATTTGTGAGTTTTGCAATACTCAAACTTTTCTCAAATGGAAGATCGTTATTAACTTTAAGGATGGAAATGTTCATTGTTTGGTTGGTACATTTGTATGTCATTTATTTATAAACTTGGGTGATTTGCGATTTTGTAGGCTATGTGATTCATTTTGAAAGATGCTGTACGGTCGAAAAATTTGTGCATGGGATTCACGAAGCTATAACCCACGCCAAGTTTTTGCGTTACGTTTAGATTAGTTGCCATTGTGAACGGAGCCTTAAACATTTGACGTACGATTAAAGAGAAACAAAACAGGAGCGCCGAACAGAGCTAATAAGAGGAAAGCAGAAAGCGTGATGCCGACATAACAGAAAATCGCAAACGTTACGTACGCTAATCACTTGGTGACCTATTGGAAAGGGATTGCAACGATGTCTATATTGCGGGAGGGAAGGGGGTTCGATTTCTCTTGCTTCTTACCGAGATAGCTTCCTTAGAACAGGTTTCGGCCGCACCCATTCCTTAATGTCATCATCAATATCATCGCCGTTCACTCCAAAAGCGGCTCAGCAACGGTAAAGGATGATGTAAGGCGTTTGGAAAACTCTCATTTACCTGCTTTATCTCGTCTAGATGCTCTCAACTGCCGGAGCGAGAGCCTACTCCATGAAAAAAGAAAATCACATCACTTTCTCTACTAGAAAATATTCTTATACACGCGTATTCTTCTATCTTCTTCCTGTCAATCGAGATAGCCATAGTTAAATCTTTTAAGAACTGCTCGCTATGTGATGCCTTTGATATTCCATTCACTTTGCATGGCCAGAACATGAAGATCTACACTTTTACTTTCTCTACCACATATAGTAAGTAGGGAAATTATTCTATTCGGCCCGAAATTTTGAATATATGTTTTGAGGCCCTCTGAATCCTTTGTGTGTATGTCGGTGAACAGCATACCTCAAAACCTCGGTTAAAAACCAAGTTATTCAAGGGTGCGATACGAAGATTTTGAAGAAAATTCCTCTACCCTAAATTAACCTTTAAACGGAAAATTTTGATTTTCTCGAAAATGGCTTCAACGATTTTGATTAAAATGCCAAATGTTTCAGATATTTTTATGGCAAACGAAATGTATATTTTGAATTTTCTGGGTATACTCTATGTAGTCTTGTTTAGCCTTGATGCCTTTTGCGTAACTGATAAACCATAAAAGATAGACAATTTATGTCCAAATTTACTTTTTTGTGAAGTGAACCATTCCGGAGATATTCCTTATTATTTGTGAGAGTTTTCCAATACTTACACTTTTCTCTAATGGAAGGACGTTATTCAATTTTTTATCTCTTGGCTGTACAAAGAGAACAGAATTTCAGAGCAGCCATATAGCGACCAGCTTAACAGCTCAAAGCCTGCTGTACTCCCATATTCCCCTTGCACCTACAAGAAAATTAGCAATTTTTATTCAGGAGGCTTCAAAACGTGTATTTCCGGAGAAATTTCGGTATCTACTTATATGAAGTAGAGAAAGTAAAAACTCGTAGGCGCACGTCAGCAAGATTTATCAAATGAAATACAACACACTACAGAAAAATAAAGTTTGTCTTTACTTTCAGATGATTTTCTCTAATAGCGATCCCCTTTAAAACAACCCTTTTCTAGATAGTCATCTGAATGTCCTCAAAACATGTATTCCGATGACATCTTGACGTTTTCAATACTTTGTCATTTTTTAAAACGATGTCGCTATTCAGTTGTTTCTCGTATGTCATGGTAAGAGTATGGAATCCTAGGGTCAACATACACATTAGTTCAGAAATAGAAAGCAAGCTTCCATACGTTGTTTGAGTGGAAGAAATAGGTTAAGTATAAACTTATGAACGAAATGTGTTTCGCCTAAGAACATAGACCTTGTAGTTTTAAAACTGTTTTGCAACGGCAGCTTTTCTTCCTGTGACGTCATTGCATAATAACCCTGGCTCGTCCCGAGGATTTATTATCCCGGCAGTGAACAGTCAGGGACGAAGTTAAAAAACAAATTCACACTACCTAACTAGGATATTGCTTACAACTTACAACGTTCTAGGCAAGTAAATATTAACAGAAGGTCACTCTATGATAAAATCTGCTTACACACATAAACATAAACATTTGCAGAAATGGTCTTACTACACATTTCCTTGTAGGTATATGGGGAATGAAGAAATACAGTAGGCTTTTTTTAATCGATAGTCATCTTTTCACAGCTGGTCGCTGTGGGATGGCCTTGGAATTCCGTTCTCTTTACTTAGATTAAAAAAAAAGGCTAATGATTTCCCCACTCCAATAATGAGCAAGTCACAAACGCTAAGCTACAAAAGAAAAATGTTAACGAAAGCTACAATTTCTGTGCAGTAAGATTCTGACTCTTATCTCCAAATTTTTTCCATGTTAAGGGTAGTCAAGGGTGGGAGATTTTCTTCAAAATCTTCCTGTCGCACCCTTAGAAAATCTGAAATTAGATACAAAGTTATGTTGTTGAAACACACACACACGCACAAAATTTTCTAAAAATGTTTTCTTTTGGGGGGATTCAGGGGGTCTTAAAACAAGTATTTCAGCTGAAATTTCAGTACAGAATTTTTGGGTGGAATACAATACTTCCCTACTGTCGGTACGCAGTAGAGAAACTAACAAGAATAATTTTACCTGTTGATCACTCTTCGAAACCTGTTTGAAACACAGTTAAGGTCCTCCCAACTCCGGGAGTTGAACTAGGGACCTCCGGAATAGAATACATTACCCGTTTCTTTGGTTGTATTCTCCAATGTTTTAAACAGTGTTAACATACACTTAATCTCATGATTGCGTAGCCTGCTTAAGACATATCTGGATTAAAGTATTATTTCTATCCCTAAAAGGGTTCGCATTCAACCGGTTTCCATTGCCTTAAGAAAACCTGCAACAGCATTAATCTCTCAGCACTTATACTTCCCCAGAGGCACTGCTTTCTTGATTCTTACGTCGAAATACATTTATTTTAGCAACTGATCGCGCGAGACACAACCTTTAACTGGGAAAGTAGTCAACATGCAATAAAAACAAGTAAGTACGTGAAGCATAAGCTATTTAGTCCTACAAATCAATTCTTTTCAATCAAAATGTCTGTCAGTGAAGCTTGAACATTAACACCGACGTATGCTTTCACAAACAAGTGACTTCGATATTGTCGATAGTTGCCCGACCGCGTAGCGCCATATCGATATCTCGAGTGGTTTTGCTTGGACCATTTACCGAATGAAATGTTCAATTAGCAATATTAATAACATGAAAATAATATTTTTAGTTTATTGTATACCAAGATCATAACATAACCTGTATGGCCTTTTATGATCTAAGTTATCTTCCTGCTTTTTAGGTTACAAATCAGAAACAGCTGCCATAATTTTCAAACAATTGTGAGTCAGGAGCGACTGCCTTCCAAGTTTACTGACCTATTTTTATTCGATTGTTTACTTATTAAGATGAGATCTTTATGCCATCATTTGATTAGAATATATCAGCAATAATTTGCCTTAAATAACCAATCATGCCCAAAATACTTTAGCCGTTTTCAATAGATACTTTTTAAGAAAAGTTTATTTAAACCAAGAAGTTTCTTCAGCCCTAATAACTGATAAATGCCGGGAAGGTGCCTTAAATGAAGATGCCATATTTACCAGTGGTGCCAATTTAGTCATTCGTTTTTTTCCCCTCGCGATCACACCCGAGAAAAATCGGACTATCGCTTTACCTGTTGTATCATAAAAACGAAATGTCTAAATGTGAATTGAAAGTTACTCTAGATTAACAAGAAATAAAGAATGTAACAGTTTTGTTTAGTTTTAACGTACGAAAGAATGAACGTTTTGTGTTGATTACAGAATATTTACTCATATAAATAAAAGAAAGTGCTTCAATGCGCAATGTGAAGGAAGCTGCCATTATTAAACATCGCAGTGTCATTTATGCTACCTGAACAGTGATGTTCGACTGTCATACGAGCGGCACAACAGACAGCTGCAACCGGAAGGCGGCAGTTGCGTCAACTTCGAAATGCGAAACGTATGAGATAGCGTTAATGTTTCCTTGAATGCAGAGTAAAACTTACTGAAAGCATTAAGAGCTTTAATAGCAGAAACATGGATAATTGAGACCGCAATGTGCCCGCTTGTTTCCCGATACCTATTCTTGGAACCTGAACTAACCTAGGGTAACGGGTCATCGACTTCAACACAGGCGAAAGAGGAAGCTGGGAAAATAACATCGCTATACGCACGAATAAATGTAATCCTATTATGTTCTCACACCTGAAAACAAGATAATTGGAAATAATTGTGCTAACTTACATTGCCTTAACAAATATATAATTTAAATTTCGTAAAAGCATAATAAATGAATACAATAAACACAATACAGCATGCTTAAAATCAATTTTGAATTACAGAAAAACTTTCAAACATAGAGAAACGTTGCGCATGTCACTTGTTATAGGAAGTTCAAAGTTTTGTATAACTCAACATGAACGTCACTTGTTGCATGAGAAACAACTGAGGACTGGCGGCGGAACGCACGTTGCATTTGAACAATGGACTGAGATCTTGCAAATGTTTTTTTCCTGTGGTACCAACCTTTGAACCTTCATTTGACATGCGCAGTGTTTTTCTATCGTTGATAGTTTTCCCGTAATACAAGCTTGCTCTTTAATTTTTAAACTCACTGTATAATAAATAGGCTTAAGCGAGTGTTAGATTTTTGGAAAATGATATGTCTAAAATTCCATGCTTTTAAGGCAAAAAAATTGATGTGTGCGCTCACTTGGTTTTCTCTACTCACTCTTGAAGAAATTATTCTCTTAAAATGATTATTCTTCTGTCTAGTAGTCAAGATAAATGTTTGCAGAAATTGTTATATTACACATTTGCTTATAGATACAATGGTAGCACAGAATTAGGTAATTAGGTAGCACAGAAGGTACAAAGAGACAATGTGCAAGCTCATAATCTGACTTATCATGGGTCGTTAACAGTTGCCTGTGAGGGAACAATTAAAAGATGACCTTCATCAGTATCCAGGCCTTGATGCGATGTAGGAAAATGTTTGGAAGTTCATTATGAAGCAGTGACGAACTTAATGGATTGCTTTTCATCAGCTGTTGGCTCGGGGCAACGTACTTCCTGGAACGGAGAATCTTATTTGCCTTGAGCAGCTGTATTTGAAGTGCCTGTTATTCAGCAAGTAATCATCTGCGTGCCTACATTATGCACGCTAAATGAGGAATGTTTGTCTATAACTGCTTGTCAAACACCCGACTCTCGTGAACTTAATTCGTCGAACCACACCTGCATGTGCATATGAAGAATGTGTCATCAGACTGTCCCTGTGCGCTGAAGGTTAGCAGCTTCCCTATACAACAGGTCTTAGGTTCGATTCTCGACTGGAAATTAAAATTTTTGCTAAGCCACGCTTACATTTTAGTTAAAGAGTGATTATAATTATTGCACTCTTGCTGTGTGGTACTCCGTTTTGCTAGAAACGACACATTTAAACCAATAATGGCTGCCATGCCACATTTTAATCATTCTATCGCCTCCCTAGCATCTATTTTGTTTGCGATTGTCATTTCGATCGTCATTCGTTTTGTCACCATGGCTGCCATGATATACTTTAATGACCTAGCATTTGTTTTTATCGCCTCTCTTGCATCTTAACTAATTTGCTTGCGATCGTCATTTCGATCATTTATTTTCTGCATCGATATTCAAACTTAACTTCATCAAAACGGCATGGGTCAAGTTAAACTCTGCAGTTCAGCGAGTAACACGACTCTAAACACAAAGAGAAACAGTATATGGAAGCAGTTCGACTCGATCAATTAAACTAACACTTCTTGTAAGTGTATTGTGAGATAGTCAAATTAATCCCAATCCAGTTTTGACTTATCCTAGACAAATCAACAGCTCTAATGATATTACTATTGATAATTTAATGTAAGAGTGGTATGGTTTATGAACATATTTGCGAGCAACGGAAGAACTATGCATGCTCTACATAACCGGTATTCAGGGTACGTATTAAACACGATAACAGCGCCAATAATCCATGCGCATTGCAATATGTCCGGAGCAGCGCGTTATCGGCGAGCACGTCAGTTGATTGCACTAAAGTGTAATGACATGAGAATGTCGCGGGTAGCCGTCCGTTTTCAAGGCCCCCTACGTACATACATACAACTCGCGTGTTGTTTTGTCCATCTTTTGTTGTTGCTATCGCTCGAGACGAGGATGTTCCGTAATTTCCACTACTTCTCTCTTCTCCGTTGCTTTCTCCTTTATATCTCCATCTCGGTCGGTAAATTTCGACTTGGCATTGTGCCATGCCATCGTTTTCACACATTGGCCGTGGAGGGCGCAAAACATCCCGCTACTGTAACTGCAACGAGAAACTTTAACACGTGATATCTCTTTCCTTTGAGGAATTATATTGAAGAAGCGCGTTATGTCTTCCGGTGTAACTTTGAAGTACTGCATTTGACACAAATCACTGTTTAAAAATAAATAACTGTTTCGTCAATTCACCGTCCATATCAGCTACCCGGAAGAACGTTCATTTTTAGGGGGAACAAAACTTAAAGAAAAAAGATATTAAATATACTTTTTAACCACATACACCGCAATATTCTGTACGGTACAACTCATCCCAAAAATTTACTTTAAAGGCTTAAAACGCAAAACTAAAAAACAGACTGATCATGAACGTTATTCGACTATCTAGTTCTCACACACAGGTACCGGGTTCGATTTCTGGCGGTGATGGAAATTGTTCTTTAATTAGGATTATTAACCCTCTATATGTTATGTGAGCTTGTGAAAATCAGATAAAGAAATTGACAGAAACCTAACCTAAAACTTCAAAGAATAAAAATACATCAAATGACCATAGAAATAAACCAAAGAATCTAACTTGTTGCACTCACACGACTTTCTCTACTCTTGTACAAACTATTCTTACATTCCTTTTCATATTGACCAAGATAAACATTCGCAAAAATTGTCTTTATTGCTGATTTTCTTGCACGTACAAGAGGAATATTGGAATACAGTAGGTTTTAAGCGAATAACGAGATATATCTCGGAAATGGTTCACTGCACAAAACATATTTACACAAGTTGTGTGTTTTAACGAGGTCTACAGTAAGATTTTGTCTATCTCTTATGGTTTACCAGTTATGAAAAAGCTATTCAGAATGAAGACCTTTCCAGAAAATTCAAATTTCCTTTTGATGTCAAAATATCTTATACTTTTGGTATTTTGATCAAAATATTTCTCCGTTTTTTGGGAAAAGAAAAATTAGAGGGTATTTGGGGTTAGGGGATTTTTTAAAATCGCGTCCTTGGAAGGTGCTGAACTTAAATACAAAGTTTAATATTTGACCGAGTTTTTATTCTTAGTTTTTGCTTCACACCCACGACTTTTTTTTCTAAAAATGCCTTTTTTGTGTTCTAGGAGTCTCAAAACATGCATTTCCGGTGAAATCTCGATTGTATGGAATACCATCTTCCCCTAGTTAAGTACGTAGTTCAGAAAGTAAACACAAATATTCAAAATTAAACTTTTTTTTAATGTTTTGGTGTAAATAACAGTCTCTGATGGACAGAAACATGTCATTATATGGAGTTATCATATAAACCAATGCATGAAACAGGCAGGAAATTAGAGCACTTCAGAAATATTAAATTATGTGGAAGTATTTCTGCCGGAAACTCGATACTGCAGTATGCGCTTCTGCAGTGAGAATAGACCGCGCGTGGACAGATGCGAGTATCCATCATGCTCCCGTCCGCGTGGGTGTTGGGTGCATGGCACGCTTGATTAATTGGAATCGCCATTCAGTTGTCTCGCGAGGCGAGCGTTACGCAAGATTAAGCTGCGCTAATCCAACCATGTTTTTTTCCCAAACCACCGAGTAATTGCTTATTCATACTTCTGTATCTATGTTTATGAAGATATCGTTGAGTAGAAGAGGTACGCTATGGGTAAACTCTAAATGTGGAGCACCTGATTATGAAAGTATTAAATCTGTACTACGAGGGCGCCACTGAGAACCTTAGAGGGCCATGTTTCTAAAAACAAATGAAATGTTTATATTTAACAGCTGCTTTCAAATGTTAACTGACGTTTACTTGTTCGATTTACGCTAACAGCTTGTTAATTAACATTTACAAGTTTGTGCACAACCAAAAATGATTTTAACTAGATTTTAAATCTTCCCTAACGCCTAAAAATGTGCAGATCGGCTTAAAAATGCATTTGGCGAAGTATACGATTGGTTCAGCGAGTTCAAAAGAGATTTTTTTTTCCCTAAGTGATAAAAGGAAACCAAGAACTGCTGTTACTGATGATTAGGGTTCGAACCTTGATACAGCTATCGCGAAATGAGGCGATCGCAAGTTACCAGCTACATGGGCAGAGTGTGACGTCATTGCACGAGTATAGTGACAGCATAACAATTGAGAATAAAATGCCTCGAGCACAAAAATCGAAATATTCACGTACTATTGAACTTGTATAAGAATTTGGGAGTGGATATTTTACTGTAAATGGTGACAGCATAGAATATAGGTTATGCAACACTGTCTCCTGTGATCATGTGATAGACTGACCTCTCCTAGTTCACATAGTCCATACTCCACAACCTTTCGTTCCCTGTATGAAGGCTCGTTCCCTACTGATTGCTATTGCCGCTTCTCGGACAATGTTGGAAGAAGATCGACGGATATTTAATGAATTTATATCAACAGTTAGACGTGGGAAAACCACATAAACTGACTCCAGATCAAAAACAACGCAATAATTGGTACAGAAAACCGTTGAAGACTTCAAAATTGGTTTGGAATATTGTTACTGGCGATGAATCTTGAATGCATTGTTATGATCCTGAAAATAAAAGCCAAGATTGTGGGTACTAGTTTTTTTTTCTTTCTCTAAATCAGGCCATATTGTTACAATAATATTAGAAGACAGACGTACCGTTACTGCCGATTGTTACACTAATGTCTGCTTACCGAATTGTTGCTGAAAAGCTTTGGGAAGAACGCCCGATAGCAAAAATGACAACGCATTGTAGCACAATTTAAAAAAATGAGCACTATGGACCTTGTGATTTCTTTTGTCTCCAAAGAGTAAAGATAAAATGCGTGGAATCATTTCTTCGTCATCAGATGACGCAGTGGAACAAAAACCTAGTTTCTGAAGTGCTTCAGGGTATTAAAGGGGAATATTTTAAAATCATTTAATAATCCTTGCTTGATATTCTACAGTTTTAGTGTCACACATTAAAGGCTGCCACTGGTTATGTTTACGTTATAATGGAAAATTCGGCGCTCCTTAAAACTACAAGCAGGCTAGTTGACCTTGAGTCAGGCTGATAATACATTTGACGTTGGTAATTACAGCAGCACTTGTAAAACAGGTTACTTAGTACTTTGAATGCCAATATCAATGTCATGAGAGTATGTCCAGAACTTTCACCTTTTTTAAATGCTTTTTCTTTCTTTCTTTTCTTTAATGACAGTGCTAGCCCCTTCTACTATTGATTATGCAACTTCTGTAGGTGAAATTATGTAAGAAACTGTCATGGCTGATAAGTGGCGAGACCTTTTAAACTACTATGGTCATGCCCAGTGTCTTAACTGAAACATTTGAAGGTGTTCTTACTCGGAGAGTATTGAATTTCGTCCAAAATTTCGATTCAGAGATTTCACTGGAAATACACGTTTTGAAGTCCCCTCCAAAAGGCTGAGATGTGAGAGGAGAAATTTTCAAGAATAGACCCCCACCCTAGACTACCTTTTACATGGAAAATTTTCGAAAATTTTGATTTTCTCAAAAATGGGTCTTACTTTTTAATTTAAATACCATATGTGTATGATACTTTAATGATAAATGCAATTATATGCCTAGAATTACACAAATTTACAACAGCTATTTTTTAACACCTTTTGACTTAACCATTTCCGAGATATTCAAGTTTCTGATACTTCTTTTTAATAGAAAGTCGTTATGTTCTTTTTTTTTTCCTGGCCATGCAAAGAGACCGAAATTTTTACAGTCATCACATAGCGAGTGGCTCTTAAAAGATTTTATCGCTTAAGCCTACTGTATTTCCCTATTCCCGTTGTACCTACTAGGAAATATGTAGTAAAACAAATGTTATAATACTTTAATCAAAATTGTTAAGAGCCATTTTTGAGAAAATCAAAATTTTGGAAGTGTTCCATGCAAAGGGTAGTCTGGGGTGGGGGGATTTTCTTCAAAATTTTGGTGTCGCATCCTCGGTACACGTCGAAAATAAATACCAAGTTTAGTTTTTATCTGATGTTTCGTTTTTGAGTTATGGTTTTTTGAAGGGGCCTCAAAACATGTATTTGTTGTGCGGTCTCGATATGAGTTTTTGTTGCCACTCAGCTGTGACAGCAACACCACGATAGGTACCTGTCCATTTACCTCCGTGACAAACCTTTTGAAGACAGCGACTTAAAGGCAATATACGTAAAAAGTCAATGACACTGAAGGACTAAAGCAGTAACGTTATCTCTTGTCAAATGTAAATATTGTGCAACGTGCTCCAGACACTGTTTATTGTCTTTTAGAAGGCAGCTGTTTGGCGTCATTTCCTCAGCTTAGGAAAACCAGGGGTTATCCGCGGACGTTTCACAGAAAGACGCCAAAATGCGGACCTGTTATGTCTTTGAATGCTTGTTTTGCCAGAGCAATGCA
The DNA here is from genome assembly GCA_030765045.1 of Tenodera sinensis. Lineage (NCBI taxonomy): Eukaryota > Metazoa > Arthropoda > Insecta > Mantodea > Mantidae > Tenodera > Tenodera sinensis. Next base: position 37,490,693 of record CM060974.1, read on the forward strand.
CTTATTAGCATCTCTGTGCGATTTTTTGCGATAGCGGGGCAGTTGTTTCACAGAGGTTTCAAGGTTGTTTCCCTCAAACAATACTGCATTTGCATCACCTTTGAAACAAGCCACTTACGTTTCAGCGTTTATTTTTTAGAGCCAGAATACAAAACAACTGATTAAAATTACATATGTTTAAAGTATTTTCATGAAAAATGAAATGTATATCTTTAATTTTTACTTTCTGTACTACATATAGTAAGTAGGGATGTCGAGATTTCATAGGAAATACATGTTTTGAGACCCCCTGAATCCAAAAAGAGCATTTTTACTTTCTCTGCTGTTAAGCAGAGGAAGTATTGTATTCCACCCAAAAATTCAATATAAAAAATTCACCGAAAATATGCTTTGAGGCCCTCTGAATTCAAAAAATCATTTTAGAAAAAAGTCCGCGTGTGCGTGTCTGTCAGTCTGTGGACAGCATAACTCAAAAACGAAAAGTCGGTTAAAAACCAAAGTTGGTATTTAAGTTTAATGTCTTACAAGGATACGACATGAAGATTTTGAAGAAAATAGCCCCACCCTAAACTACCCTTTACATAGTTAATTTTTCGAAAATTTTGATTTTCTTGAAAATGGCTCAAACGATTTTGATTAAAATGCCACATGTTAGAGATATTTTTATGACAAATGAAATGTATATTTTGAATTTTCTGGCTATAGCCTCTGTGGTCCTGTTTAGTCTGGATGACTTTTGAATAACTCATAAACCGTATGAGATAGACAAAATCTTACTATACAAAAAATGTAGGTCTCGCTAAAGCACACAATTTATGTCTAACTAAATTTTTTTGTAGAGTGAACCATTTCTGAGATATTGCTTATTACTTTTGCGAGTTTTGCAATAGTTAAAACTTTTCTCCAATGGAAGGTCGTTCTTCACTTTTTAATCTCTTGGCTGTGCAAAGAGAAAGTAATTTCAAAGCCTTTATATAGCGACCAGCTTTAAAATATTGGACTATCGCTCAAAGCCTACTGTATTCCCATATTCCCCTTGTACGAACAAGAAAATTAATAAGATATCTGTAAGTGTTCTGCAATCAAAATCGTTACAGCCATTTTTTGATAAAATCAAAATTTTCGAAAGTGGTATCCACTTACGTAATAGAGAAAGAAAATTAACTCCTGTGCTTTGTGTTAGAAAGGTTCTTGTTGTGAAACTGATGCTTTGTCAAGTCTGGGTAACACTTCCCAGTAACACACGCCCTGTTGCTTTTTCCACGGAAATGCCTAATAACTTTTCTATGCATTCGATGTATCTTTAATGACCCTTTGACGATGCAATAAAACCAAAAGTTTGTATCTGATATCTTCTTAGATGTAAGAACCGTTGCAAGTTATGGAACTGTGATTCTGAGAACGACGTGCATGACAAGATTTTAAAAGCTGCATACACAAGGTAAAGTGTTTCTTGTTCGTTTCTCCCACGGAGCAAGCAAGCGGACTATGATCTGGGGATTTCTTTCACCTCGAGCAGAACGTGATGGATGCCGAGTTGACATAATATGCCAGTCTATACCGCACACGCACAACGTGACCAGAATCTGAGCATGCAACTTATGTAGTCAAAGCGCTTGCCATCTAGCTCGAAAACACCCTCATTTAACGTTTTGTGCATAATGAAGCACTGCATTGCGTTTACTAATCAGCTATCAGTGTTTCCATCACTGGGAATGAAACTCCAATGCACTTTACTTCCCCAGAAACGCACGTTTTTTTAGATTTCCTGAACCATTTTAGTCGAGGTAAACATTTGCAGGTGCAAGGAGAATATAGGAATACATCAGGCTTTGAGCGATAGTCAAATGTTTTAAAGCTCTGAAATTTAGTTCTCTTTGCACCGCCAATAGATAAAAAAGTGAAGAACGACCTTCCATTGGAGAAAAGTTGAAGCATTGCAAAATTCACACAAATAAGAAATATATCCGAAATGGTTCACCCACAAAAAATGCATGTTTTCCAGAAAACCAAAATTTTAGGAAAATTTTCCATGGTTAGGGTTAGGTTAGGGTTAGTTTAGGGTGGATTAATTCAATTATTTTGTTGTTTAACGACGCTGTCAATTGCTAGGATCACATCAGCGTCGCCGGTGTGCCGGAATTTCGTCCCGCAGTAGTTCTTTTACATGCCAGTAAATGTACTGACATGGAGCTGTCGATTTTAAGCACACTTAAAACCATCGGCCTGGGCCGGGTTTGAACCCGCGACCTTGGGATCAGGAGGCAGCGTTTAGGGTGGAGGAACTTATTTCGAACTCTTTATGTCGCGCCTTTTAAAGATATTAAATTTATATACCAACTTTGGTTTTCAGCCGACTTAAAACATTTTCGGTGAAACATCGACATCGAATTTTTGGGTCCAATGCAACACTTCCCTTACTAAACGTGGTAGAGAAAGTAGAAACAAAATGTTGGTTAAATACAAAATTGTACACTATTTACATAGAATATTTTTCGGAAATATTTTGGAGTGTGCCGTTTCCGAGATATTCCTTGTTGTCTGTTTTAATTTAGCAATATTTTCTTGGATTAGGAATACGTTATTCGTCTTTTTATCTCTTGGTCATGTAAAGAAAACATTTAACTTTGAAGCTAGCATTTGTAATAATATCTTGTACAGGAGTAGAAAAAGTCGCGTGAATTTCTGTCATAGAAACCATTCTTGAGAAATATGTATATGCCGCCTCTAAGACCTAAGGCCATATCGGCAGCCTTTGCCTTTGGAAAACAATTGCTCATCAGTAGAGCTTCTTTTTTTTTTTGGCTCCATTTACATGCCGCTTTTAACATCTGAGGTCATATCGGCGGCTTTTGCCTTTGGAAACAACTGCTCATCGGCAGTGCTGTTCATTCGTTTTACTGTTTATCTAGAAGTGCTTTTTTTTCCAGCCTTTAACCGCAATGGCCATATCGGCAGCCTTTTTACTTTTGGAACAGATTGCCATATTGGCAACGGTGTTAACTAGACACCGAGATTTCACCGCAAATACGTATTTTGAGAGCCAATGAATAAATACAGAAAAAAAGTCATTTTTGGTATTTAAATGCAAATTCTCTCCCCCTAACTATTTTTATGAAAGCAGTATAGGTACGTTCATGATTCTTGTATGACTTTTTGCATAATTTTGTAATTCTGGTATACAGAAAGACCTGTAGAAACATTTACCTCGCAAAAAAGGTAGCTCTCGTCAAAGCACGGAATCTACATTGCAACTGGTTCGACTTTTCCAATACGGCTAACGCATCGTTCATTTGTTTTTCGCCACGTCATACAAAAAGTATGCAATTTGACAGCTAGAAACATTTGTATTGCTGCACTGTCGTGTATCTTTGTATCTACAACGAAATGTTTAATGAAACATTTGTACAAATGTTCGTCTCGCTTAATATTAAGTTAGTAAACAGAAATACGCGCCGTTCTAAGCAAAGTTTGCTGAAAGAGAAGTTGGTAAAATAAAAATAAAATGTTCCATGTAGTAAAGGGTTGTCTGGGATGAGAGGATTTTCCTGAAAATCTTCGTGTCTCATCCTCAGAAGACGCTGAACTTATTTCAAGTTTGGTACTCAACTAATTTTTCGTTTTTAAGCTGTTCACGGAAAGAAGAACCTCTTTTCAAAAATACTTTTTTTTTTAATTCAGGGAGTCTCGAAACATGTCTCAAATTTTTGGGTAATAATAATAATAATAATAATAATAATAATAATAATAATAATAATAATAATAATAATAATAATAATAATAATAATAATAATAATAATGACGATGATGACAACAACAATAATATATAAATGTAGGTTGTAATGTTTTAGACATTTTTCATGCTAAACTATTTTTAATCCAATTAACTTAAAGTATATTTCTTCGTAAACTTATTTTCTAGAACTAAAATGTTTAAAAATTAAAAAAATTAACACGTAAGAAGTATATGTTATAAAATAACGCATAATCCAGGGGTAACTGAACCATAGTTTGCAACCATAATTTTTTTATTCAGATATTAGATGTAAAAAACTCATAACAGATACTTTGGGTTCTGGAAAATTCCCCCTTAGAGCTCTGAAATATAACAGTAAGTTGGTGTAATGTTCCGTTTTCAGTTTTCATGCCGCGTTAATGACGAAAGAGATCGTGCACTCGGTAGCGTAAACAAGAGAAACGCAGTATGGCTTATCTAAAACATCCCTAAAGCGGCAAGTAAGTGAACTTCTAAAAGTAAAGCGCTAAAAAACAAATATGCATCGCACTACTGTGTGCGCCTTAAAAACAAATGCATATCTCGCACGCTGTATGTACTCCTAGATCCAATTCGGGCATGATGCCGCAAGCGCTCGTAATAAATAATGTAGCTCTAATAAATAACAGACATTAATCGTAAAGCAACAGCTGTTTTGAATATTATTTATCTCTCTACCTTACGGACACAAGCACCAACCTATGAGACTGAAAATACGAACAGCATCCACTTGAAAGAGAGAGAATAAATTGCTTAGGAATCGTGCAGCAGTTGATTTTGGACTTCATTTAACATCCAACTGAGAGGAAACATTTGGAAATCTGGGTATTAAGTGCAAATGCACTGAATTTTCCAGCTACATCACGTTTTATTACGTTTTCTTTAGGTACAATGGAAATACGAAAATACAGTAGGCTTATACGGTAGTCAGATCTTTTAAGAACTGGTCGCTATGTGATGGTTTTGATATCCCATTCTTCTTGCAGGAGCAGGATAGAAAAAACGAATAGCGGCTTCCTATTTGACAAAAGAATACATATTTTAACACTAACGAGTAACAAGAAATATCTCGGAAATGGTCAATTCTACCGAAGAAAATATGGAAAATGACTCGCAATCCCTAATTTTAATACCAAGCTAAAAACATTGTTTAGTTGCGAGAATTTTATAAGTTTGCTGTTTCGTAAAATAAGAGAAGGTATATAACGGAAAGCATAAACTGAATAAGTCTTACGGGATATTTCTTAAACACGCACACGTGTTTGAAAACTAAAATTAAGCAAATTTACTGCCATTATGTAACGATTTGATTTTCCCCACCCATTAATATACACACTTTGTCATCTTATGACAGAAGATTGACTGCCTTTGGAACAATTTCTCATAACAACAATGTTCAGTCCTTTACAGTGGTGTGAATTTCTGAAAGTGTTCGTGATGGGTGTTCTTTAAAAAGTTGGTTCATACACACACACACACACACACACACACACACACACACACACACACACACACACACACACACACACACACACACACACACACACACACACACACACTTTTACACTCATTCCTACCTCGAGGCTTAACAAAGAAAGGAAAATAAATAAATAAAATAAAATCTCCAGTCGGGAATCCAACATTAATTATTTACATATATTATGTGCTGCTAAAACTTCATTTCTTGTGGGGGAAACACGTACTTTTGTAGCTTAGAGACGAAAATAATAGGTATTTAGTGATTTTAATGTAGCAAGTTCATTAATAACTTGGAAATACGAAACGAAATTAAGTCTTTTTTGCATTTACACGTACTGCATGTTCCTGGGTTTTATTATTTTCAATAAATTGTCATTTTAAAAATTTTCTAATTAATCTGCCCATCGCCACCTCGGATTTTCGGAAACACAGGGTTGCCAATTCAATAGCAGGATGGCTTAGTAGAATATTAATAAATAATTAATAATTAATAATAATGATAATAATAACATATTAGCTATTTAATAGGAATTTCAAGTGTTTGATGCGCATTATGAATAGGAAAATTAGGACTGACGTCACGATCGAGCAAAGAACTTTTCCACATGCAGAACTGTTAAAAACGCAACCGTTTTAATCCGCTAATAATGTCAGTGATACGCTCAGACACTTTAAAAGGTGGATAAAATTACACTGCATTATCGAGCACATTGATTGCAAACGAGATAGTGTTTTAAAATTATAAATTTAAATATAGACACACTGCAAGCAGCACTGTCGTGTTCGAAATGGCCGTAAAACAAATGACGGTTCCCCTTCCATACAGCACTCGATGACATTTCGATAGATCTGTCGACACAAACAACAAACGATCGACTCTTTCATCTCGCATTGCAAATTAAACCATAGAGGAAGTTCTCCGCTGACTAACAAAGTAAAATAATCAAACATCCATTAATCACCATTCTAAATGAAACCTAGTGTTGTAAAGGAAGAGCTTTCATTTTTTCATGACGCAAGCGAACAAGGTCTTTTGATAAACAACAAACATACGATATGTATCCTCATCAGCAAGGCCAGGATGCGGATGAGATACCGAAATCGCGCTCGCTGGAGAAAGAACGTCTACCCTGATGGCCTTGTAACGTTACAACCAGCTGTGCCCAAGTACTCACTCTCATGTTTCAAATGTAGCAGGGCAATACATCTGCATTATTACACTTCCTTGAACGCTCGCTGTATTTGTGTTCAGCAGCACTTAATAACAAATAACGGTAACGCCGACACAGCACATTTCACCTCTTAGCATGGGTTACTGTGGAGTAGTCGTGATTCATCTGTTCAACCGCCAACAAAACCACAAAAAAATGGAAGCTCATCTCAACTGATCTTCAAATTGTTTACTTTCTCCATTACGTATAGAAGTAGGGGAGCATTGCTTTCCACTCAAAAGTTTGATATCGAGATTCCAGCGTAAATGTTTTGAGACCACCTGAACCTAAAAAAATCTGGTATTACACTCACATGACTTTCTCTACTCCATTCTTACAAACTTATTCCTACATCTTCGTGTTACTGAGACAAACATTTGCATAAATTATCTTCTTTTTCACTGTAGGTGCAAAAAGGAATATGGGAACACAGTAGGCCCTGAGCGATTGTCAAATCTTTTAAAGCTTTGAGATTCCGTCCTCTTTGAACGATTAACATAAAAAATGAATAACGATTTTCCATATTTGAAGTACCTATAAGTTCTCCAAAAGTCACCCAAATAACAACGAATATCTCCGAAATGGTTCACTCTACAAAAAAATGTATTTACACACAAATTATGTGTTTAAGCAATATCTACATTTTTTGTACAGTACGATTTGGTCTAAGTCATCCAGAGTAAATAGGACTACATGGGCTATAGACAGAAAATTGAAGATATACATTTCATTTTTCATAGAAAAATGTCAAACATTTGGCATTTTAATCAAAATCGTTAAGAGCCATTTTCAAGAAAATCAAAATCGTCCATGTAAACGGTAGTTTAGGTGGAGAGAATTTCTTCAAAATCTTCCTGTCGCGTCCTCGAAGGCCAACTTTTCGTTTTTGAGTTATGCTGTCCACACACTGTCAAACACAAACACAAACAAACACATGCACACACACACACGCGCGCGCGGACCGTTTACTAAAAACGATTTTTTTTTTTATTCAGGGGGCCTCAAAACATATATTGCCGTTGAAATCTTGACATCGAATTTTTGGATGGAATACAATACCTCCTACTTTACGTAGTGGAGAATGTAAAAAGCATTGTGTTTGTGTGTGTGTGTGTGTGTGTGTGTGTGTGTGTGTGTGTGTGTGTGTGTGTGTGTGTGTGTGTGTGTGTGTGTGTCTGTGAACAGATTACTAAAAAACGAAAAGTGTATTAAATACAGCATATTTCAAGGATGCAACACGAAGATTTTTAAGAAAATCGTCCCAAACCAAACTACCCTTTACATAGAAAACGTTTCAAAATTTTTATTTTCTCAAAAATGGCTCCAAAAATTTTGATTAAAATAGTACATGTTTTTGTGATTTTCATGACAAATTGATTGTAGATCTTGAATTTTCAAGAAATGTCCTCAAAATTCTTCGATCTTCTTCAAGCATACAATTTGCCTGTGCTTGTGAAGATAACAGTTTTCTCAAACAAGAAGTAGTTCGTCTTTTTTCTGGTCCTGGATATGTGAAGAGAATGGAATGTTAAAACCATCACATAGCGATTAACTCTTAAAAATATTTGAACATCACTTAAGCCTAGTGTATCCCCCTATTCCCATTGTACCTACAAAGAAATATGTAATAAAATATTTTCTACCAACGTTTATCTCGATAAACATGAAGTAGATAGTTTTCTTGTACAAGAGTGAGTAGAGAAAGTCATATAAGTGCACACAACACACTTTTTTCTCCTGAAGCAAGGAAGAAATACATTAAATGAATCAATTTGTTTCCCATTTGCAAATACATTTAAATTACTGTTATCGTATATCTACTTTTCATGAAATACTAATACAACATGCGATGTGTTACATTTACATGACTTTCTCTACTCAATCTTCTGCAAAAATATTCTTTCAAAAGCATATTCTCCTAATTTCTGTTTCATGTTAATCGAGATGAACATTTGCAAAACGAAATGCAGTAGGTTAAAGTATAGTCAAATGTTTCAAAAGCGTTCGCTAAACGAGGGCTTCGAAATTCCGCTCTCTTGGCAGGACCACGAGAGAAAAACAAACTAGCGGCTTAGCAGAACTCAAAAAAATGATAAAGAATATCTCGGAAATGGTTAATGCCACTAAAACTATTTTACATAACAAGATTTACATGTGTTTGGTGGTATTACGGTTACAGGTTTTACAAAAGTCATTCGAATATCTAAAATATTTTTTCCATTTAAAATCAAGCAGCTAAATACGTAATTGAGAAAGTAAAAACTGACATGTTTCATGTGCTTTATGTCTTTTCCATAGATTATTGCTAAAACTGCAGAACATACGCATATTTAAAACTAGTTACAAAATATTAACTTGCTATTAATTTTATTTTCCGTTTATATCTTGTTTATATCACTGTCAGTAGTCTTCGGATAAATCAAACACGAAATTTTAAATTATAAATGCAGTAATAATAAAGATATTCTAAATTAACTAAAATTAGATGAAAATTTAAAATATTCAGATTTAACCATAAATAAAATACAGCGTATAACGTATTCCATAAACAGATTAGTGGCGAATTGTTGCACACGCTATTGAAGTGTCCAACAATTTTCACGAATTTCTTTACTTACTCCTATTATAAATGCATATTCTTCTATCTCCTAAACACCTGGTGCCATAAAAATTAATAAATTGCGTATTTTAAAGAATTCTCAATTTTAGTGCCCTACGTTTTTGTCTCTGCTAGTTTGACCGTTATACAAAATATACACAATTCCTTCCGATTCAAATGGATTTGACAAACTCATTCCCAGGATATTCAAGATTTAATATATTGCATTTATTTAAAATTATTATAAGGAAATAAAAACAAACTCCAGCATTTTCCCTTGTAATGGTAGTTAACTCTTCGCGTCGCATTCTTTAAATAACTGAATTAAAACAAAATTTGGTACTTGAATTGGTTCTGGAGTTACGATTTTCACCGACACACTCATGGGATTTTGTTAAAAATGTTTTTTCTTGATTCAGAGACGCTCAAAACATGTATTTTTGACATTAAACTTTTGGGTGGAATATTCCTCTACCTAGAGTGCGGCAGAGAAAGTAAAAATGCTTCTCATTACTTTACAGAAATGGTATTAACCCCAGCGATTCCGCAACGCTATCGTTATCGAATAATTACTCTTTGGAAAACACTTCTTTCGTGATTCTATGCGTAAATCTGGAACAAAACACAGTCTACGGTGACTGAAGAAAGCAAGAGTTTACCTTCGCCGTCATTTGGGAATAACATGCGTCACCTCCACGTGTGTGCAACTGTTTTTAAACTCGGTTGGGATTTCCAATGCGTGTTCGCGCTTACACATTTTCGCACGCATGTTTCACTTTACATTAAATGCCCCGCTTTGGTGCATATAGCGCAGCGTAAGGAAACAAATATTTCAAATTTGGTAACACCTTTCTTAGATTCGTCCGCCAACACCGCTATTTCTTGGTTATATTTAATAATATACAAAAATATAATTTTGTGACGGTAATGGCTGTAGGCATTGCGTTATTTTGTGGAAACCATGCCTTTACTCGGAAAATTTGTGAAAAATAATTGGTAATAACTTGGTAAACTAAGTGGTGTTTATGAACACGAACTATTTTTGAGTCGCTATGAACAGAAACGAAAAACTTGCCAGTTTTTTACTGTGTGATTAAGATAACATTCAATTCAGTTTAAGATTGTGTTCAACTCACAATATTTACGCAGTTTTCTACTGCCATAAGTGGATTCATTTGTAAGAAACCGTAAAGTTGGCAGTTTCCTTCATTAAGAGCTAGTATATGAACTCAAAACCAAATTAGGTTAATATTTTATATAACAATTTGCAAGGTTTAGCTCTAAACACGCAAAACTTTGTAGATCATCGATTAAAAATTCAAGTGGGAATATGTGTGCGAGCCAGAAGGGCGAAATAGTTGAGTAATCTGTTCATCTTACTATGATAGTAAGAGTTGCACAGTAACCCATGAATCAGGTATTAAAATTTCGGGTAAATGAATTTCTCACCTTCCCTCAGGTAATGCTTAACCTTAAATTGCCTGTATCTCGGAACAGCACGTAAATTCCTAATCAATCATCGTTATTTAGAAATCACGAAGTGTATCATCCGGGAGTCCCGCTCAAATTCATGACGCATTTTGCTAGTCCTGGCACTTCACCAAATCACAGCGAAACTTGTGTTTACATTCACTCAGCTCGCTACAGTCGGGTTAGAAAATATTTTCTGATTAAACCGTAACGTTGGTGCCAGCTACTCTAACCTATTTTCCATCTACATTAGCTTTTACCTTGGCAATGTATCGCATTTGTGTATTTATAAGCTACAATTTACGCGAGATTAATCCCGCTATTTTGTATTTTCTCAGACTTCTGGGTATGGAATGTCGCAAAACAGAAAACAAATGAATTTAAGTTAATCAAGACGGAGCGCTGTACGTGTTTTTTTTATGTTTTTTTTTATCCATAACAGTATAAGATCATGCTTTGAATATGAACAAATGAAGATTCATAAGATCGCCATGGAAATGATTAAAAAGATTCAAAACGATTTTAACGTTTCGTATATTTCAGTTTTAATTTTGTACGAAGAAATTTGCTTATAGGGCATCTAAAAAGCTGTCCGATATGATACCAGTTTCAGCACTTTTAACTTACCACAGTAAAATGTTTTGGCCTTTATTAATTTTACTATTCCGTCCGCTACAAGAGACTGAAGAAAGTACTCTTTATTTTTTTATACTCTTCTTCAGAGGTACAAAACGCACTTCGAGAGGCAATATATCGATAAATGATCAATAGCTGAATACACGGAAGTCCAAAGGCTAGAATACCACATGCAGATCGCGTATAGCCTTGACAAGTCGTCCAAACATTGCTTTTTCACATCCAAACATATACAACACGCGCCAGCCAAGTGCCAAGGTCAAACTCTCCGCTGTGTAATTGCGTGGGACTACTAGAGGTAATTACCCCGGTCAAGATCTTATGTCCATCTCAATAAGAACTGTCAACGGAATCACACAACTGAAATCATGTACGGTGCGTCGACAATCGCTCTCAACTATACGAATTCAAAATTACACTGCGGGCATTTCGATCGCAACAGCGCATTTTCGATTTCGGTAGTTATATAAATGTCAAAATCTTCCTGGGTACCACAGCGAAACCACAAGTACACTAAGAATTTAAGATACGACGTGACTCCGTAATAAAAAATACACTTAGGTTATAAGACAGTTGAGGTTATGAAACTCACCTGCGTCGCATCTGTATAAGGGGTCGAGGAATTTTTGTTGATAAGCTGAGATCCAAACATAGGTATTCCACTAGAGGTAGGGCTGTTAGATCGGCTGGAATCGTTCTGTTGTGGCACCATGATGTTTCTTCTCTCAACTTCAACCAAGATCAAGTGTAAAAAACCAACTTAAATAACGAAAAAAAAAACTTCACTGACACCAACAATGAGGAGGAACACACTTATATTTTAGTTCCTATGCTTTGTTGCATTCAAACTGTATCAATAATACAACTGCTTTGGTTGGAATATTTCTAATGCTCGCAACACTTCCACGCTTTTCGGGGGTTCTCCCGTCAAACTTCAAACCACTCGCACACTTCCATTCGCTTGGTATCCTTCTGCCCCTACCAGAATGAAGACGACGACTGACCTCCTCGTGTGTATGTTGCATATACTTCTACCAACCATGAACAGCGACTGCCTGTGACGTAGAGCCGCTGGGACCAATCACGAGGCGAGAGAGGCGGATCCGCCGATCCAAGTGGCTGTTCAGCATATTAGAGATAAAGCTGCACATACAGAACTTGTCATTCGCAGCAGAATGTAAACATATCACCGTCTTACGGTTTTCGAAAACAGCAAAGTTTTAAAGAAAGCGTTTACTTTACAAATCGACTTAAGCTATTTTTACTACGTAACCTAACACAAATAAAAAGCTAGCTACTCATATCAAATATTTAAATATTAACAACTATTTTTAAATCACGATGTTTATTGAAGAAACATAACCTTTTCTACGTTATATTTAACTCAATAAGGCTACACTTTTGGTATTTTACCACACACTTAGGAAATAGTAGTACTCTGTGATCTGCTCTGTCCGAAGTCACAGGCAAAAGTGGAGCTTTATATCGACTAGAGTACGCACCACTTGTAGCGGCGACTTAGTAGGAGCACCGGCCGCAAGAGAGCAGTTCTTGCTTGACCTCCTACCAGGCTACTGTAGAGTACAAACTTCATGAATTGCAAACCGTGGTTCGCGTTACTGGACACGCATTTTTGAGCTCTCCGGGAGAAAATGATCTATGAATTACACTGTCGATTTTTAATCTAAACAAAAACCATACTTTAATGTTTGCTATATATACCTCTTTATTATGTAACTTGGGCTCAAAAACAGAAGTATCATGATATTGGTCTGGAAAAACACAAACTTACATCACTTTCTCTACTCACTCTTCTAAATATTGTAAAACATTAGTTAAATTTACTATTTCCCTCAACGATACCTATCTCAGTTTTTAAAGAACAGTTTTAAAGAATAGCTTAGGTATTTCAGAATAAAAGGTAGTAAAAAGGAATATCTTGGAAATATATTTGATATCAATTGTGTGTTTTAACGAGATATATTTTTTGTGCAGTAAGATTTTGTCTATCTCTTACAAAATTGTTTAACAGAGGACTTCACAGCCTACGCAAATATCTGAAACTCATTGACGACCACGTCCCACACTGAAGTACTGCACCCCACTCATGACGCCCGTGATGGACAGAGGTGGGGGACGGTAGGGCTTGGTCCGAAAAGGGTTGTTGTGCGCAGGGAGAGTTTTAGTTCTTAGTAAACAAATTCTATCCACAATTCACATTAAACTTTCTTTTTCATAGTTCTATTAATAGAAACGTCAGTTAACCGAGAACTATTATTGAGATTATAACTGCGAGAACGACTTTGGTAACTTCTTTGGTATAGGTTAATCAATGTATAGCAGATAGTTGGCTTCAGTTGCGTAGTTACCTTCCTTGGCATATAGTTTCTTTCTATTGATGGACTTCTTATAAAAAGAAGAAAGACATTCGAAGCGACGTCTTTGTTATTAAAAGTTAATTTAACGTAATTTTACTCTTTCTACTGCGTACATATAATAAGCAACTATTCCAACAAAAAATTCGATGTCGAGATTTCACCGAAAATATATTTTTGAGGCCCCCATAACCCCCAAAAAGTAAGTTTTAGAAAAAGGTACTGCGCACACGTGTGCCTGTAAACAGCTTTACTTAAAATGAAAAGTCAGTTCAAACTTAGGTATTCCCAGGATGCACAAGAAATTTATCAAGGAAATCTCTCTAACCTCAAATTACTCCTTACATGAGCATTTAACCAAAATATTTAATTTTCTAAAAAATTGCTCTAACTATTTTGATTCAAATGCGATATATTTTAGTTATTTTTGTCACTAATGAATACTCTACATGTTCAATAAAACGTTTTAAGCAATTTTAGCATTAAAATACGTAATTATAATTAATAAATTTGCTAAATATAAAATTACATCAGAGATCACAGAGGTACAACGTAATATGGTTCCTAAGCAGATGATGTTTCATTTGTTTCAATACTTCTGGAGGAAAATGGAAGGTACAGCTGGATTTAGCGTTCTTGGCCCCTGAAGGAAATAAATGTAAAGGTTGAAAGCGAGTTTACTTGCCAAGCCAGGTGACAGCAGAAAGCAAGCGAATTGGTGCGTCAGCTTCATATGCTACTCAGATAACGTTCTTCTCCGTAAAATAGTACAGTCCATGCAGAAAAAAATCTACCTAGCTTAATTAGCTGTGCAAATGTGTTTGTGTTAATGCATGTATCATTGCAGATATTGTAAGTTTGGTCTTTCTCCATTTAAAAACCACTTCTCTCATTATTCTGTTTAAGGATGATTCGCTGCCCTGAAGTTTAATGCCTTTTCTTAGAATTCTAAGTAGGAGCACATCTTTCCTGAACATAAAAATGTGAATCGTTCTTCTAACGACAAATTTATCGAAGTCATCCAGATCCGTTACTCGTTTCGGAACTTTTGTTTTTTTACTTTCTTTACTGGTAAGCAGAAGGAAGAATTGTATTCCACCAAAAATTCGATGTCGAGATTTCATCGGAAATATGTTTTGAGACGCACTGAATAAAAAAATAAAAAAAAAATTATAAAAAATAATAAAAATTAAAAAATTTAAAAAAGTACAGAAAATGGTGTCTGTGGACAGCATAACTCAAAAACGAATAGTCGGTTAAAAACCAAACTTGGTATTTAAGTTTAATGTCTTTCAAGGATGTGACACGAAGATTTTGAAGAAAATAGCCCCACCCTAAACTACCCTTTACATGGAACGTTTTTCGAAAATTTTCATTTTCTTGAAAATGGTTAACGATTTTGTTTAAAATTTCATATGTTTAAGATATTTGTATGACAAATGATATGTATATTTTGAATTTTCTGGCTATAGCCTATGTAGTCCTGTTTACTCTGAATGACTTTTGAATAACTCGTAAACCGTAAGAGATCGACAAAATCTTAATATATAAAAAAATGTAGATCTCACTAAAACACACGATTTATGTCCGAATAAATTTTTTTTGTAGAGTGGACCATTTCGGAGATATTCCTTGTTATTTGTGTCAGTTTCGGAAAACTGGAATGGAACATCGCTGTTTACTTTTTTATATGTTAAGCGTGCAAAGAGAACGGGATCTCAAAGCTTTAAAAGATTTAACTATCGCACAAAGCCTACTGTATTCTAATATTCCTCTTGTATCTACAAGGAAAACAGCAATGAAATAATTTGTACAAATGTTTATCTTAACTAACACGAAGAAAATATTAGAATAAGAGTTTGTAAGAATAGTTAGTACAACAGTAGAGAAAGTCATGTGAGTGCAACACATCAGATTTTTATATCTTAAGCGTGCAAAGAGAACAGAATTTCAAAGCCAACTATAGTGACCAACTTTAAAAGATTTGGCTATCTCACAAAGCCCACTATATTCCCATACTCCCCTTGCAGCTACAAGAAAATCAGCAATGAAAGAGAATTGAATGCCAATAGCATCACACAGCGAGCAAACTTAAAATATGTGTTATTCCCATAGTACCTATAACGAAATAATATGTAATAAAACCATTTCTAGAAGTGTTTGATTTACTCACAGTTTGGTTGATAGGTTACAGAAGTACGTGCGTGTAGCTTATGAAAAATGACTTCTTTCAAAGGAGAGTATATCATGACGCATAATGTTCTGTTTTGGTGGAGATAGTGTGACACCGCGTGGGTAGTTCATATTCCGTCGACCTCGGCAAACAAGCACAGCGCTTTGCAAGTTCTGACTTGTTCGATCCCAAGTGCTTACGCGGCAGTATTCCACAGAGGAAGTACTTCGAGGTTAATCACAAGGGACTTGCTTGCGCAATTCCAAACTTTTGTTTCTTCCTTGTTTAATCTCTCCTTTTATCATATATTTCCCTCGTGCTCAAGGATGGTACATACAGATAACTTTCCCTACAGACTTTATCCAACATTAACGTAAAAAAAACCTGATGTGTTGCACTCACATGACTTTCTCTACTCTTGTACTAACCATTCCTACAAACTCTTATTCCTATATCTTCTTCATATTAGTTGAGATAAACATTTGCATTATTTCCTTGTAGGTGGAAGGAGAATATGGGAATACAGCAGGCTTAGAGCGATAGTCAAATGTTTTAAAGCTTTCAACTTCTGTTCTCTTTGCACGGTTAGCATATAAAAAAAATCTGATGTGCTGCACTCACATGACTTTCTCTACTCTTGTACTAACCATTCTTACAAACTCTTATTTCTTTATCTTCTTCGTGTTAATTGAGATAAACATTTGTACAAATTATCTTATTGCTTATTTTCTTGTAGGTGCAAGGGGAATATTAGAATGCAGTAGGCTTTGTGAGATAGTCAATCTCTTAAAGCTTTGAGATTCTGTGCTCTTTGCACACTTAACATATAAAAAAATGAACAACGATGATCTATTTCACGAAAGTTCTAAGTTTCGCGAAACTCACACACATAATAAGGAATATCTTCGAAATGAATCACTCTACAAGAAAATTTATTCGGACATAAATTGTGTATTTTAGCAAGATCTACATTTTTTGTATAGTATGATTTGGTCTATCTCTAACGGTTTACCAGTTATGCAAAAGTCGTCCAGAGTAAATACGACTACAAGGGCTGTAGCCAGAAAATTCAAGATATACATTTCATTTGTCATAAAAATATCTCAAACATACGACATTTTAATAAAAATCGTTGGAGCCATTTTCAAGAAAATAAAAATTTTCGAAAAATTTTCCATGTAAAGGGTAGTTTAGGGTGGAGCTATTTTCTTCAAAATCTTCGTGTCACATCCTTGAACGACATTAAACTTAAATACCAACTTTGGCTCTTAACTGACTTTTCCCTTTTGAGTTATGCTTTCTAACTTTTTTTAATGTATTTTTTGGATTCAGGGGGTCTCAAAACATATTTCCGGTGAAATCTCGACATCGAATTTTTGAGTGCAATACAATAGGTACTTCCTCTAGTAGAGCAAGTAACAAGAATAGTTTGCAGGTTTATCCAATAATAAATGATAGAGTAGAGAAGGTCATGTGAGTGTGTTACAGTAGTTTTCACGAATGCCTTTAAGAGCTTAAGGCGGCATAACAACCTGCATGAGATGTTTCCGTGAAGAAGGACGGACGTTAGAAGCAGGGATGCAGAAAATCCCCTGTTTTTCAGAAAGATTCCTGTTCCAAGGTGGTCACAGCTGCAAATACTTCATTTTGAAATGCGACAAGTCCACGAGGTTTAACATTCCCTGCTCCCTTAATCACAACATGTTGAACAACTGCTGGCTGGCTGGCTGGTTGGCTTTTAAGGGCCCCCATATACGAGCTGCGAGCTGCAGGAAGAATTCTCCACGCACATGTGTTGGCACCCTAATAAACACGGAGACTGTTCCGCTAGGCACCATGTGTTAACATTGGCCTGCAAAATTCTTTACCACAACAGCTCTTCGGTTTCCGCTGCCTTATCTTCAAATTTTTCCTTCTACAGTCGCATTATTTAACATATCTTGCGCGAGCAGGAACCTTCTAGCTGCCCCCGTAGCTCAGTCGATAGCCTGCTGTGCGAAGGGTCTCGGGTTCGATTCCTCCAGAAAGGGTAGGAATTTTTTACTTTCTCTACTGGCTTAGTAGGGGAAGTATTGTATTCCACCCAAGAATTCGATGTCGAGATTTCACCGGAAATATATGTTTTGAGGCCCCCTGAATAAAAAAAAAAAAAAAAAAAAGCATTTTTAGAAAAAGGTCCGTGTGTGTCAGTGTGTCAGTCTGTGTGTCACTCTGTGGACAGCATAACTCAAAAACGAACAGTCGGTTAAAAACCAAAGTTGGCATTTAAGTTTAATGTCGTTCAAGGATGTGACACGAAGATTTTGAAGAAAATAGTCCCACCCTAAACTACCCTTTACATGGAACATTTTTCGAAAATTTTGATTTTTTTGAAAATGGCTCTAACGATTTTGATTAAAATGCCATATGTTTGAGATATTTTTATGACAAATGAAATGTATATCTTGAATTTTCTGGCTATAGCCGCTGTAGTCGTATTTACTCTGGACGACTTTTGCATAACTGGTAAACCGTTAGAGATAGACCAAATCATACTATACAAAAAATGTAGATCTTGGTAAAATACACAATTTATGTTCCAATAAATTTTCTTGTAGGGTTAACCATTTCGGAGATATTCCTTGTTATTTGTGTCAATTTCAGAAAACTTTAAACTTGGTGAAATGGAACATCGTTGTTAATTTTTTTATGTTAATCGTGCAAAGAGAACGGAATCTCAAAGCGTTAAAAGATTTGACTATCACACAAAATCTACTGTATTCTAATATCTCCCTTGCAGCTACAAGGAAATAAGCAATAAAATAATTTGTACGAATGTTTATCTTAACTAACATGGATATATAGGAATAAGAGTTTGTTAGAATGGTTAGTACAAGAGTAGAGAAAGTCGTGTGAGTGCAACACATCAGATTTTTTAACTAGAATCATTCCCCATCGTCTCTAGAACACATAAGTGTGTGTGTGTGTGTGTGTGTGTGTGTGTGTGTGTGTGTGTGTGTGTGTGTGTGTGTGTGTGTGTGTGTGTGTGTGTGTGTGTGGATGTAATAATCCAAAGTTGAGTGAACACCATTGCTGTTGATCAATTGTTCTAAGAGCTTAACAGACCTTCGACGGATGGTGATCAGGTGATGGAGATGCTGGTGGTGGTGATGATGGTGATGGTATTAATAATATTATTAATAATATTAATCTTAATAATGATTAATAATAATGATAATGATAATGATGATGATGATAATAATAATAATAATAATAATAATAATAATAATAATAATAATAATAATAATAATAATAAATAATTAATCATAATAATAATTAATAATAATAATAATAATAATAATAATAATAATAATAATAATAATAATAATAATAATAATAACAACCTGGTTACGCTCCCCTTACACCCCGTAGGACTTATAAACCAGTGCCTAGGGTCAGACGAGTGAAGACCTGGAAGCGGGTGGTCAGCCAAGCACCAGCTATGATAGTGACGAAGAGGATGATATGAAATGCAGGCGAAATGGATGGTTGGAATGAATGGCGGGGGAAACAGGAGAAAGTCCGCCCAGGGTAGGCGAGCGGTCTAACCACTCAGCCATGGCGCCGCCATTATACTTCCAGACTCAGGGAAGGACGAGGAATAATCCTGGCTGGAGAAAAATTCCTACCTCCCCTACTGGGAATCGAACCTGGAACCCTTGCACAGCAGGCAGGTGCTCTACCAACTGCGCTACGGGGCCAGGAGTCATATGATCAAAGGCATTGGAAAACCCGGTTATGTATGAAACATAAACAGTATTTTCGTCTCCTGAAGATGTTCTGGAAAGTGATTTATCCCTGTTGCTTGTTTGTATCACTCTCTGTATCTAATATTTAATGGTGAAGTCTTGAGTAAAGAAAAAATACTACTCAGAAGGAAAGCAAAAAGACAATCGAAATGCTTCGACAACCTGTTTTCGGTGTTCCTCAAAGGTGAACTGCGACGGCTGGCTGGCGTTTTCTTACCAAAAAGTTGAACGTCGATCCTTGTCAGAAACACAAAGCTACCGGCGGAAAGCCCGGCGCGCTGTCAGGTATACGAACCGAAGAAAACAGGAAAGGTAGAGAAAAGAAAAGGTTTTTCAAAGCTTTCGAGACATACCTGGAAGGCTCTTTCACCTAAAATTTCCTATCTCCATTTTCCGAATCAGGGAAGGACGTTTTCCAACGGCCAAGATGCAAATAAATATAATATATTGCACTCACATAACTTTCTCCACTCATTCTTTTACAAACTATTCTTAAAAATGCTTATCCTTTAATCTACTTCATTGCAAACGAGTTTAGATATTTTGAACAATAGGCCTAAATGACAGTAAAACTTTTAAAGTCTGGTTGTTATATGATGGCTTTAAAATTCTGATCTGCTTGAATGACCAGGAAACAAATAAACGATTACCGACTTCCCATTTGAGAAAAAAATGCTTACATATTTTTAACTTGAAAGGATAACAAGAATATCTCGGAAATTAGAACGCGAAATTTCGGTTCAAAATCAAATTTGGTATTTCAATTCACCGTCTGCCAAGGATGTGACGCAAATATTTTAGATAGAATGTTTGTGTGTGTGTTCAGGTGGTTTCAAAATATGTAACTATTTCTGGCAAAATCTTGACATCGATGTATCGGGTAGAATACAAAATTTATCTTCTACAGGTTCTACCAAACGTTTAAGGACACCCATATATTTTGAAAATGTTTCCAAGGACATGAAACATACATTGCGGATGATTTTATACTTTATTAGTCCTCCTTTGGCTCTTTTTAAATACAGTTTGACTCTTTTGGGCAAACTGTTCACAAGTATGAACAGATTTGGATAATTTCTCAAAGTTCTGGGCGGTTTTTCGGCCTAAGGGCAGCTACTCCTGTACCTTCCGATCTAATGTGGATATAACTACCGTAGTTCTATCCTCTCGGGGCGATGCAACCCTTGGCCTACCACTTCGCTCCAAGCGTGACAATTTACTGCTTTTACTATATGTTATGGTCACACAAGGGAATCAAACGCACGTCCACGACCACTTCCCACTGCCTCTCTGGAGGAAGTCTTGTCGTGGGTATAAACGGGCGTGTTTTAGAGCGGAATGGGCAGGGAAATCAATTAAACAGCAAACATACAACAAAGATAATGAGCGCTCGGAAGCGAAGTTCCTTTATCAGCACAATGTAATGTCCTTTTCCTGAAATTAAACAGAGTTACTCCGAATCTAATGACAGTCCGGAACACCTGTTTCCGTTCCAAGAACAAGATGTACAGGTTTGGTTGTATGGGGAAGTTACAAGGACGTTGAGGAACCCCAGGCTGTGATTAGGGAGCTCTTCCCTTCCCATAAATCAAGGCTCCGTTACACATGTTCACACAGGGAACTATTTACCCACCCTCCCTCCAAATGAACAGTCAACAAATGCATGTCTTCTGGTAATCGACAAGCAATGTTACCAACACCTAGCAATTATTGCCAGTGTAAGTTAGGACTCTATAGTTGACGAACATAACCTCCTGTTTTTACAGGATTTCTCGTATCTTAGGGCAGAAAATTGCGTACCGTTTTATCGGCTCTTGTCCCGTAAAATTAAATGAACTGAGGATGTGACTTACACAGAGGCATTAAATTATCATTCTTCTGTTTTGTACAAATTATCACTAGCTCATTCTTTTGTTTAGCCAGAGTCACCAACTGTATCCCATAAATCGCTGAAAAATAATTTATTACACATTGCAGTTGATTAGTACTCTATTTTAATTTGACAACTGTGTTTTAAACAACTGCTCTTTTAATAATTATTTACCAGAATTAAGGTTTTTTTCTTAATTATTATTTATTTATGCCAACAAGCTTACTGTTGATGTTTTTAAACACACAAGCCGTGTGTGGGCAATGCTTAAGAGGTAGAATCAGGGCTGAAAAATTCAATGTCATAGCTGGGATTTGAACCACGGATATTGCGCTTATCGAGCAGCTGCTTTAACCACTAAACTACTATGGCCAACTTGTCGTACGGCATTAAATTCCCCAGCTGATTCGTAATTCTTCCCCAGTTAGACTACAAGGGAATCAGCTGGGGGATTTAATGCCGTACCGGCAAGTTGGCCATGGTAGTTTAGTGGTTAAAGCATCTGCTCCATAAGCGCAATATCCGTGGTTCAAATCCCGGCTATGGCATTGAATTTTTCAGTCCTGATTCCACCTCTTAAATATTATTTTGTTAATGTTAAAAATAAAGTGATATTTATTTGAGACTATACGTCGGTTTTCTATTATAACAACAAGAGAAGAACCAAATAGTGTAATTATTGGTTACGTTTTCCTTAGTGTTGAGTAAATCGAACTATGGAATTCAAATTAACTGATTAACCCACGATGTTTCTGTGGATACCTCTTTGGCACGATTTACGTTTAAGGTCTTCAATATTTGGTACAAGAATAATCCCCGCCCTTATTTCTGAGAGCATTTTACGGTCGTGGAATTCTGCAATGCAAGTAGTTTCATATTTTGTAGCTCGTGTGAAGCCACACTACATGGAAACTTCAAAACTGCACAATAATTGGATTTTGGTTTCAAATGTTACAAATCAAACACTTAACTTTATCGTCTTCATATCGAAAACAAACATATTTGTCCTCCAACTGTATTGTATGTACTACTACTCCGTGCCATCCGCCTCTAATTAGCAGGTCTGGTTCTGTTTGCATCGGTCAGTGAAGGGGGAGGGGGAAATAACATGTGTAGGGGAAGCTTGCGTGTAATAATAATAATAATAATAATAATAATAATAATAATAATAATAATAATAATAATAATAATAATAATAATAATAATAATAATAATAATAATAATAATAATAATAATAATAATAATAATAATAATAATAATAATAATAATAATAATAATAATAATAATAATAATAATAATAATAATAATAATAACAGTGCAAAAAATACACCAAAAGTAAATAAATTCAAATTGAGTTTTTATTTATGGACACTGCAGTGTTTATCAGTTTCCAATTAATATTGGACTTGAAAGACCTCTTAATTTTGTTCAGATATATCTCTATTGGACTTGAGGTACTTTTACGTGCCATAAGTATAGGGACCAACGGCTTTACTTATCTTCCAATGAAGTCATACTAAGGATTTTTACGCCCGAAAAAAAAATCATTGTCTCCCGCCGGGTACAAACCCACGATCTTGGGAACCAGAGGCTAGGATGTTACGCTTAGACCATGTGACATGAGTGCAACACATCAATTGTTTTCTTATTTTTCCTCATATTTTGTGGTGGCTATTGAAACATGGTAAGTAGCAGAATTTATCTTGACCATTTCTCTGTCTATTCGTGTAAAGATGTTAATGTCTGACCATAACTGTAATAACTGCCACCTACCTGCTTGGCCTTCATTACCCTTGCAGGTATAGACGAGTTAATTTTGTGGAAGGACATGCTAGGACATAAATTGTAAAGAAAAGGGTAACCTAACGGTGCCCAAGCATGTGAAGGTTTGTGTAAACTTTCCACGTTTTTAATTTCTCTACTACGTGGAAAATGTTTCGATATTATTGAAAATAGTATGAGTTGTTTGTTGAAGAGTGAGTATAGAAAGACATGTGAATGCGTTACGTATAATAATAGTAGAGAAAACTATGTAAACGTAATGTTACAACAAAATGGATAGCATAAACGTTTT
Source organism: Tenodera sinensis (assembly GCA_030765045.1). Taxonomy (NCBI): domain Eukaryota; kingdom Metazoa; phylum Arthropoda; class Insecta; order Mantodea; family Mantidae; genus Tenodera; species Tenodera sinensis. The sequence goes on from CM060974.1 coordinate 37,514,143, forward strand.
CTCCGTGGTGCCAATAATTGTCTTGCTGACGGTCAACCAGTGTTTGAGTTATTCAATTTTATAAATACCACATCCAGTGCTAACTGAGCCTCCTGGGTTCGAATAATTGCAGTCGCTAAACCTGCGAAGTCATTCCACTGCGTAACGAACAGTTGGGTAGCTCGACCTTGAATCTCACAGATGACTAATGACCTAATATCCTTGAAAGCACACTACGATCAGCTGACAGATATGCACGGACGTCTAAAGCGCGGGAGAGGCCCAGGAAATCGCACCTACAAAGTGGCATTTTTCCTGCTTTCTAAACAACACTAATGCGCAGTTTATAAATGCAAATACTCACATTCGGAGAAGGATCTAGCGTTCCGTTTCACAAGTTGACGTAATTATGAAGAAAGTATAATCAGCGTATTACAACTTGTCTCTTTAGCACCACGTGGTGTGAGTGTAATATGGCAGAACTATGTTGCAACTTCTTGCACCCAGATACAGTGCTAACGGTTGATTCGTCATTGTTTCTCACATTGTTAACAAAAGAAGCTAGAAGTGTTTAGCACTCGATCGGCCATTTTCCCGTTTTACTTCAGTCTACGATATGCTTATAGTCTTGAATAGTTTTAACACTGTTTAAAGAAGAACGAAATAACAGAAATATCGCTAAAACGGGGGCACTATAAAACATTACAAAGGAATTAACAGATTTTGGTGAAAATCTGCATCCCAGACTACATGAAAACATATACTAAAATTGTATTTTCTCAAAAATGGGTCCAGCCATTTTAATTAAAAAGCCATATGTACATATAGGATATTTACATCTCAAATGACTTGTATATTTTTAATTTTCTGGCGAAAACCTCTGAAGTCCTCTTCATTCTGGATGGCTTTTGCATAACTACAAAAGAGATAGACTTCTTTTTTACCTGATTACTCTCCCCGTATGGACTGACACCCCCTAGACGCCTGTCGGGGAGCACACGAACCTATGAAGATCTGGAAGCGGGTGGTCAGCCCAGTACCTGGTATGAGTAATAAGAAATGCAGGCGAAATGGATGAATGGAAAGGTAATTATGGGACAGTTGGTGGAATAAGTGGCGAGGGAAACCGGAGAACCCGGAGAAAACCAACTCAAATGCCGCTTTGTCCACCATGAATACCACATGTAGTTCCCTGTGATAGAACCCGGGCCTTCGGTCTATCTTCGTAATAGACGAACGGTCTAACCACTCGGTCACGGTGCCGCAAGAGATAGACAAAACCTTAGAATAAAAATAAGCACAATAATAATAATAATAATAATAATAATAATAATAATAATAATAATAATAATAATAATAATAATAATAATAATAATAATAATAATAATAATAATAATAATAATAATAATAATAATAATAATAATAATAATAATAATAATAATAATAATAATAATAATAATAATAATAATAATAATAATAATCTAATAATAACAATAACAATAATAGCAACAACAATACCCAGATCTAGTAAAAAGCATACAATATTCATACCTTTTTCAAATGTAAAGTTGTTATTTGTTCTTTCATTATCGGTCAACAAAAGAGAAAGGATTTACAAACCCATCGCATAGCGACCAAGCCTTAAAGCTTAAGCCTACTGTATTGGCCTGCTCCAATTGTACAAGAGTGAGTTGAGAAAGTCATGTGAGTGCTATTCCTACACAATTTTACTCGTCATGTTTTGTTAGTTATTAACTCTGGTAGATCTGTTGATATGTTGACATGCTCCCTAAAGGTTATCTGTAATTGCACAATTGAAAACAAATGAATGTGCGCTGCGCAGAAATTGTCCTGTGCTGTTTTCAAAGAAAACGACAGGGAAGTAAGTCATGTTAAAATTCATTACAACTATCACACTTATCGGCATATGTAAATCAGTAACAAATATTCAGGGAACAACAACAAGGATTTGTCACGGTATTTTGTAACGTAATTCTGGTGAAAAGCAGGGGCTTATGAAGGACACACGTACGCGACTGACTTCACGATTGCAGTTGTTTCAGCATTAGCATTGCTGCCTGCGAATTTAAATGGCTCGTTAAAAATCAAGCAGTTAACACTTCGCAAGCCCCATGTTGCTTAAACCTGCTGCAATGATGATGTTCTCGCGCCAGAGTGGCGAATCTGATTAATGAAAGCATTTTCATCTGTTCATTAGTAACTTCTTACGTTTAAGAAGTCTACCAATGTATGGCATAGCCTTAGAAGATACACCAAGTGATCGTCGCGTAACATATTCCGATGCAGACTTTTAGTATGGTTCAATTTGGAGAAACAGTTCACAAATATATGTAGAGCTATACTCTTATACACACTATTCTTGTAAATGTTTATTTCTCTATCTACTTCATTTTAATCGACATAAGAATTTTCAGAAATTATTGTTAATTTTATTATAGGTACAAGGAGAGTATGAGAATAGTGTAGACTGGTTGCTATGCAATGCTTTTGAAATTCTGTTCTCTTTGTCAGGCCAAGAGAAAAAAATGTGACGTGTTGCACTCACATGACTTTCTCTACTGTTGTTCTTATAAACATTTGCAGAAATTATCTTATTGCTCATTTTCTTATAGGTACAAGTGGAATATGGGAATACAGTAGGCTTCAGCGATAGTCAAATGTTTTAAAGCGTTCAAATTTCGTTTTCTTTGCACAGCTAAGATATAAAAAATGAACACCGATGTTCCATTAAGTTTTCCAAAACTCACACAAATAACAAAAAAGAGGTATCTCCGAAATGGTTCAATCTACCAAAACAATAATTTCGGACATACATTGTTTTAGCGAAAAAAATTTTAAAAAGTTATTTTGTTGTTTAACGACGCTGTCAGTTGCCAAGATCACATCAGCGTCGCCGGTGTGCCGGGATTTCGTCGCACAGGAGTTCCTTTACATGCCAGTAAATCTACTGTCATGGAGCTGTAGTTTTTAAGCACACTTAAAGCCATTAGTCTTGGCCGGATTTTAACCCGCGACCTTGGAATCAAAAGGCCTGCGTCTAAGCAACTAAGCCAGATACATTTTGTGTAGAGTAAGATTTTGTCCATCTCTTACGGTTTACGAGTTATTCAAAAGTCATCCAGAGTAAATACGACTACAGGAGCTATAGCCAGAAAATTCAAAACATACATTTCATTTTTCATAAAAATATCTTAAACATATGACATTTTAATCAAAATCGTTAGAGCCATTTTCGAAAAGTTTCCATGTAAAGGGTAGTTTAGGGTGCAGTAATTTTCTAAAATCTTCCTCTCGCATCCTTGAAAGACATTACACTTAAATACCAACTTTGGTTTTTAACTGACTTTTCGTTTTTACTTTCTCTACTTGTAAGTAGGGGAAGTATTGTATTTCACCCAACAATTTGATGTCGAGATTTCACCGGAAATATGTTTTGAGATCCCCTGAATAAAATAAGCAGTTTAAGAAAAAAGGTGTGTGTGTGTATGCGTGCGTGCGTGTGTGTGTGTGTGTGTGTGTGTGTGTGTGTGTGTGTGTGTGTGTGTGTGTATCTGTCAGTCTATGGACAGCAACTCAAAAACGAAAAGTCAGTTAAAAACCAAAGTTGGTACTTAAGTTTAATGTCTTTAAAGGATGCAACACGAAGATTTTTAAGAATGCAGCCCCACCCTAAACTACCCTTTACAGGAACGTTTTTCGAAAATTTTGATTTTCTTGAAAATGGCTCTAACGATTTTAATTAAAACGTCATAGGTTTGAGATATTTTTATGACAAATGAAATGTATAGCTTGAATTTTCTGGCTATAGCCGCAGTAGTCGTATTTACTCTGGACAACTTTTGCATAACTGGTAAACAGTTAGAGATAGATCAAATCGTACTTTACAAAAAATGTAGATCTTGCTAAAATACACAATTTATGTCTAAATAAATTTTCTTGTAGGGTGAACCATTTCGGAGATATTACTTGTTATGTGTGTGAGTTTTGGAAAACTTAGAACTTTCGTGAAATGGATCATCGTTGTTCATTTTTTTATATGTTAAGTGTGTAAAGCAACAGAATCTCAAAGCTTTAAAACATTTGACTATCGCACAAAGGCTACTGTATTCTAATATTCTCCTTGCACCTACAAGAAAATAAGCAATAAGATAATTTGTACAAATGTTTATCACAACTAACACGAAGAAGAAAGTCAAGTAAGTGCAACACATCAGATTTTTTAGTTATGCTGTACACGGACAGACATATAGACAGACATACGAATTTATTTTTATTTTTTATTATTATTATTATTTTTTTTTTGATTCAGGGGGCCTAAAAATATATTTGCGGTGAAATTTCGATATCGAATTTTTTTTGGAATACGATACTTCCTCTAATTACCAGTAGAGAAAGTAAAAAATAAACTGTTACACATTTGGGTTACCTATCTGGCTATACTAGAAGAGAATTAATACAAACAACTGTTATTTTACATTTTTAAACCTGAAAACTTTTTATATGAAATGGCAAACATGTGTGATTTCACATGCAGGCAGTTTTTGCTAGTTCTGTCCTGAAACAGATGGTCAGATAATAACATAAATGCAGCTAATAACAGTATGCGAATGGCAAGTATTAATTGCGCTTTAAAATGAAATTAGTAAGCTTACTGAAAAACCGATAGCTATAAATTAAATTACCGGTTTGTAATTGAAAAAGTGCTCAATTTGAGTGCGGGTAACAGTTAATTTAGCAGTAAGAGGAACTGTGACAAGCCGTACGGTACGTACGTTATTTCATGGTAGGCTGCAGGATGTCGGGCGGTAGAGGCTTTTATACCATAAAGGAAAACGCAGCAAAGCATGCTTCCAGAGAAGAATGTTTTATTCATGTGGGCCATACGTGTAATTGAAATTGAATTCAAAGCCCCCTGGTAGGTACACGTCACACGCTGAGCGAGCAGCAACTGCGTTGAAAAGTAGGCTCGTTGTTTAGCTATGCTGATATCCCAACTCTGGTCAAATTTTAGTTACAAACATGCAAATTTACAATTTTAACATTCACTACGTCATACGTGAGCAAATGGAGGAACCGCTGTCTGCCACACAAAATTTCTAGGTATACATTTAATTAAAAATCTGATGTGTTACACTCACATGATTTTCTCTACTCCTGTACTAACCATTCTTACGAACTCTTATTCCTATATCTTCTTCGTGTTAGCTCAGATAAACATTTGCAGGCTTTGTGCGATAGTCAAATGTTTTAAAGCTTTGAGATTCCGTTCTCCTTGCACACTTTTAACATATAAAAAAATGAACAACGATGATCCATTTCGCTAAAGTTTTAAGTTTTCTGAAACTCATACACAAACAAGGAATATCTCCGAAATGGTTCACCCTATAACAAAATTTATTCAGACATAAATTGTGTATTTTAGCTAGATGTACTTTTTTGTATAGTATGATTTGGTCTATCTCTAACGATTTACCAGTTATGCAAAAGTCGTCCAGAGTAAATACGACTACAGGGGCTATAGCCAGAAAATTCAAGATATGCATTTCATTTGTCATAAAAGTATGTCAAACATATGACATTTTAATCAAAGTTGTTACAGCCATTTTCAAGAAAATCCAAAATGTTTAAAAACTTTCCATGTAAAGGGTAGTTTACGGTGGGGCTATTTTCTTCAAAATATTCGTGTCGCAGCCTTGAAAAAAATTAAACTTAAATACCAACTTTGCTTTTTTAACCGACTTTTTATTTTTGAGTTACGCTGTCCACAGACACACACACGAACCTTTTTCTAAAAATCTGATGTGTTGCACTCATATGACTTTCCCTACTCTTGTACTAACCATTCTTACAAACCCTTATTCCTATATCTTCTTCGTGTTAGTTGAGATAAGCATTTGTACAAATTATCTTATTGCTTATTTCCTTGTAGGTGCAACGGGAATATTAGAGTACAGTAGGCTTGCTAACGCTTTGAGATTCCGTTCTCTTTGTACACTTAACATATCAAAAAATGAACAACGATGTTCCATTTCGCGAAAGTTTTGTTTTCCGAAACTCACACACATAACAAGGAATATCTCCGAAATGGTTCACCCTACAAGAAAATTTATTTGCAAATAAATTGTGTATTTTAGCAAGATCTACATTTTTTGTACAGTATGATTTGGTCTATCTCTAACGGCTTTCCAGTTATGCAAAAGTCGTCCAGAGTAAATACGACTACAGGGGCTATAGCCAGAAAATTCAAGATATGCATTTCATTTGTCATAAAAATATCTCAAACATATGGTATTTGAGTCAAAATCGTTGCAGACGTTTTTGAGAAAATAAAAAGTTTCGAAAAATGTTCCATGTAAAGGGTAGTTTAGGGTGGTGCTATTTTGTTCAAAATCTTCGTGTCGCAGCCTTGAAAGAAATTAAACTTAAATACCAACTTTGGTTTCAAACCGACTTTTCGTTTTTGAGTTATGCTGTTCACAGACAGACATACACGGACCGTTTTCTAAAAATGCTATTTCTGGATTCAGGGGGCCTCCAAGCATATTTCTTGTGAATCTCGACATGGAATTTTTGGGTGGAATACAATATTTCCTATAATTAGTAGCTGAGAAAGTAATAATAGATCAATTCATTTTGTATCCCAAAGGAAATGGACTGAGAGCGGGATACACACTGCTCCAGCTGCCGTATAGCCACTCACCAATATATACGAGCTCTTTTGTATTCCAACGCAAGAATGATGCAAATTAATGAGCAAAATTGTTTCGTTGGATAGTTCTACTATGAAGGCCAGTATAATTTGCCAAGAAAGAACTGATTTACAAAATTTCTGACACAAAAAATCAAGGTCAATATCCTGTGTACACAATAATTACGAGACAAGATAAAAGCAGTTATAACTTACGTGTGAGAAAACACATTTTCCTGGAGAGCGTTATTTGCAAGACCTTGACAGTAGTTGCGTGTTTGGCGTTCAAACACGAAGAAACACTTCTGCAACAGAGAGCTGGATGGTAAGTCCTGTGTTACAGATGTCGCAAATGATACTATGGACTATTTAATATATTCTGGATACATATAGATGTGTTTTTAAACTCTCCACCTACATAGTAGGTAGGCAAGGTATTTCCTTTCTTCTGTATAAGATTGAGTGACAAATAATCCTGTTAATGCTTGTATAGCTTTGTAAGTAGTTTATAAAAACTAAACCGCTAGCGCTACAGCCCAGAAAGGGCCTTGGCTTGCCTTCCAGCCGCTGCGTCCCCTATCTCTGCCCACTACAGGCGTCATTGGTGGGGTGCAGTATTGTTGGGTGGGATGTGGTCAGCGCCCCGAACCCTCCCGGACAGTTATGCGGCCGTCGCAACCTGTGGCAGCCACTTCTCCATCAAGCAGCTCCTCAATTGGTCCCCCGGGACCTAACGAGGCTGAGTGAACCCCGTGCCAGACCTCTGAATGGGGCAAAAATCCCCATGCTGGTACCGGGGATCGAACGCGGGTCCTTATAATAAACCTGTAGTGTTGGAAGACCTAAGCGTCACTGGCAAGATGATCTCTGAGCCGAAACAGGCCAGCCTGGCCTATCTTGCTGTCGATGACGATAACTATTATTATTATTATTATTATTATTATTATTATTATTATTATTATTATTATTATTATTATTATTACTTTTATTATTATTATTACTATTATTATTGTTATTGTTACTATTACTATTATTATTATTATTATTATTATTATTATTATTATTATTATTATTATTATTATTATTATTATTATTATTATTATTATTATTATTACTATTATTGTTATTGTTATTGTTACTATTACTATTATTATTATTATTTTTATTATTATTATTATTACTACTATTATTGTTATTGTTACTATTATTATTATTATTATTATTATTATTATTATTATTATTATTATTATTATTATTATTATTATTATTATTATTATTATTATTCTATAATAAGAAGCACTATAACTTATGGAGCGGAAACATGGCACTTAAACACAAACGTGAAATTAAAATTACTTTCTACTGAAATGGATTGTTTTAGAAGATCCACTAGGCATTCTAAATTAGAGAAAATTAGAAATACAACTATTAAACAAAAAATGAATGTTAATGATACATTATTAGATTTTGTAAAATACAAACAATTGGAATGGTATGGTCATACACGTAGAATGATGGAAACAACATTGGAATGGATTCCACCAGGGAGAGGAAAGAGGGGAAGACCGCGGGAAACCTGGATAGATGATATAAGGAGAAGTATGAAGGAGAAGAATTTAGAAGAGCGGGTTTGGGAAGTAAGAGAAGAATGGAGGAAGAAGATACGTACTTAAACACTTTGGATACAGGAGATGTGATCTCAAATTGTAAACCTGTTGATAAAAAATTATTATTATTATTATTATTATTATTATTATTATTATTATTATTATTATTATTATTATTATTATTATTATTATTATTATTATTATTATTATTATTATTATTATTATTATTATTATTATTATTATTATTATTGTTGTTGTTGTTGTTGTTATTATTATTATTATTAATAATTGCTTACAAGCAGTTGTGTGAGGAAGCTTTATCTTGAGCGTCACAATAGTATGTGAACCGCAGGGGATGCTTTTGTAACCATTAACAGCTGTAAATTAAATCTAAAGAAGCTATATGCTTGAAAACGTCGTGGACATATGAGTGCTGATATGAATTATACAGTTGGTCAGTGTTGGTCTCTAAATCTTGTAGGTAAGTGCGTGTTGTGATGTAGTGCAGCAACGCGAGGAAATGTAATTAAAAAGGGAAACTTCTTGTCTTTTCATCTTAATCCAGTCGGTTGCTGAGGCGGATAATGGCAGCACTGGGACCTCCTCCGTCTTCTTAACCTTGTTAAACCGAAATCTAATTAAAGTTGAAATCTTTCCTCTTATCTCCACGATAAAGTGCCTCTTATCGCGTCTTCTTCTTCTTTTTTTATTCCTTGTCGTTTTTGTGTGTCACAGCTTTCTTTATGAACTCGGAATTCATTTGGCAGAGCTCAGAGAGGGAGATAAACTTAGGTCCAAATTTGTCCCTGCCTGGGGAACATGAAGTCTCTATTGCTGCGAGTTGAGGAGAAGAAGAAGAACAGAAACAAAAATAAGAGAAGGACAAAACTGCAATATAAACTCTGTTGCTTGGAATTCGTTCGCCGATGGAGTTCATTCAGGAACGAAATACAAACACTAAAATCGAAAGTAAGACTTAAGGAGATTTGTTTGGTTTTACTTTCTCTGCCCTGTATCTATAGTAGGCAGAGGAAGTATTGTATTCTATGATTCTACTGTCAATCTGATGTGTTACACTCACATGACTTTCTCTACTCTTGTAGTAACCATTCTTGCAAACTCTTATTCCTATATCTTCTTCGTGTTAGTTGAGATAAACATTTGTACAAATTATCTTATTGCTTATTTCCTTGTAGGTACAAGGGGGATATTGGAATACAGTATGCTTTGTGCGATAGTCAAATCTTTTAAAGCTTTGAGATTCCGTTCTCTTTGCACGATTCACATATAAATAAATGAACAACGATGTTCCATTTTAGTTCTCCAAAACTGACACAAATAACAAGGCATATCTCCAAAATGGTTCACTCTACAAAAAAATGTCTTTCGACATAAATTGTGTTTTAGCGAGATCTACATTTTTTTTGTATAGTATGATTTGGTCTATCTCTAACGGTTTGCCAGATATGCAGAAGTCGTCCAGAGTAAATAGGACTACAGGGGCTATAGCCAGAAAATTCAAAATATATATTTCATTTGTCATAAAAATATCTCAAACATATGACGTTTTAATCAAAATCGTTAGAGCCATTTTCAAGAAAATCAAAATTTTCGAAAAATTTTCCATGTAAAGGGTAGTTTCGGGTGGGGCTATTTTGTTCAAAATCTTCGTGTCGCATCCTTGAAAGCCATTAAACTGAAATACCAAATTTGGTTTTTAAGTGAATTTTCGTTGAGTTGTGCTGACGCAGTCGCGCGCGCGCGCGCGCACACACACACACACACACACACAACTATATATATAGATTAATCTTACCCGTCAATTACTCCGGTATCAACATACACTTTTCCTTCTCTATTCTGTGCCCGTTTTGCGATTGTTTTTTGTCGACATTTTGTGCTGGACTGACCTCTCTGATTGACGGACCGGAATCACAGATACTTTTGAATTGTACACGCTGTCACTGTCAGAATGACAGCTGCAGAAATCAACGAAATAATCCTTAAAGGTTTTACGCGATTAAAATGTCGCTTACTTTAGATAGTTGTTAATCGTTACTTTTTTGCGATTTGTATGAAGCGATTACCGGATTACTTATTTGTATCAACAGTGCTGTATCTATGACTAGGGTTTCTATAAAATTTTAGCACCATTATGAACAAAATAGTGTGTGCTTTCATGACCTAAAATTTACAAAAACCACATAATAACATAAAAATATCACCTAAGAATATTATAATGAACTAGAAATGGGCTTGGAAGCAGTGAGCTATTTACTTAAGAATAAAATGCACTTGAGTTGAGGTTACTATCGTGTTACACGTCAAAAAAAAAAAAAAAAGAAAAAAAAAGTTGATACTGATTCATATGTTCTTTCTGTCACGTCAGGGTTTCCGTCACGTCAGCCGATGGCGTGTTGTGCACGAGGCCCCGGGAGGAAGGATGAGATGAAAGCACCCCACAGGCGGTAGAACATGCGAAACCACAACTACGCTGGGTCCCTAACTAGTGCCGGAAAGTTATTCAGCCCGATGGAGTTCCAGGTCACCACAAAGAGCCCGTCAGCAGCCAGCCAGGTCCGGATAAGCAATCAATCCTTCTGGAAGGGCGGTCGACCGAACACAGCGCCTTCCCTCAGTCGAACACCGTAGCGGCTCTAACGATGACAAATGAAATGTATATCTCAAATTTTCTGGCTATAGCCCATGTAGTCCTGGTTAATCTTCATTACTTTTGCATAACTGATAAACCGTAAGAGATAGATCAAGTCTTACTATAGAAAAAATATAGATCTTGTTAAAAGATCGGCTCTGTAGCGTGGTGGTAGCGTATAAGCCACATGTCCCAGAGGTCGCGAGTTCGAATCTCGCTTAGGGTGTGTTGTCCGGATAAGGTTTTTTCTGAGGTTTTCCCTTATGCTGAGAAAAGAATGTCGGGTAACTTAAAACTCTGTGGCCTTTGGACTCGTCTGAGCATCACTTCACCCATTTCACTCACCGTACGATATGAGAGTACGTCGGAAGAGATGATGATAGCAATGGTAATAATAATAATAATAATAATAATAATAATAATAATAATAATAATAATAATAATAATAATAATAATAATAATAATAATAATAATAATAATAATAATAATAATAATAATAATAATAATAATAATAATCATAATCATAATCATAATCATAATCATAATAATAATAATAATAATAATAATAATAATAATAATAATAATAATAATAATAATAATAATAATAATAATAATAATAATAATAATAATAATAATAATAATAATAATAATAATAATAATAATAATAATAATAATAATAATAATAATAATAATAATAATAATAATAATAATAATAATAATAATAATAATAATAATAATAACTACTGTATTCCCATATTCCTCTTGCAGCTACAAGATAATTAGTAATAAGTAAACTTCTACAAATGTTTATCTCAACTAACATGAAGATAGAGATGGAAGTTTTTAAGAACAGTTAGTACAAGGGTGGAGAAGGTCATGGTAGTATATTTATGAAAGTAGGCAAAAATAGGTAAAATTATCTTTACAGTATACAACGCTAATACTGTAATATTAACTTATATTAAGTTATTTTTACGATAGCTGTAATAAGCGTCGTTGTAATATACGTTATTTTATATACCGTGTCCTAGTATAGAGGAAACGACGTTATATTTCGGTGGCACGATGCCGTGTGTTGTGTTTTATAGAGATTATTCACACGGAAAGCGGCGAGCGTCTAGCCACCATAACTCACGCCTTGAAACCTATGTACCATACGCAGTAGGTATCATTTTTCACGCAACATGCATATTTATAACCCAGAGTCCTCCTATCACCTGGAATAACCTTTCGTATTTACGTACGCAAATGTCGCTCTGTTTTCGTTCTTGTTTATGATTAACTTTACAAGTGCCGCCCATTTCGGGGCAGAAATAAACTGCCTGGCGTGTTCACGGTCTAAGAATAGCGGCTTTGATTCTTGTGTTAGATAAATGTTTGGCTCGTCTATGGCCCGCTTTCCTGACCCTGACAGTTTCTCCTTAAACGCCCAAATTTCCTGTTCCTCCACTCCAGTTCATCTTCAATTGCTTGCTTGTTTCAGGGTTGTGAGCGTCGGCGGGAGTCTCAGCGCTGCATGGCAGGGAAAGAGGATGCTCTGTGTAAACCTTAAGCCTACAGGGTTGGAAGGAGATAGTAATAATCATGGCCCGAATGTTTATGACATGTCAGTGGTGATTAACATTATGCAATTCTCATAGATCAAAGTAATATTTTGGCTTTTTAACGGTTTTTGTCATTTTATTGTCATTTTTCATATTACAGGGGGGAAGGGAAGTCATACATTTCTTCTAAGATGTGCTTTAGAGGAGGTTTACAAAAAAAAAAAGTTTAATGGTATTTTGTTCTTTGATCAGCCGATTTCGAAAAAATAAATGGTTTGTGATCCAAATTGGATGCGTAATGCCACAAGAATGTACGAAGATAACAGTTTGTTACTTGTAAGATGCGTAGAGTAACTTATTTCTGACGTAGCTTCGGTCATAATTATGAAACATCACACAGTTTCGAAATAATTAATGGCTTAAAAGACGTGAAGGAATACCCCAAGCAGCTCTTTTAGACGTGAGATAAGTCGACAACGTTGCGTTGAGGTTGGTTAGGGAATTGACCTTGTTCGTGGATGTAAACAGCTCGGGCGCTTTCGCTTTCGTGTAATGTTTTGGGAGCTATCCCTTGTGATTGGCCTACACTCGCACAGTAAACACGCAAGGACAATGTAGGGTATGTGTTTATGTTCTCAAGACGTCAAGTAGATCTTTTCCCGTTACAATGTTGCGCGCAAATAAAAGATCGTTCCTTTTTGAACACTTATGTAATTTGCTACTTTAATTCTTCTTTCTGATCGCTCTTAAAAATGTGACATTTCATTCTGAGTAATGCTGAGGGTTAGCTCTGGATTGAGCAATTAAATGAATTCAAAATGCAACGATAACATTAATATTATATATTTTTGAGTGTGCAAGATTTGTAAAGTAGATTTTCAATATAATGTTGATTTAAACAGCATTAAAGTTGTGAAGATTTTGAGAATGCACCCAAAACATTTTACGTCATATTTAAAGTAATATTTTCTAATTTTTTCTGTCATAAGTGCTTGCATATTTCTAACAGTTTTAGATCATAAACATGCGGGCTCTGGTAATAATAATGGAGGCAAGAGTTGGCAATCCACTCTGTGCTTCGGAACCCCGGGGGGGGGGGGGCGGCTTTTACATTAGGGACGGTATCTATTTTACAACGCAAACAGAAATAAAGTATGGAACATTATGAAACAGAAAGCTATTCCCAACACTTGATAAAAGCAATAGGAAGTTTATATGTAAGATTATGATATGAAAACAGATGTAATGGCAACCATAAACAAAAGAGTAAGAGGGGAAGGTTTATATATACAGGATGAGGGCCCAAATGACCAAGTTGTCGACGGGCCCTTAAATATCACTCACTCACTCACTCACTCACTCACTCACTCACTCACTCACTCACTCACTCACTCACTCACTCACTCACTCACTCACTCACTCACTCACTCACTCACTCACTCACTCACTCACTCACTCACTCACTCACTCACTCACTCACTCACTCACTCACTCACTCACTCACTCACTCACTCACTCACTCACTCACTCACTCACTCACTCACTCACTCACTCACTCACTCACTCACTCACTCACTCACTCACTCACTCACTCACTATACAGGATGATAATGCTATATCTAATTACTAGATAAAATCAGATTCGCACTTTACAATTATAACATGCTCTACTATTTGCAGACGACCAAGTTCTCATATCTAGCTCAGAAAATGGTTTATCAAAAGCGTCAGTCGTATTAAATAACACTGTCCATCAATATAGTTTAAGAACATCTAAAAACAAAACCAAAGTTTTAACCTTCAATGGGCCAAATACCATAAGAGCCAAAATAATATTAGTAGGAAAACCCGTTGAACAAGTCAGCAGTTTTATATTTAAAAAAATCTGATGTGTTGCACTCACATAACTTTCTCTGCACTTGTACTAACATTTTAACAAACTCTTATACCTCTATCTTCTTCATGCTAGTTGAGATAAACATTTGTACAAATTATCTTATTGCTTATTTCCTTGTCGCTACAAGGGGAATATGGGAATACAGTAGGCTTTGTGCGATAGTCAAATCTGTTAAAGCTTTGAGATCCCGTTCTCTTTACACGCTTAACATATTTAAAAATGAACAACGATGTTCCATTTCACCAAGGTTTAAAGTTTTCTAAAACTGGCACAAATATCAAGGAATATCTCTGAAATGGTTTACTCTAGAGAAAAATTATTTGGACTTAAATTGTGTGTTTTAGCGAGAACTACATTTTTTGTATAGTAAGATTTTGTCTATCTCTTATGGTTTACGAGTATTTCGAAAGTCATCGAGAGGCTATAGCCATAAAGTTCAAAATACGCAGTTCATTTGTCATACTAATATCTTAAATATATGGCATTTTAATCAAAACCATTAGTCATTTTCAAGAAAATTAAAAATTTTGAAAAACTTTCCATTAAAGGTTGTTTAGGATTGGGCTATTTTCTTCAAAATCTTCGTGTCGTATCCTTAAAAGACACACTTAAATACCAACTTTGGTTTTTAACCGATTTTTTGTCTTTGAGTTATGCTGACACACAGACTGACACACACACACACACATACACACACACATACACACACATACACACTCACGGACCTTTTTCTAAAAATGCTTTTTTTTATTTTTTTGGTTTCAGGGGGTCCCAAAACATATTTCTGGTGAATTCTCGACATCGAATTTTTGGGTGGAATACAATACTTCCTCTACTTACCAGTAAGGAAGTAACAATGACTTAAATTAGATTGATAAATTTAACAGTGCGTGTGACACCATAAACATATCCTTAAAATACAAGAAGAAAAACTAAATTAAAATTTTATAAAGTATGGCAGCGAATTTTGGACTTGAACCCAAAAAGAAAAACAAATTATTGTATCATTTGAAATAAAGCTTTAAGGAATGTTGCAGGGTGTAATGATCTAGATAAAGCAGTGAAGACATTCGGAATTAACTGAATATATTTAAATCAACAGACAGAATAAAACAATATAGATATAACAAGAAGGAACATGTCTATAGAATGAATGATTAGTTTTAGATTACAAACCATTAGGTAGAAGTAATATCGGTAGACCAACAATGTATACAACACTTAAATTGTATGAGATCGGAACGAGCCATGGTAGTTTAAACCGTGAAATGCTGGTGGAGATCTATTTGCGCACCATCCTCTCTAATTCTCCCCAGGACGGAAATGGATACGCTACTTATGCGCGCCAACCCATTAGGTAGGACTACCGAGACGAACCCAATCTCTATGGCTATCGGGAACCCCTGCACCGCCGAGTTCAACTCAATCCAAACAACTCTCTTCTGAGAGCGGCTCAAATATTCGGCCCAGAGTACTTCTGGCAACGCTAGGAGTACCACCACTGCTAAGGGTCCGCAGTGCTCGCACCAGGGCACCTGAAGGGGTGAGAACCAGCCCTTGCAGGGGGACGACGAGGAACCGGTTGCACTAGACGCCGCCGGGGAGCCTCAAAGTCGTGAAGACCTTAGCCGCTTCTTTGCTATGATTCCTGATTCGACCGCCCTCTGCCTCCACCTTCACCAGGTTGTGCCCTGTAAGGGTTAAAGGCACAAACTATCCCCTGTAGGTCGAGGAGTACATATATTATGTACGAGTAGTTTAAAACTATAGATATTTCTGTGTCAAGTGACGCAGGTTCCTAAGTTCATTACTGAATGAATTATTAAACTTTTTTATTGCTAGTTTTTGTCCCGGACACCCTATATTTACCTGACAAGCAAGCAGTTGCAAGTATTTACTGGGTTTTATTCACTTCATCCATTATCTCGTCAGACTTTAACGATGTTAACTAGGATATGTCATTGGTTCATTTGTACCTGAAGATACTAAACAAATAATTATAGCAATTTATGTCGTTGTACGAAGGATAGTAAATAGCTTTAAGATAAGATAAAAAGAAAATAATCCGTATGTTTCTACCCGTAAATTAAGACTAATTTAATATAGTAATTTACTTAAAATAGATGCGGAACAAATTATCCTAGCAGAGTTGATGGGATCATAAACTTTTGGCTCTACAAGTTTTCGTCATTAATTATGATGTCAAGTATAGCTGTGTTCCAACTATATTAAACATGTTATCATTCTGCACATCTTCTTGTCAACTACCGGATACCATTTCGATTTCACGCTTGGGCCACGTTTCCTGGACGAACATTTTTTTTACCTTCCCGCTCGTATTAGTAAGCTGGGGAAGTATATATTCCACCAAAAAATTCCATTCCATTTCAACAGAAACACCTTGAATCTAATAAAAAAGCATTTTTTGAAAAAGATCCATGTGTGTGTTTGAATGAATTTGTTTGTGTGTAAATACATAACACAAAAATCTGAAGTGTTGCACTCACATGACTTTCTCTACTCTTGTACTAACCATTCTTATAGACTCTTATTCCTATATCTCCTTCTTGTTAGTTGAGATAAACATTTGTACAAATTATCTAATTGCTTATTTCCTTGTAGGTACAAGGGGAATATTAGAATACAGTAGACTTTGAGCGATAGTCAAATCTTTTAAAGCTTTGAGATTCCGTTCTCTTTGGACGGCTAACATAAA
Organism: Tenodera sinensis; assembly: GCA_030765045.1. NCBI lineage: Eukaryota > Metazoa > Arthropoda > Insecta > Mantodea > Mantidae > Tenodera > Tenodera sinensis. The sequence continues at coordinate 37,531,248 of CM060974.1, forward strand.
AAAAAAAAAGAAGAAGAATAACGATGTTTCATTTGACGAAAGCTTGTTTTCTAGAACTTAAACAACAAGGGATATCAATGGTTAACTCAATAACAAAATTATTTGGGCATAAATTTTGTGTTTTAGTAAGATCTACATTTTTATATAGTTAGATTTGGTCTATCTATATAATTCATCGAGAGTAAACAGGGCTACATGAGCTAAAGCCAGCAAATTCAAAATATACATTTCATTTATCATAAAAATACCTTAAACATATGTCACTGTAATAAAAATCATTAGTCATTTTCGAGAAAATCAAAATTTTTGAAAAATTTTCTATGTAAGGGGTAGTTTAAGGTAGAGGAATTTTCCTCAAAATCTTCGTGTCACATCCTTAACTACTAATTTTGGTTTTTAACCGACTTTTCGTATCTTTAGTTATGCTCTCCACAGACTGAGACACACACAGACAGTCATACACGGACCTTTTTCTAAAAATGCTTGTTTGGATTCGAGCCTAGGTATATGTCCGGTGAAATCTAGACATCGAAATTTTGGGTGGAATACAATACTTCCTCTACTTACTATACGTAGTAGAGAAAGTAAAAACGAAGTTTCTGTTAAGTACCAAACTTGGTATTTAAGGTCAGCATCTTCCAGGTTTTCGACACAAAGAGTTTCAAGAACCCCCCCCCCCCCAGAGTTTTCATTTGGACAATTTTGATTTTCTTATAAATGGCTCTAACTATTTTGATATTTTCATGTTGGATAAAATGCATATCTTGAATTTTTTTGGAAGTGTCCCCAAAGTCTTCTTCATTCTTGATGAGTTCTGCATAACTGGTAAACCGCAAGAAATATACAAAATCTTACTGCATAAATAATGTAGATCTCTTAAAAACACTTTAAAACAGGGGCCAAATGAGTTTGTTGTGACGGGACCCTAAACACAACTCGCTCACTTACTCACCCATTCAAGCATGCAGATTCTGTGATCGGCGGTCACTTCCATCTTGCGTGCAAATAATAACATAAAATTGGTCAAATTAGTCATTGCTAATATGTCAGTACTCCCATATCGTTTACTTCTGCAATCAGCATAGAGAGGGAGATTATTCATATCGTTTCCAATTGTTGCTAAAATTAGTCATTTAGCCACAAAATGATATTTAATAATTGGATTCCAGCGTGTCTATTGTTATAAATTCGTGGACGTACGCTTGGCAACATTCGTGCTTGTGTAGAGCGGAAGGTCAGGCATATTTACAGTAAAAACTACTTACTCGAATACTGCTTGGCAAGCTTGAAAGAAAACCACCGCTCTCTGTTAGTTGCAGTGGCTGATAAACACACGGACAAGTGGCGAAACCGGTTTTTGAGTGTGATCTAGTTTGGGTTTTTACTCAATGTGCTTACTAAAGGTAGATAAAGTAAAATTATTTGGGTAGTTGCAACTTTGGTGTTTTTTAGATCAAAGAAAAGCCACAGATTCGTTATTTTTGGACTAAATGCTAGGTTTAGGTGGTATCTTGAGTTCTCAACAGGTAAACAGAGGAGAGTAGAGTTTTCATCCCCATGGCTGCGACATTGATCGGAGACTTTGCTGAGAAACTGGCAAGTCCTCTTTACTGCCGTAACTGGCACCATCGTATCGATTGAATGCAACCGAGCGAAACACACTCTCTTCACCGTCACCAACCTATACCATCCCCACTTACTCACCATCCAAATGCTACGTGAGGCCCAAGAGCTCCCGACTTTTCTTAAGCTGCGGCCTTTACACTTCTTGGAAACCTAAGATGAACCGGTTGGCTATACCTGTGGATTAAACATAGCAGTATCCCATCCATCCTCCATCCTGCTGGCTACATACTGGCAGATGACACTTTCAGTTATTTTTCTGTCACTTTATTTCTCTTCTAAAACAGAATCACAAAAATACAATTGTCAACACAACTCATAGCTGATCTATTGTATCGTAACCTTGTCTGTTGTATCCTGCCTGTAGGTGAGGTGGGATGGGATTATCTGGTTGAGTGCCGAGCGGGAGCAAATAGGTGAGGTTTCCTGGATACTCCAGTCGAAATCACACAATCATTGGTGTTAAAGGATTTAGGTAGAATATGGGTAGAGGATACACCAAGGGGACTCGTTGACAATGGCGGGTCAAAAGACATTACCTCCTTTGTGACTACGGTTTATATATTCTGGCTACATTGTTCCACAATATTCTGTGGGTAAGTACACTATTCCTCATAACCATAAGAAACTTATGTGACAGGCGTCAGGGAATGTTCCACCCTTGGGGTTAAAAGTCAACTTCCAGACAGTCACATATACCAGTGTCAAAGTGCAACTATTTCTTACCAAGTTCTTTAGAAACTTTCTGCTTACAACCTATTTCTCACATATTATTATATTTCCATTACCAATATTTCATTATTCCATAATTATTGTCAATTGCACAATGTTATCGACATTACCCTGGGATAACCTTCCCATATTCTACTAATTGTGATTCATACTACTATCCTATCCTACTACAACATCACAAATACTGCTTACACTTTAACTACTCTGTCTAATAAACAAGTGCCTCCGACGACACACTCGCTGAAAACTGCTTCACACAACAAACAACTCCGACGCGACGATTAAATGTCTAAAACTGTCTTTGAGGATACACACACTCAAAGTCTGTCAACATTGTGTATACATAACACATTAAAAAGCTAACTCAATACTCAACTCTGAAAAACTGTTCCACCACTCCCTCGTTTATATAACCGAGACGAAGTGTCGGCGAATTCTCTGGAAGATACACATTTTCCAAAAGAAGCCCGGTACGTGAAGAAGTTCTAGAACTGTATGGCATTGCTTTCTTGTGTCGCGCTCATACTCGTCTTTGTTTTGACCGCTCCATTGTCGTCGGGCCGCGTATTTAGCAGTGCTGTGAGATACTGTCTGTCTACTAGAAGAAAGTGATCAGGATTGACAGTGTTGCCAACACTGGCGGTTTCTCCCTAGATCCGTAGTCTTTTGAAGTCGTATAGCGATAGAATTTCAAAGAAATCTAGTGTCTTTGTTGACAATTTTAGATGACATTTAAAGATAGTTCTGAGCTGAGGAAGAATTGGGTTTTTAAATATCAAATAATGTAAACATTTTCCTTGAGAAGGACTGCAGTGTGAAATAGAGAATTAGTAGTAATTTAAATGTTACAAAAAGCCAAAGCATTTTCAGGGCAATAAAGTTTTAGATTCTACAAGTAAATTGTTACAAACATGCGGCGGCATCAAACCCATTTAAAGAACAGGCAGATTTGGCCATCGTAATTCTTTCTCTTCCACAATGCATTGGGGAAGTAGAAAAGCTCTTTAGTCAGTTGAACATTGTCAAAGCTAAAGAATCAGAAAATGCTCCAACTTTGGCAGTTGGATATGCTGCATTGTAGAAATGCTATTAGGGTTTTACAACATACGTGTTAATCCAGTCTAAAAAGAAGCAGCATATCTTTGTACCTTTTCTGGATCTTGCACTAGTATACCACATTTGGATTTACTTGTCTCATCTCTAGAGAAAAAGATATCTTGAAAACAAGAGCAAGTACTCACTCATATCTCTGTCTCTGTTGTTATGCCAAAGGAATAAGAAATTCGACTCTCTCTACCCAATCAGGGCTGGATAGCTGCTTCCTGCAAAGTTACAAACCACCATCCTCCTTCTTGCTGTTTCCAGAAAGCACCTACTAGAACATGTATACCTGCCCATCAGTAGCTCTTGGCTGCTGTTGTTTATATTGTAACAAATGAAGAAAACAACAGCTACTGCTATTCACACTTTATTGCCTTTTAGTCAGTTAGCGTAGTGCTAACGTTACACTCAGATTACTTTTGTCCAAGCTCAGAGCAACAGAACAACTGCCGATTCAGAAATAAGAACTGTCAGATTGAACTGCTAGTCGGCACGAATGCTCAACGCTTCTTCTACGTCTTTTTTTTTCCACATCCCCGGTGCTTGGCAGCGACTTATATAGGTCCTTAGACAGAGGGAAAGTTCTGGAGGTAGAATATTCGGGAGTGCCTGTGGCGGAACGGTCCAGAATCCGCACCGCCATGTAATAGCTATTGTCTCGTACGCTCCTATTGTTGTCGGCAATTAGATGCGGCGGGCGCGGTGACAATATTTTTACTTTCTCTACCACGCCTATAGTAGTTAGAGAAGGTATCGCATTCTGCCCAAAAATTATATACCAATATTTCGCCACAAATACACGTTTTGAAGTCCCAAAAATTAAATCTCTAGCAGGAAGAAAAAATAATTACTTTTAAAGTAATTCATTTCTTTGCTTTGAAGGACATTGAATAAATTTTTTACTTCCTCTACTGTAAGTAGAAGGAAGTATTGTATTCCACCCAAAAATTCAATTTCGAGATTTCATGCAAAATATATGTTTTGATACCCCCTGAATCCCCCCCCCCAAAAAAAAAACATTTTTAGAAAAAGGTCCGTGTGTGCGTGCACAGCATAACTCGAAAAAAAAAGTCGGATGATATTTAAGTTTAATGTCTTTCAAGGATGCAACATGAAGATTTCGAAGAAAATAACCCCACCTTAAACTACCCTTTACATGGAAAATTTTTCGAAAATTTTCATTTTCTTTAAAATGGCTCTAACGATTTTGATTAAAATGTCATATGTTTGAGATATTTTAATCACAAATGAAATGTATATCTTGAATTTTCTGGCTATAGCCCCGTAGTCGTATTTACTCTGGACTTCTTTTGCATAACTGGCAAACCGTTAGAGATAGATCAAATTATACTGTACAAAAATGTATATCTTGCTAAAATACACAATTTATGTCTCAATAAATTTTTTTGTAGAGTGAACCATTTCAGAGATATTCCTTCTTTTGTGTGTCAGTTTCGGAAAACTTAGAACTTTCGTGAAATGGAACATCGTTGTTCATTTTTTATGTTAAGCGTGCAAAGAGAACGGGATCTCAAAGCTTTAAAAGATTTGACTATCGCAGAAAGCCTACTGTATTATATTTCCCTTGCACCTACAAGGAAATAAGCAATAAGATAATTTGTACAAATGTTTATCTTAACTAACACGAAGAAGATCTAGGAATAAGAGTCTGTAAGAATGGTTAGTACAGGAGTAGAGAAAGTCATGTGAGTGCAACACATATTTTTTTATATGTTAACCGTGCAAATAGAACTAAATTTGAAAGCTTTAAAAGATTTGAAACCTAGTGGATTATAGATATAGAACTGTAAGTTAAGGAACCAATGTTTCTTGAGAAAAGTTGAAATTGGATTTTTGGGCAAAAATTTTTCTTTATTCGAATTTTACTTAAATTGGTTAAAGTTTGATGAATAATTAGAAACTATTTGACTATCACTCAAGGTCTACTGTATTCCCATATTCCTCTTGCACCTACAAGGAAATAAGTTATAACATAATTTCTGCGAATGTTTATCTGCATTAACATATAGGATTTTTTTAATTAACTTAACGTAATTGAATGAATGAAACGGGTGAAATGATGCTCAAATGAGCCCGAGGTCCATGGAGCTTTAATTCGTCTTCCCAGGATTAGGGAAAACCTCGGAAAAAACCTTACCCTAAGTGAGATTCGAACTCGCGACCTCTTAAACGTGAGGCAGACACGCTAACCATCATGCTACCGAGCTGGGCATGAAGATATAGGAATAAGAGTTTGAAAAATGGTTAGTACAAGAGTAGAGAAAGTCATGTTAGTGCAACACATCAGATTTTCATTTATACATTGCGTTTGTAACGAATTTGTACAAGAGAAAGGAAGGGTTGCCAACATTTAAAAGTAAAATTATCGTACCAGCCATTCAAAATTATAGATTTGGATTCAAAATTATCGCACATTATAAAGCAAATGCTACAACTATAAAATATCAGTATAATACTTATGAAAATATAAGAGTAATGATGTTTATTATATCCACTTACAAGATTGATGACCTCAACAAATATTACAACTTTAGTACTTATGTTTCTCGCACTATTCATCTGAAAGTTCATCTTCCTCAACTGTTGTAGCATTATAACAATTTCTTGCTGAGATAAACAGTGTCTAGTGTCAATCTTTTTCTAACTTTGGATTTTATTAAACCCAGTTTACAACAAAAAAAAAAAAAAAAAAAAAAAAAAAAAAAAAAAAAAAAAAAAAAAAAAAAACCTCTTTCACAAGAAGTGCTTCTGTAGAGCAAGGAAACCTATGATAATGCAAAGGCCGATAGTTCTTTGAAATCAGTTTTTCCACCAAGGGGACATGTGTTTAACAGAAACTGCCAGGTTCAGGCATGCTCTTTATTTCACACAGAATAGCATGTATTTCGAGTTTTCTACATTGATCATCAATTTTCTGAACAGTGCCTTCTTCATTGAGATTATCAGACCTGATCACACTGGCAATAAGAGGATAAAGAGTAGTACGATATAAAATGGTGTCCTTAGAGGGGTGGAGACAGGCCACGAGGCGTTTGTAATTAATTTCATTTCGCTGGTGTGACAAACCAGTGAAAATGATATTTCGCCGATATCGAACTATCATAAATTCAAATTATCGTACACCCCCATAATTATCGTACGGGTTGGCAACCCTCGTAGAAACATTAAAATTATCGTACACCCCCATAATTATCGTACGAGTTGGCAACCCTGGTTGTCAGTGCAACAATTAGACTTTTTCTAAACGTGATGTCTGAGGAGTGGATATAAATTACTTTCCCATTGCCTCATAGAGTCACACACGAAACAAAACCACGCCACTGAGACCGCAATTCCGAGAACGGAATGGGCGATAAGGCTGGTTCAATATTTGCGGCTAAACTAAAACCATTCATTACTGCGCCACCATTTCGTGAAAACGCAAAACTCTCCAACCTTGAGTCAGCACGAAATTCCGCGGATTTTACACGCGGGAACACCACGGCGCGCCGCCTAGCTTTTGTGTTACGGTTTTCCGATTTGACGTGTTTTACATAATTTTACTCCTAATGAACAGGCTGGGGAATTCAGGAACCTTATGCCACAAAATCGAGGTTTTCTTAACGAATGAATTTCGATGCATATTTCAGCGTGCTCCCGTAATTACATTATAAATATCTTTCCACGAGAGGCCATTAGCGGTAAGTTTCCAATATTCATTAGGGCCTTCTTCCTAAAAGCGTACCTAACCATAATTACAGCGCAGGGAAACTGGTTTTGTGTACATGCGTAATTTGGGCTTCTCCTTACGGAAGATACGACACACAAACGCACTCTCGACTGCCATAGGTCTGAAACAAAAGAACTTGCAGTTACACCAGCATCTCCCAGTCAAGAAGGGAATATAATGATAAAAATGCTTTTAATCTAAAACACCCTATCCCAGCTTCCTTCATTAGCGAAACTTCTATAGAAATAATTGTTGATAAAATACCAACACTAGCTGATTCGCGCGAACCCCCAGAAGATCTTTCTACAGATCTGCTGAAGAACAGTCTCAATCTCAGATGAAACATACTGTTAAAAATCTAAAGTGTTGCACTCACATGACTTTCTCTATTCTAGTACTAAACATTCTAACAAACTCTTATTCCTATATCTTCTTCGTGTTAGCTGAGACAAACATTTGTGCAAATTCTTAATGTTTATTTCCTTGTAGGTGCAAGGGGAATATTAGAATACAGAAGGCTTTGTGCGACACTCAATTCTTTTTGAACTTTGAGATTCCGTTCTCTTTGCACGACTAACATATAAAAAAATGAACAAATTTGTTGCATTTCGCTAAAGTTCTAAGTTTTCCCAAACTCACACACAAAACAAGGAATATCTCCGAAATGGTTCATTCTTCAAAAAATTTATTGATGTATAAATGTGCATGTTAGCAATATCTACATTTCTTGTACAGTAAGATTTTGTCTATCTCTTACGGTTTACGAGTTATTCAAAACTCATCCAGACTAAACAGGACTACATAGGCTATAGCCAGAAAATTCAAGATATGCATTTCATTTGTCATAAAAATATCTCAAACATATGACATTTTAATCAAAATCGTTAGAGCCATTTTCAAGAAAATCAAAATTTAAAAAAAAATTTCCAAGTAAAGGGTAGTTTAGGGTGGGGCTATTTTCTTCAAAATCTTCGTGTCGCATCCTTATAAGACAAACTTAAATACCAACTTTGGTTTTTAGCCGACTTTTCGTTTTTGAGTTATGCTGTCTACAGACAGACACACAGATAGACCTTTTTCCAAAAATGCTTTTTTTGCAGCCATGGGTCCTCAAAACATATATTTTCGGTGAAATCTCGACACCGAACTTTTGGGTGGAATACAATACTTCCCCTACTTACCAGTATTGAAAGTAAAAAGCAAGAAGAACAGAAATAATAAATTCGTATGTAGAATTGATGAAACCGGTCAAATCCGTCGTGAAAACAGAGCCTCACAGCTTTACTCATAATTTCCCCTCTTCTGAATACACTTAAATGACTTCATCCATATTATACAGAACGTAAAATCAAAAGCAGGAGTACTCGAGTTCAAAAAAGGTGCTTACCGCCCTTAATTCCACAATATATAAATGAATGGAATGGACATTTTTTTACGGTTAGAGGTTACCTGACCTTTATTCCACATACAGTTTCGAAATAATCACTTAAAAGACGCGAAAATATAGTCCAAGCAGCTCTCTCAGACGTGAAGTAAGTCGACAACGTTGCGTTGAGGTGGGCCAGGGAAATGACCTGGGTTATTCCGAGCCCATGAAGGCTGAAGCGATAGAAGTGGCAAGACACGGTAAGTATTGTGGTATTATGAATTGCAATCTCAGTCTAATTTTAAAATTTATTATACTTTATGGTTAACCTCATTAAACAACCACTGAAAACGTGACATGAGAATTTAAAACCTTAAATAAGTAACGTTAAGTTTAACTGAAGTAACATTAGTTCTGGAAGCTGCTTTGAAGGAATGAGAAAATGTGTTGCCTGTGTGAAAGCCGAAGACTCCGCAGATAATGGATTTCTGATGAGTAAGTATTGAATCTTTGGTGCTTGCCCCTTCAAGCAGAAGGCAGGCAACTGTTCATTATAGGAAATCTACTGCTCACTCCGCTTTGGAACAGTGTGAAACGGAACAGTTTCGAAACGGTAAAAGGATTTATGCATTCCTATCATAAAAAAATCTGATGCCTTGCACTTACATTACTTTCTCTACTTTTGTACTATCCATTCTTATAAACTCTTATTCCTATATCTTCTTCGTGTTAGTTGAGATAAACATTTGTGCAAATTATCTTATTGCTTATTTCCTTGTAGGTACAAGGGAAATATTAGAATACAGTAGGCTTTGAGCGATAGTCAAATGTTTTAAAGATTTGAGATTCTGTTCTCTTTGCACGCTTAACATATAAAAAATGAACAACGATGTTCCACCAGCATGCTCGCAATTAGGCAGCAAAGAATAAGTATGACATAACGAAGGAAGCCGTGATAAGTGATATCTGAGGAGAGTTCATGGAAAACTTTCCGGAAACGGTATCTATAGTGGAAAGCTTTCCAGAAAAGCTAATGCTTAATTGCATACGAAGCTGATAATTGTTCGTACGTCATATCTTACAGTAACTACAGTTCATTATTAACTTTGAATACATGAACACATTTACATACCTACAAAATGTTTTACTGTGGAATAATTAACACAAGGACAAGTGTGTTATCACGTATTTCGAAGTGCAGCAACATACAGAACTCCTCGAATGTGGTTACTTCTTTGCATTCAAAGGCAAAAACTATCTAAAATCAAGTCTACTCTTATGCCCATAACAATTTAACAAAGTAGGAAAGACATATTTCTTCGCAATCTCATCCCAAGGCTTCCTAATTTTTTGCCTGATGTTTATACCTACACCCGGTGAACAACCTAAAAGTAAAATTGCCTCTTTTTAGTTTCTCTACCACGTAGATAGTAGGCAGAGGTGTTGTATTCCATATAACAATTGTATACAGAGTTTTCATTGGAAATACATCTTTTGAGGTCCCTGCAGACCGTAAGAGATAGACAAAATTTTACTACACAAAAATGTGCGAATTTTGAAATAGTTGCTTATACTTTTTCAAATGGGATTTCTTGGCCTACAAAGAGGAGGGAATTTTTAAAGTAACCATATAGGCAACAGCTCTTAAAACATTTGACTGCCACTTAAAGCCTACTGTACTCTATGTTTCCCTTGCGCCGCCATATAAATACTTCTATACTGAAATATACTGAATAAATAAATGAATGCTTAAATAATTTAAGTGACTAGAGTACACTTGTTTACAAATCATTGCACCGAAATATAACGTGCATTCGCAATGTATTCAAAGAGAGAAACCTCCCATTTTCACATAAAATAAGATTTAATCGAAAGTGGCATAGCTCTGCGTTGCAGGACGTGACAGGTGCACAACGAAAGAATGGGTTATCAGATGAGTAATAGATTTGCATTCATTGTTACAATCCACTAAAACGTCCTTTATGAAGCACATATCTGCAGTTTTTCTCTAGGACATTTTTTAATTATGGAGATAACAGATTGTGAATCTGATTCATCCAGTTTTTGCGGTAGGTCAATTACGAACTGAAGATTCCTAGGGACTTCTATATCTGACGCCTGCAGATACCATATGGTTTTAGAATAATCTTCAAAAAATACTTTAATTAACAGAAAAGACTCTATTAATAGTTCTAAAAAGAGAGATTTTACAAGAGTCACTCCACTACATTAATCTAAATTAAGTTATTTTAAGTAACGCAATGAAAGCTTTCCAACGAGAGCTGCACGAAACTCCAGTACTACTCGAATAGAGTTGGGCTCTACCCCATCAGGCTGTCAATTCAACACTCAGCGTTCCCACCTTAAATCTGCTGCCTCTGAGGCCCAAAACCTAGGCCTCTATATAAGAGAAGAGGCTGGGCACCACTGTTATATAAGAATAAACGATATTGACTGTAGAAAGTGATGTGAATGTAACATGTTTCAATTTTTTAACTGTCTAGTTGATCTTGAAACAACACGTTTTCAATAAAATGTTTCTTCATCCGAGGTTAAAAGGACAGTGATATTAGACACATTTTTAGTGGATATTTTCAATGTCAATTCCTGGGCAGCTCAGCTCAGCGTTCCCCGGCCCGGCAGTATAACGAACGAACTGTATTAGAGTGCGTTTGGTTTTAGTTGGTAAGCAACTTTGGAAAGAGAAAGCACTTGCTCCCACGAAGTGTTGTGACGAATATTTCAGGGGATGGAGGTTTACGTCAGGAATCGGGTAAGTTGATGAAGCAGTGGCGGCACTCTCATTCTCCTGAACATGACATCTTCTCTTATTTCCTTTCTGAGTTTAAGTTAATCACAAATAAAATTGTTCCAGAACTGGTCCACTAGGCCATGTTTCTCCCAATAACACCTTTCCACTTTCTTTACATGCTCACAAGCGCAACCAATTTTCAATAATAACTTTTAACAGGACATTATAAAGGAATTCTCCAACATCAGATTAGTATGTAATGTATTTTGCAGCCTCCCCCTTAAGGGTATGCTACCCTAAAACTTACAATACATCTCACAAAAATTTACGTTTGCATTCCGTAACTCAGCCTACCGCCCGACCGCTCATCCCCACCTCTGCACACCACAGACGTCATGAGTGGGGTGCAGTACTAGAGGTGGGACGTGGTCAGCGCCCCGGTCCCTATCGGCTGGTTATGGTGTCTTCTCGACCAGTTAAAATACTTAGAAGCCATAAATTCAAAATCTAATTTTACTTTTTACATTACAAATGCCTATGAGTATATTTATAATGCAGGTAAATATTTAAAATAAAATCGTTCTTCATTTTGAAATTTTAGATTTTGGAACTTTTTTTTTTATTCAATTCTTCTGAAATTTGACATGTAGGGAACAATTAAATCTCACATATTTTTTTCTTTAGAACGGTTATAAAGTTCTGAATTTTTAAAGTTAAAAAGCTTAAAATGCCCCACAAATTTCAAATGACAGTTTAAAAACTATTTTCTTTTGAATTAAGTCTAGTAAATCAAAGTTATATGAATAATGTCTGTGTTATTATCAGGTAAATGAAACAGAATTGAAAAAAAAGCTTTAGAATTGCATTGTGTGAGATATTTGACATAGGATAGTAAAATTCAGGTTTAAAATCTCGTAACTCGGAAACTAAATGTTCATATAAGCTAACTTTGAAATAAATTTCCACCTAGATAGGCTGAAAACTGTAGAAAATCGCATATTAATTTGTGTCCATATTAATTCGATGATATTAAAGTCATAATTTTATTAGGACTAAGAAGTTCATGCATTTGCATGTTTTTTCATAGGGCTTAAAAATGTATGCTTTTACATTATGTGCACGAGTTATGGAATTTTCAGTTATTTGGACATGATTTTATGGTGCATATAACTGCATATTTTCTTGATTTTAATAAATGCATAATATTTCAATATTATAGCCCTATATTGCATATTTTAATGACTTTTATTTTTTTTATTATTATTTTTTTTTTATCTGGATAGTATTTTTCACATTGGTAGTATTGCACACGATGATGCAACTTGCGAGGTGGCGAGAACTAATGCTGAGTCATGTTGTTATGTAGTGAATCCCCTGTTTCCATCCGTTCATTATATGTATGTGCGTAGAGAATAATCAGTGCGTTAACTGAGAGATTTATTTTAACAAAGATAAAGTGCAGGTCAACATTTCGAGCAGCACGATTATAGCAACGCTTGCCTGCCCACCAGTAGTTGTGTCGTGGTCTTCAAACGTAACAGTGTTGCGAACTGGTTCCCACCAAATTAAATTAGGCGTATAAAATGTTAAAAAGCTCTTCAAATGCCGAAAATAAAACCAACTTCGAGTGCTAGATTAATTAATTTACAGAAAGAGTTTTCGGGTGATTTAATATTTACAGATAATAGGGTGCTGTTTTATGGAGCGTGTGAGAAAAATATAAGGAGTGAGAAAATATTTCAAATAGTTTAAGACTTAAACACAGCAAAACATAAGGAGAATTTAATCAGAAAACTCGCAAACAAAGAACGTGTTCAAAAACAGCTAGTAGAGTGTTTAGGAAGTAGGGTTACTGAATTTTCCTATGACTTGTGCCAAACATTTTTAGCTCTTGATATTCCCTTGTTCAAAATTAATAATCCGACATTTAAAAACTTTCTTGCCAAGTACACTCGACATGTGTCTGAAGAAAGTACACTGCGTAAGACTTATGTAGGGCATTGCTGTATTGTCAAATATACAAAATGAATTAGTCGATCATTTTGTGTGGTTGTCTGTTGACGGAACCCCTGATTATGAGCGCCGTTCTATTGCTAATATAATCATGGGTGCTTTAAATAATGAACAAAAGACTACACCTTATCTTCTTAATGTGTGCGAATTGTCGGCCACTGACAACGTAACTGTGACCCAGTTTGTGATGGACTCTATGAAATTACTATGGCCATGTGGAATCAAATACGACCGGTTACTTTTATTTGTTACTGATGCAGGTCGTTATATGGTAAAATCAGGACAAACTCTGAAAGGTATTTTTCCTAACTTACTTCATATAACTTGTTTGGCACATGCTCTTCATCTTCTGAGACAATACGTGATTCTTTCCTATTGTAGATAGATTTGTGTCCAGTACAAAGAGAATTTTTGTTAAATCTCCTAAAAGAGTTAAGTTGTTTAGATCAACAGCAACTAATATCCGACTTCCTGCTGCACCAGTGTTAACTCGATGGGGAACATGGATCGATGCAGTTTTATATTATGCTGAGCACATAGAAATAGTTGAAGAGGTTGTTAATTCATTGGACTCGAAAGATGCTTCATCAATAGAAAGTGTGCAAAATATTCTGTCAGGCACTGGGTTAAAAGATCTTAGTTTCATATCTGCCCATTTTTCTTTCTTACAAACAGCCATAACGGCATTGGAAGCTGTAGGATGAATCACTTACTGTCTTTGAAAACAAAAATATGCGATCTAAGTTCGGTTCCTGGTAGCATAGGACAAAAAGTGAAAGAGAAAGTGAATTATGTAATTACAAAAAATTCTGGTTATAAACTGATGTGCGATATACGAGATAATGACTGATAACTAGCGTATTCTGAACGCTGTCAACTGTCAGAGTGGAAGAAACCTAACAAGGAACACTTTGACCAGAAAAACCATCCCTTTGGGAGAGGTTTTCCATTGCAGTGAAAGGCAGGTGTCTCAGGTCATTCCTCTCCTATCGCCATCTCTCTCTCTGCCACCTGAAACCTAACAAATTATGTACTGTGTATAGTTGGCGCAGCTGAGCTACGTGATTTTATTATTCTATGGAATGACGTAAGTGTGTCATTTGAGGGAGGTTCGCGCCAGTTGGTCTCGGGTTACGTTAAACGTCCATCTGTTTCTGTCGCCGGCAAAGTTTCTTTTAATGGTGTAATCTTTTACAAAGGAGAAATATTTAGGTGAGTTTTAAGTACAGTTCCATTTTTTCGCTTTGTGTAAACAGAAAGCTTACTTCATTGCTTTTAAATTGGTGACATTCGCTGGCAATTCTATGCGCATGTGGTTTGGTTGCTTAATTCAAAGATGGCCTGGTGAGGATTTTCTTTGAATTATGACCTGTGAAATTTAAACATTTGAAAGTTTAGGTCAATTTAAGTATGTTAGTACTGCAGTGAGGGTTTAATGTATGTGTAGAACAAGTATTATTTATATATTGCAAAATTAGCTCCACAGATATTATTTTATTATCCTTTATTACTTTGCAAATTGCTCCACACGGTGAAATTTTGCAAATTTAATACTTTATAATTATAATCCTTAATATTATAATGATAAACCGTATATCCAAAAAAAGCATTTTTAGAAAAAAGTCCGTGTGTATCTGTGTGTGTGTGTTTGTGTGTGTGTGTGTGTGTCAGCTTGTGGACAGCATAACTCAAAAATAAAAAGTCGGTTAAAAACCAAAGTTGGTATTTAAGTTTAATATCTTTCAAGGATGAGACATGAAGATTTTGAAGAAAATTCCTCCACCCTAAACTACCCTTTACATGGAAAGTTTTTCAAAAATTTTAATTTTCTTGAAAATGGCTCTGACGATTTTGATTAAAATGACGTATGTTTAAGATACTATTATGAAAACTGATATGTATATTTTGAATTTTCTGGCTATAGCCTGTAGTCCTGTTTACTCTAGATCATTTTTGAATAACTCGTAAACTGCAAGAGATAGACAAAATCTTACTATACAAAAATGTAGATTTCGTTAAAGCCAACAATTTATATCCCGATACATTTTTTGTAGAGTGAAGCATTTCGGAGATATTCCTGGTTATTTGTGTCAGTTTCGGAAAAGGAAGCTTTCGTCAATTGCAGCATCGTTGTTCACTTTTTAACCACACAAAGAGAACAGAATCTCAAAGCTTTTAAAGATTTGACTACAAGGAATATATTGACTTCCCTTCCATCCTGTATTTCTGTTTATTATGAAAATGAATATCCTTTTCGATCCTGCTATTCAGTAAGTGTAAGTTGTATTTCACTGCTAAGGTTAGATTCGTTAATATTGTTGATCTTACAATATTCTGTCACGGTGGCGAACAAAGCATGCTGTTCCAATACGACCCAAGTGTATTAAAAATGCGAATATTATTCGGGAGCGCAATGCCGCCCTTCACCTGTTACGAAACGGGATCGTAGATATGAGCTATTTCATGTAGCCAAAGGCACGAACAGTTTTTGGAGTCCTTAGCAATGGGTACTTGATTTGAGGGCTTTGGGTTACATGCCCAAGTATCATATGAGCAAACCGTTATCCATTGTTCTACTAGACACACACACTTAAGCCACAAAACAATAGGTGATTGCTTCAGCTATTGTCGTAGGTGTGCATATTCTCAATGGACAACAAATACAGGCTGTGCTAGCCAAGTGGTTCACACTGATGAATGCAAAACTAAAGTTCGGATGGAAATGTATTGGCTTTTATAACGTTAGCAACAAGCACTGAGGCGGTTGTGGGAGCAATTTTGGCAACAAGGCGACTTGTCTGTTACCGATGTCGACGCATGCGTAGTAAAATAGTAAAGTATATTTGAACTTTGATTTTATTAGTTTTATTTCTCCTTCTAATAGGTACCTCATAGAAGCGAGGCAAACAAAAAAGTGTAATGGTATTTTGTTCTTTGATCAGCCAATTTCGAAAAAATAAATGTTTTTTTTTTAATCCAAATTGGATGCCTAATTCCACAAGAATGTAACAAGATAAGTTTCTTTCTTGTAAGATGCGTAGAGTAAGTTATTTCTGACGTAGCTTCCTCAGTAATAATGGGACATCATACAGGGTTTCGAAATAATTAATCATTTAAAAGACGTGAAGGAATACTCCGAGCTGTTCTTTCAGACGTGAGGCAAGCCCACAACGTTGCGTTGAGGTTGGCCAGGGAATTGAACCGGTTTCTGGATGTAAACAGATTGGGCACTTTCGCTTTCGTGTAATGTTTTGGGAGCTAACACTTGTGATTGGCCTACACTGGCGCAGTAAACACGGAAGGACAAAGCAGGGTATGTGTTTATGTTCTCAAGAAGCACCGTTACTGTGTTTGTTTATGTACTGAGCTAGGGAAAGTGACACACAGTCTGCAGTGTTACCAGCTTGTTTTCGACAAAACTAAAATATCTCCGTAGGAAATGGTCAGAGACAAAAATGTAAGGTGCAAAATGTGTTCAAAATACCAAGATCTACCACTGGTTTAAACCAATGTAACGACTTCCCTTCCACCCGGTATATCTGGGGCATATGTGCAGAAGTTGGCAGTAGATAGTTCTGCATCTATAGAACTACCTGCACTGCTATTCCTGGGCAATTTCGCCAGGTTCAGTCAGCCTGTATGGTGTTGCAGACATTTTGCGGGACGTTAGGTAAAGAATATTACAAGCAAATCCAACACTACAATCAGAGAGACCAAAAGTGGAAACTTAAGCAGCGACCCTACTATATGATTTGTGGTAAACATTGAAACAATCAGTAATATTTACAGCCTCATGATGAAGAATCATTTTATTTGTTATTTTCGAAGTCTTATTTTTACTCTCTCTACTGGTAAGTAGGGGAAGTATTGTATTCCACCCAAAAATTCGATGTCGAGATTTCACCGGAAATATGTTTTGAGACCCCCTGAATCCAAAAAAAGCATTTTTAGAAAAAGGTCCGTGTGTGTCTGTGTGTCAGTCTGTCAGTCTGTGGACAGCATAGCTCAAAAACGAAAAGTCGGTTAAAAACCAAAGTTGGTATTTAAGTTTAATGTCTTTCAAGGATGTGACACGAAGATTTTGAAGAAAATATCCGCACCCTAAACTACCCTTTACATGGAAAAGTTTTTGAAAATTTTGATTTTCTTGAAAATGGCTCTAACGATTTTGATTAAAATGTCATATGTTTGAGATATTTTTATGACAAATGAAATGTATATCTTGAATTTTCTGGCTATAGTCCCTGTAGTCGTATTTACTCTGGACGACTTTTGCATAACTGGTAAACCGTTAGAGATAGACCAAATTGTACTATACAAACAATGTAGATCTTGCTAAAATACACAATTTATGTCTCAATAAATTTTCTGGTAGACTGAGCCATTTCGGAGATATTCCTTGTTATGTGTGTGAGTTTCGGAAAACTTGGAACTTTCGTGACATGGATCATTGTGTTTAATTTTTTTATCTGTTAAGTGTGCAAAGACAACAGAATCTCAAACATTTGACTATCGCTCAAAGCCTACTGTATTCTAACATTCCCCTTGCACCTACAAGGAAATAAGCAATAAGTTTACAAATGTTTATCTTAACTAACACGAAGAAGATATATGAATAAGAGTTTGTAAGAATGGTTAGTACAAGTGAGTGCAACACATCAGATTTTTTGTATCATTACTCTCATAAACCTTCTCAAACTGGAATACACGCCACTGGTGTAATCTAGGGGGTGGGACTGATCGAAACACGACTTTATATAATTTGTTCCGCACAGCCTTCCACCACATCAACTCATTAAAAATTCAAGGAGCTTCCTGAAATTATTGGAAATAGCGCCCTCACCCTTCCACGAAACCTTCCCCTCCACACCTTCCCTTTCAACCGTTCCAGCTTCATTCAAACGAATGGGAACGCCTCAAATACGACCTTCTATAGATTATGTACGATTGAATCCACTTGTGATCCAATAGTACAATGCCCGCCTTCACTTGCATTTTCACCATTGATTCACGTCTTTTATAATTCTCTCTTTCCAAGAGAGATGGCTCCACGGTAGGCTAGGGAAGTCGGGTTCGATACCAGGTGATGTCAGGCGCGGCTCCTCAGGGTAGGCAGGGTAGGCACTGCCTACCCTATCGTAATACGTCAACAAATAATGTTTAACTATGATTCTGCATTTTATCATTTGAACCGTCATTTTCCCCTAAATTGCAGTTCAAGAAAAGTTTTCTCGGTTATAATGACCAGCGCATGGTCAAATCCTTTAATCTCAATTCCCATTCCGTGTTTGAAACGCTCGGCAGAAATGATACGCATACAACCTGGGTAGTGGAGAGCCAGCTAGCTTAACCTCTGCCGGCCCGGCCCCGTTTCCTCAGTACGAGGCCCTTGAACAGGGATAAGGAAACATTCCGTCTGTATACGCACTCCGAGCATGCGTAGACGCGTCTGCCAGCACTCCGAACACTTGCCTGCCCAAATCCGAATTTATGCGACATTTTCCGAACAGCCATACTCCACGAACGAAGATCTCAGAGATCTGAATTGTGTCGTTATCACTCTGTGTAATACCAGTATGATCGACTTAATTAGCGAACTATTACAAATTCCGCCTTCACGGCGCACTGACAATGAAAACAATATATTGTTTGCGTTATCCGCAATGACTTCGCCCCCTATATTTCGGATAGATGGGGTTTATTATTATTATTATTATTATTATTATTATTATTATTATTATTATTATTATTATTATTATTATTATTATTATTATTATTATTATTATTATTATTATTATTATTATTATTATTATTATTATTATTATTATTATTATTATTATTATTATTATTATTATTATTATTATTATTATTATTATTATTATTATTATTATTATTATTATTATTTTTATTATTATTATTATTATTATTATTATTATTATTATTATTATTATTATTATTATTATTATCATTATTATTATTATTATTATTATTATTATTATTATTATTATTATTATTATTATTATTATTATTATTATTATTATTATTATTATTATTATCTGTTTATCTATTTCATGAATTTAATTATTTTATACATATATGTACAGCGAATTAATCAGCTAAACATAAAATAGAAACAGTTTTTCTATATTTTAACTGACGAACTCTTAAACGTAACAGAAACAAGATTAATTTCATAATAAAAAAAAATCCAAGACAGATAACATTAGAACAGTTAAAGTGTAACTGGTGAATTATGAATAAATGATTGATACTGGGTGTCCCAAAAATTCACCGACAACGCTTAGTATGTTGTGCAAAATGGGAAATAGATCGGTTTTCAAATAGGAACTCCTGTCCGTGAAATGTACTGTTTGGGCACTGGAGAGAGTCGAAGTTCGAGAACGAACGGCTGTGGCAATTGTTAACATTCGTTTTGGTGTCTTAATACGGAAGATATGCAACCCTTTAGACATCTGTGTACTGGGATGAAGGACCTGAGCATGATAATATTCCTCATGGCTCTAATAATTTTGGTTAAAATGTCGTACTATCATGTTTAGGATATTTTAATCACAAATTAAATGTTTATCTTGGCTTTTCTGGGAATTACCTCTGAAGTATTTTGAAACTTTAAACATAGTTGAGAACTGGGTGAAAAACAAACAGTAATTAGTAATTTAAAAATGTTTAATATACCACGTTTTTAAAATAAGCTAAAATGTATCAAATACTTTCTAACTCTATACAGATTGTCCGAAAAGTTTGTGATTTTGAATTTTTAACAGTATGAAAATACTTACAGCAGTGAAGGGGGTAACTGTCGTTGAAAAAAATAGTTCATATCGTTTGCAATGCAACTATTGAACACGACCAAATTTTCCGTTTTAAATCTTACAAATATTGTCAAAGATATTATAAATTCATGATCACAGATTTTCAGGACTATCTGTATAGGGCAAGGAAAAATTACTTTACAATTTTCAGTCCAGTTTAAAAAACTGGTATATTAAAATATAATCTTTTTATGTAAATTCTAAAATATCCTTTATCCTTAGGGGGCTACGAATTATGTATTTCTGCTTAAATCTTGGTATCGAATGTTTGTGTGGAATACAATACTTCCTCTACTACTGTAGGTAAGGAGAAAGTAACAAAGCTGTAAGTCAGTACCAAAACGTAATGATATAGTCGCTAATTAGCAGTTTGCTGCCATATACTTAAGCTTATTTGCTTCACCGAAGCAGGTAATCGGTTCTATGAAGCAATTAAAGTCTGCACTCAAATCAAAATGCTAATTAGGTAAGTTTTAGTGACTGCAATACTTATCTTAAATTATCTAAATGAAAGAAGCTTATTTGTGATCCTTTCTTTCCCGCTTCAACATTAACCTGCTTTGAGATTCACGATTGCACTTGTTTTTTATTGTCTAGTCTTTTGTCTAATATGTTTAGGCAGTATCTTGTCATTCTTTCGATACTGGCAAAGTGGAAACAATCTGCTCACAGTAAATAGGCAAATAAATCCTTAGTTTAATAAGGGACACATCAACACCTGCCTATTGTACAAGAAAAAGGTCCCGGGTTCGATTACGTTACGTTACGTTTTTGTCTCCGACCATTTCCTACGAAGGCATTTTAGTTTTGTCCAAAACCATCTGGTAACACTGCAGCTTGTGTGGTTGTCACATTCACTAGGTCAGTACATAAACACCGTAGCGGCGCGTCTTGAGAACATAAACAAATACCCTGTCGCTTCCTTCCATGTTTACCGTGCGAGTGTAGGCCAATCACAAGCGTTATCTCCCAAAACATTACACGAAAGCGAAAGCGCCCGACCTGTTTATATCCAGAAACTGGTTCAATTCCCTGGCCAACCTCAACGCAACGTTGTCGAGTTTCTTCACTTCTTAAAGAACAGCTCGGAACATTCCTTCAAAGCTTTTAAGTGATTAATTATTTCGAAACCCTGTGTGATGTCCCATAATTACTACCCAAACTATGTCAGAAATAAGTTACTCTACGCATCTTACAAGAAACAAACTGCTATCTTCGTATATTCTTGTGGAATTACACATCCAATTTGGAACAAAAACCATTTTTTTACTATATCGCTGATCAGAGAACAAAATACCATTGGATCTTTACTTTCTCTACTGATTAGTAGGGGAAATATTGTATTCCACCCAAAAATCGATGTTGTGAATTCACCGGAAATGTATGTTTTGAGGCACTCTGTGTGTGTGTGTGTCTGTGGACAGGACAACTCAAAAACGAAAAGTCGGTTAAAAACCAAAGTTGGTATTTAAGTTTAATGCCTTTCAAGGATTCGACACGAAGATTTTGAAGCAAATAGCGCTACCCCAAACTACCCTTTACATGGAAAATTTTTCGAAAATTTTGAATTTCTTGAAAATGGCTCTAACGATTTTGATTAAAATGCCGCATGTTTGAGATATTTTTATGATATGTATATGTATATGTATATATGTATATATGTATATATATATATGATATGTATATCTTGAATTTTGTGGCTATAGCCCCTGTAGTCCTATTTACTCTGGACGACTTTTGCATAACTGGTAAACCGTTAGAGATAGACCAAATCATACTATACAAAAATGTAGATCTTGCTAAAATACACAATTTATGTCTCAATAAATGTTCTTGTAGGGTGAACCATTTCGGAGATATTCCTTGTTATATGTGTGAGTTTCTGAAAACTTCTAACTTTCGTGAAATGGAACATCGTTGTTGATTTTTTTATATGTTAAGTGTGCAAAGGGAACAGAATCGCAAAGCTTTAAAAGGTGTGACTATCGCACAAAGCCTACTGTATTCTAACTTCCCCTTGCACCTACAAGGAAATAAGCAATAAGATAATTTATACAAATGTTTATCTTAACTAACACGAAGAAGATAGAGGAATAAGAGTTTGTAAGAATGGTTAGTACAAGAGTAGAGAAAGTCATGTGAGTGCAACACATCAGTTTTTTTGTTTGTAATACACACACACACACACACACACACACACACACACACACACACACACACTCACCTGCGTTTGCGAACAGTTCTAAAAGAATTGCTGTAAACAGACATCTATGTATACGATATTGCTTTATCTCAATGCTATTAAAAGAACTTGAGTCGAAACCCAATGTAGAATGTTGCGTAGGTTTCTGGGCACATGTTCCGGAACTTCCCCCCTTACCGCACCCCCCGCGAACACAATTTTCACGTTCACTACCACGAGTTCCGGAAGGCCTGGCACGTGAACGCTGAACAATGAATTATATAAAACATAACTGACATACAGACATCTGTCAGAAAACCGACTCAAGCCCCTATAAAATATTTAAAAGGATTATCATTTTACGTAGGGCTTTTAAACTGGACACTAGCCCTTACGTCCAAGCGATTTATGTTTAATAATTAAATAGTTTCTCCCACCTACAAAACAGCATGCAACCATGCGGCACTTTCATTCGAAAAGCGTTTGGTGTTGGCCAATGTCACCTCCCCAAATATCGATAACTTATATAGGGGTTATTGATTTGTAAAAATAATAAGTAAAGCCCGGGTCTCTAAGCACAATAAAATTGTAAAATAAGAAAGCAAATAAACGCGTAAAATGAACTCAGATGAATTGCACTCACATGACTTTCTCTACTCTTGTACTAACCATTCTTACAAACTCTTATTCCTATATCTTCTTCATGATAGTTGAGATAAACATTTGTGCAAATTATCTTATTGCTTATTTCCTTGTAGTCGTTTGTAATCGTTTTGTCCGACAGTCAAATCTTTTAAAGCTTTGAAACTCCGTTCTCTTTGCAAACTTAACATAAAATGAACAGCGATGATCCATTTCACGAAAGTTCTAGGTTTTCCGAAACTCTAACACATAACAAGGAATATCTCCTAAATGGTTCACCCTACAAGAAAATTTATTGAGACATAAATTGTGTATTTTAGCAAGATCTACATTTTTTGTGCAGTGCGATTTGGTCTATCTCTAACGGTTTACCACTTATGCAAAAGTCGTCCAGAGCAAATACGACTACAGGGGCTATAGCCAGAAAATGCAAGATATACATTTCATTAGTCATCAATATATCTCAAGCCTATGACATTTTAATTAAAATCGTTAGGGTCGTTTTCAAAAAAATTAAAATTTTCGAATAATTTGCCATGTAAAGGGTAGTTTAGGTTGGGGCTATTTTCTTCAAAATCTTCGTGTCGCATCCTTTAAAGACATTAAACGTAAATAGCAACTTTGGTTTTTAATCGACTTTTGGTTTTTGAGTTACGCTATCCACAGTCTGACACACAGACACACAGACCCATACACGGACCTTTTTCTAAAAATACTTTTTTTGGATTCAGGGGGCCTCAAAACATATATTTCCGGTGAAATCTCGACATCGAATTTTTGGGTGGAGTACAATACTTCCTCTACTTACCAGTAGAGAAAGTAAAAATGAACAACGATGATGCATTTCACGGAAGTCAAAAGTTTTCCGAAACTGACACAGATAACAAGGAATATCTCCGAAATGGTTCACTCTACAAGAAAATTTATTCAGACATAAATTGTGTATTTTAGCAAGATCTACATTTTTTCAGAGTAAGATTTTGTCTATGTCTTAGGGTTTACCAGTTATGCAAAAGTCATCCAGATTAAATGGGACTTCATGGGCCATAGCCAGAAAATTCAAAATATACATTTCATTTGTCATAAAAATATCTCAACAATATGACATTTTAATCAAAATCATTAGGGTCGTTTTCAAAAAAATCAAAATTTTCGAAAAATTTTCCATGTAAAGGGTAGTTTAGGGTGGGACTATTTTTTTCAAAATCTTTGTGTCGTATCCTTGAAAGACATTGAACCTAAATAGCCACTTTGGTTTGTAAACTACTAATTCGGTTTTGAGTTATGCTGTCCACAGACTGACAGACACACACACGGAGTTTTTTCTAAAAATGCTCTTTTTTGGATTCAGGGGTCTCAAAACGTGTATTTCCGGTGAAATCTCGACATCGAATTTTTGGGTGGAATACAATACTTCCCCTACTTACCAGTAGAGAAAGTAAAAATAAGTTTTAAGTTTGATAACATGGTTCAGTAAATAAACAACAGATAATTAACGCAATAAATGTAAAATACATAAACTCGCCAAGCTACTTTTAATCTTTTTGTAGTCCACATCTTACACCCAAGAACCGGATGTACAAAACGCATAGTGTATTCACCATATCGAGTACGCATAATGTTTCTTCTCACGATGTTCTTAAAGGTATATCTGATGCAAATGGATCCACACTGACGCATATATAGGTAGCAATTACAAGAATTAGCCTTTCCCACAGTTAATGATAGAGCATGTTTTAGTATCAGCCTCTCAGGACAAACACCACATTTCTTGGCAAATTGTATTTAATTTCGAGGTTTGTAGTTCCTTTAATAATGAAGCTAAAATAAAAGGTAGAATAGCCGGAGGGAAAAGAGACAACGAACGTTAAAATGGGAATAATAATTTTTGTAGCGATGAGATAATCGTGAAATCAGCGAAGCGTTACGGTCAGGGGCGTGCGTGGAGTCCATTTTAAAATTTGACTAACATTGGTAGAGCTCGCTTAGCATGCGCAGAAGAGTATTTTCGTAAACGTACCGTTACGCCTGTTGTAGGGCGACAGTATCCCTATTACGGGCTCCAACAACGTATCACAGTGAATTCTACTTTGTTCAGTCTTTTGAGACAGTAGGAGGGACAGGTTGGCAGCAGTTTGCTCGTGCCGCAGGTCACTTACGCGTGCTGGCACACTGCAATAGCAAAATGCACTGTTGCAACATTTGTGTCCCTTTCATACTTCTGTTACATTGTTTCGGCTGGCCCCGTAGCGCAGTTGGTAGAGCACCTGCCTGCTGTGCAAGGGGTCCCGCGTTCGATTCCCGGCAGGGGTGTGGGAATTTTTCTCCAGCCAGGATTATTTCCCATTCTTCTCTGGGTCTGGAAGTATAATGGCGGCGCCGTGGCTGAGTGGTTAGACCGCTCGCCTACCGCATGTGGTATTCGTGGTGGACGAAGCGGCGTCTGCGCGGGTTTTCTCCGTATTTTCCGGTTTCCCCCACCATTCATTCCATCAATTGCTCCATTATCACCCTTGCAATCATCAATTTCGCCTGCATTTCATTCCCTTCCTCACTATCATACCTGGTGCTTGATTGACCACCCGCTTCCAGGTCTTCGCTCTGTGCGGTCCATAGGTTCCTCTGCTCCCCGACAGGCGTCTGACCCTAGGCACTGACTTGTAAGTAAGGGGAGGGTAATCAGGGAAAGAATTTGCATTGTTTACTTGTTTATCCTGTATGTATTTGTTTATTATGCACTTGTGATTCCTCTAACAGTTTATTCTCGTTCTGAGACAGTAATTGCATTTAATATAAAAAACTAGAGTAAATAATCATATTTACTTGGATTACATTACTTTTATTGCTTTATTAATTATACATATATACATAGACACAGATACGTACATTGGTATTTGGTCAATCTTAGTATCTATTTCCTTTTCTTCTTCTTCTTACACATCCCCAGAAGACGACGAAGAAGCCATCAATCTTACACAGTTCACGAACGGTTTTGTTTTCATCGTATTTCGTCTTTGTTGGAGTTGTACAATTCTGAGTATCTAATTTAATGGTTCTTATTACTGTACATTTGGGGACGCCAATGGCAGCCACAGTATATGCAATCGGCGACTCACACCTGCCGTTCCCTCCTTTAAAGTAACTGCGCACATTTTGAATAATATGTGCCGTGTACTTATGTACTAGTTTTTCACGTCCTACGAGGAATTTCTTTTATAATTAGCACGTCCACTACCTGTTTCCCACGGCCACTACATATTTATACATGTTTAAGATCTTTGTACAATCTCTGTTGTGCTATTCTTGTCTGACTGCATAAACCTTGCAACTCTGCCTGGGTTGTTTTGGTTTCTACACACGCGCCGGCCACGCGATGTCCTTATCTTCCCCATCCACTGTCTCAAAAGACTCTGAGCAAGAATAGATAGTGGGAGCAGCAGGTACAATATGATGTGTGGAAGTGGCACGTGCCTTCAATCGAGCGAGGTAAACCGACTTTATCCAAGTAGTACCGAAGTTTCGTGCAAGTCTCGTTGGCAAGCTTTAGTTGCGTTACTCTACTAAGAACACTGCAATATTCACCATGTTTTGCCACCGCTTCTATCCTTTGTTGCTAGGAATAGATTTATATCTAGCTTTAACCAATTGGAAAGATCAGAATACCTTCCCAACGTGAACTAAATTACGTAGCAGTAGTTAGTTCCGCTTTATTGCTTTGAACATCTTGGTTCAGATGTTGCTCTAAATTTAAAATGGACTACAGAAAGTGTATTGCAGAGCTGCTAAAGCAGGAGTATCTGATACTCCCGGTGTCAGAAATATCTTCATTCGAGGGTCAGTTGTAGAGATTGGTCCTTATGTGGCTGATACCAGCTTGATCTCTTAACAACATATATGACTAAATAAACGATCTGAGAAACAAACAACTTCGCTAATGTCTCCCAGTGTGTGTCACGCCTCCAATATGTCGGTTCTCGATTAATCTGCTCCAGTGGTGAACTATCAAATCTATCGGTGACGTGTCCGTACTTATTTTAAGTCAAAATTTCACTCGGAATACGCGTTTTGAGATCTCCTGAATTCAAAGAAAAAGCGGCCTTTCCAAAAGGTGCATGGGTATCCATGTGTCTGTGAGCAGTATAACTCAAAATAAAAAATCTTATGTGCTGCACTCACATGACTTTCTCTACTCTTGTACTAACCATTCTTACAAACTCTTATTGCTATATCTTCTTCGTGTTAGTTAAGATAAACATTTGTACAATTATCTTATTGCTTATTTCCTTGTAGGTGCAAAGGGAATATGGGAATACAGTAGGCTTTGTGCGATAGTCAAACCTTTTAAAGCTTTCAGATCCCGTTCTCTTTGCACACGTAACATATATAAAAAAAGAACAATATGTTGCATTTCACGAAAGCTTTAAGTTTTCCGAAACTCACACACATAACAAGGAATATCTCCGAAATGGTTCAACCTACAAGAAAATTTATTTTCTTCAAAATCTTCGTGTCGCATCCTTGAAAGACATTGAACTTAAATACTAACTTTGGTTTTTAACCTAATTTTCGTTTTTGAGTTATGCTGTCCACAGACACAGAGGGACCTTTTTTTAAAATGATCTTTTTGAATTTAGGGGTCTCAAAACATATTTCCGGTGAAATCTCACATCGAATTTTTGGGTGGAATACAATAGTTCCCCTACTTACTAGTAGAGAAAGTAAAAAGAAGGAACAAACGGAGTGAAGGGTGAACGAAATGATTAATGAAATGAAAGGATAGGACATACGGGGGATTAATTATTCTTCCTAGTGTTCGCCTAGCAACCTGGGGAAACACCGAAAAAGACCACGGTCAGGAAGTTCGGCCACGGGAATCGAACCCACTACCTTCCTAATGCGAGCCACAGAAGTTACCGCGGAGTCAACTTATGGTGTGGTAGAGAAGGTCATCTGAATTAAAACATCAGGTTTTTTGAGGTGAAACTTCTTATGGAAGGAGCTTTAAAAGCCTGATCCGCAACCTTTTAGTGTGAAGAAAAGTGGTGGGGGTAAACACTGTGCCGGGTAGAGTGGGAGCAGTGTCTCGCTTGATTTCAGGTATCGGAGAAGAGTGAGACATACGCTCTTTTCGCTTTCTTTCATTCTCGTTGTCCGTGGCTGTGTACTGTTCAGGCGGCGTGGCGATCACTTAGTACAGCTGTTGGTTGTCAACAGAACATTCGTTGAAACACGTGTGTATAACCAACACATTTCGACTATATTTTTTGGGTTCTCGTTGTTTATAATCTATTTTCTTAGTTAAAATATACGACTTTGTTTTGAATATGCCTAAGTCAGGCGCAGAAATAACAAGAATGTGAAAAAAGAAAAAGTGTATCTGAAATTGAACGAGATATTAGAGAAAGGAGTAGAATATGTGTTGATTTGGACGGTGTAAATAATGAAGACAATGAACCAGCGACTAGCACCTTGACTCAGTCACCTCCTCTTGCACCTATCAGTGATAATTTGCAGTATTCTGGTTTTAATAAATTCAAGACTGCAGGTAATATTTTCAATCGAGATTTTGGTAATAATTCATTCGGTTTGAAGTGATGCGTGTGACAGATTGTGGTTTAAGAATGATTTGAAACCTTTATCCTTTGCAAAACTCATACAACAGAAATTTCCAGAATTCGAAGGCCCTAATTACCTGGCATGTATAAGATGATGCACAGTGACACATATGTATATAATTTTATGTAAATAAATGAATGATAAACACAGTCCATGCTCTCGAAAAGGGATTGATGAATACTTAAAATGATTCTCTGTAATATAAAGGTTTCACTTTTATCGCGTCTTTACGACACACGCTTTCTTTTTTTCTCTAGTGGTAAAGTAGAAGTATTGTATTCGACCCAAAAATTTGATGTTGAGATTTCACTGGAAATATATTTTTTGAGACCCCCTGAATCAAAAAAGGTCCGTGTGTGTCTGTGGATAGCATAACTCAAAAGCGAAAAGTCAGTTAAAAACCAAAGTTGGTATTTAAGTTTAATGTCTTTCAAGGACGCGACACGAAGATTTTGAAGAAAATATTCCCACCCTAAACTACCCTTTACATGGAACATTTTTCGAACATTTTGATTTTCTTGAAAATGGCTCTAACAATTTTGATTAAAATGTCATATGTTTGAGATATTTTTATGCCAAATGAAATGTATATCTTGAATTTTCTGGCTATAGCCCCTGTAGTCGTATTTACTCTGGATGACTTTTGCATAACTGCTAAACCGTTAGAGAAAGACCAAATTATACTATACATAAAATGTAGATCTTGCTAAAATACACAATCTATGTCTGAATAAATTTTCTTGTAGGGTGAACCGTTTCGGAGATATTCCTTGTTATGTGCGTGAGTTTCGGAAAACTTCAAAAATTTCGTGAAATGGAACATTGTTGTTCATTTTTTTATATGTTAAGTGTGCAAAGAGAACGGAATCTCAAAGCTTTAAAATATTTGACTATAGCGCAAAGCCTACTGTATTATAATATGCCCCTTGCAAGTACAAGGAAATAAGTAATAAGATAATTTGTACAAATGTTTATCTCAACTAACACGAAGATGTAGGAATAAGAGTTTGTAAGAATGGTTAGTACAAGAGTAGAGAAAGTCATGTGAGTGCAACACATCAGATTTTTTCCCCTTCTTTTCTTAACGTGTGTGGTAAGAGTTATAAAAAACAGAAGCGACACTAATGCTGCGATATTAGTGTTTTGGATCCTGCTTAGATGGGGCCCCCACTCCATTTCCCATGTCCTGGCTAATAGTTGCGTGACAGTTTAACTCCACCAATTACCGCGTGACGTTATTTTCAGCTTACTTTCAATATTGTTCTCAATTGTTGCTTGGGAATCTACGTTACGCAGTACTTTAACAGTCCTCTGGTTTTTCCCCAAAACGTGGTGGGGACTTAGGTTCCATCTGCGTCATTCTTAAACCGTTTCATCATCTGTGCCGTTCAACCCAATTCTGCAAGGTACTTCCTGAAATTGCACATTATAATTTGTTGCTCGCCGCGAACTGTCTAATACTTAGAATAAAGTAAAAGAATAAGATTAAAAGCTACCAGTCTAATTATAGTACAAAGTGTTATTTTACTTGGAAAGTTAAGTTAGGAACGTGATTGTGAATGTCTACAGAGCATGAAGCTTGTTTTACGTGGTCAGCAATTCTGTCAGTTTTAGGAAATACTAACAAAAATATGGAATTATAGTCAGGATAATTGGATGTATGGTTTTCCTTACTTTCGAGCGGAGATGTGGGAACCTTCAAGGTCGCACGGATCATGCTAAACTGCTCATTGTTATTTCATATGGAGTTGAATCTGATTTATGCGTATATCACCGGGAAGAATCAATAATGCACCATATTTTTAAAACTCTGACGTCTTGCACTCACATGACTTTCTCTACTCTTATACATTCTTACAAACTCTTATTCCTACATCTATTTCGTGTTAGTTGAGATAAATATTTGTACAAATTATCTTATTGTTTATTTCCTTGTAGGTGCAAGACTATGAGTGACACTCAAATCTTTTAAAGGTTTGAGATCCCGTTCTCTTTGCACGCTTAACATATAAAAAAATGAACAACGATGTTCCATTTCACGAAAGTTTTGTTTTCCGAAACTCACACAAATAACAAGGAATATCTCCGAAATGGTTAACTACAAAAAAAATTATTAGGACACAAATCGTGTATTTTAGTGAGATCTACATTTTTTGTATAGTATGATTTGGTCTACCTCTAACGGTTTAGCAGTATGCAAAAGTCGTCCAGGGTAAATACGACTACAGGAGCTATAGTCAGAAAATTCAAAATATACATTTAATTTTTGATAAAAATATCTCAAACATATGACATTTTAATCAAAATCGTTAGAGCCATTTTCAAGAAATTCAAAATTTTCAAAAAACGTTTCATGTAAAGGATAGTTTAGGGTGGGGCTCTTTTCTTCAAAATATTCAGTCATGCTGTCCATAGACTGACACACACACGGACCTTTTTCTAAAAATTCTTTTTTTTCTTTCTTTTTTTTTTTTTTTTGGATTCAGGGGGTCTCAAAACATATATTTACGATGAAATCTTCACATCGATTTTTTGGGTGGAATACAATACTTTCTTCTATTTACCAGTAGAGAAAGTAAAAATGAACGAATTTCTATTTGAGAAAAGAATACGCATTGGAACATTCAAATAAATAACTAGGAATATCTCGGAAATGGTTCACTCCACAAAAATTTACATAAATCGTGTGCTATAACGAGATTTACATCTTTTGTGTAGTAAAATTTTGTAAGTTTGAAAAAATCTGGCTATACGATATGTAGTCTTGTTTAGTCTAGATGACTTTTGAATAACTCGTAAACCGTAAGAGATAGACCAAATCTTAGTATACAAAAATGTAGATCTTGCTAAAATACACAATTTATGTCTCAATAAATTTTCTTGTAGAGTGAACCATTTCGGAGATATTCCTTGTTATATGTCAGTTTCGGAAAACTTGAAACTCTCGTGAAATGGAACATCGTTGTTCATTTTATGTGTTAAGCGAGCAGAGAGCGGGATCTCAAAGCTTTAAAAGATTTGACTATCGCTCAAGGCCTACTGTATTCTAATATTCCCCTTGTACCTACAATAAAATCAGTTATGAGGTAATTTATGCAAATGTTTACGTCGGTGCTCCAGAATCGAAAATAAAATGCAAAAGACAAGTGTGAACGTATGCACGTATGTGCGTGCGTGTCTGTCTGTCTTATCTATCTGAATGTAAGGGATTATTAAGGAATAAAGCTCCTTTGCCTACTTACCAACTACGTGCGCATAAACAGATAAATCATTGCATTGTCAGATTTAGTTCGAACAACTGTCCCAATTCTGTGTATTAGCCTATGGCGCTATTCTTTTGTCTTTCCCTCTACCGCAACGCTTTCGGCGAAACTTCGAAGGAAAGCACTGACCTCTGCTTGTCTTAAGGTTACCTTTGACTTGCCGCCTTCCCGGACTAGTAGATTAATTTCCAACTGGAATTTCCTGAGGTCAGACATCACCATTGTATATTTTATCTACGAAATTTCAAGTTTGGCTTGTTCTCGATGTCCCTTCCAATCTGTTTACTGCATGTTTTATGACCTGCGATACAGAGTTTGATAGTAAAACACGAGTGATAAGGCCATTTGAGCTGTAGCCAATATAAAAATTTGCTGTGTTGCACTCACATGACTTTCTCTACTCCTGTACTAACTATTCTTACGTGTTAGTTAAGATAAACATTTGTACAAATTATCTTATTGCTGTTCCTTGTAGGTGCAAGGGGAATATTAGAATACAGTAGGCTGTGCGATAGTCAAATGTTTTAAAGCTTTGAGATTCCCTTCTCTTTGCACACTTAACATATAAAAAAATTAACAACGAAGTTCCATTTCACGAAAGTTATGCTTTCCGAAACTCACACACATAACAAGGAATATCTCCGAAATGGTTCATCTTACAAGAAAATCTATTTGGACATAAATTGTGTATTTTAGCAAGATCTACATTTTTGTATGGTATGATTTGGTCTCTCTAACGGTTTACCAGTTATGCAAAAGTCGTCCAGAGTAAATACGACTACAGGAGTTATAGCCAGAAAATTCAAGATATACATTTCATTTGTCATAAAAATGTCTCAAACAGACATTTTAATCAAAACTGTTAGAGCCATTTTCAAGAAAATCAAAATTGTCCATGTAAGGGGTGGTTTAGGGTGGGGCTATTTTCTTTAAACTCTTCGTGTACTATTCTTCAAAGACATTAAACTTATATACTATGTATATACCAACTTTGGTTTCTAACCTACTTTCGTTTTTTAGTTATGCTGTCCACAGGCTTACACACAGACATTTTTCTAAAAAATGCTTCTATTTTCTTGATTCAGGGGGCCTCAAACATATATTTCCGGTGAAATCTCGACGTCGAATTTTTGGGTGGAATACAATACTTCCCAAACAAATTCCAAGCAATATGTGGCACAATAAAAAGAACTTTTAAAAATTGTAATCGTCAAACTTTGTTAAAATTGTATAAAATAATGGCGATCCCAACCCTGCTTTATGGGTGTGAAAACTGGGTCTTGACTATCTCACAACAGAAGAAAGTGGAGGCTGCTGAGATGAAATTTCTGAGACAGGTGGCAGGTTATAGACTCATAGACAAGAAAAGAAACGAGGATATTAGAAGAGAATTGGAAATTCAGAGTCTAAATGAAACAATAATTGCATACAGGCAAAAATGGCAAGATCATGTGCAGAGAATGACCAAAGACCGTACACCACAAATAGTGCACAAGTATAAACCTGTAGGTAGAAGAAATGTTGGCAGGCCACGAATGAGATGGTCCGATCAATTTCCTTGAAGTCGGAACGAGCCTCAAGACTTATACCGTGATGATGATGATGATGATGATGATGATGATGATACAATACTTCCCCCACTTGCCAGTAAGTAAAAGTGCACGCGCGCGTGTATTTGTGTGTGTGTCTGTCTGTGTGTGTGTATGTGTGTGTGTGTGTGTGTGTGTGTGTGTGTGTGTGTGTGTGTGTGTGTGTGCGCGCGCGCGCGTCAGTGTGTGGAGAGCATAACTCAAAAATGAAAAGTCGGTTAAAAACCAAAGTTGGTATTTAAGTTTAATATCTTTCAAGTATGTGACACGCAGACTTTGTAAAAGGTTCCTCCACCCCAAACTACCCTTTACTTGTAAGCGTTTTCAAAAATTTTGATTTTCTCAAAAATGACTCTAACGATTTTGATTAAAATGCCATAGCTTAAGATATCTTTATGGCAAATGAAATGTTTATTTTAAATTTTCTGACGACAACGCATTTAGTCTCTTTAACTCTCGATGACTTTTGCATAACTGGTACGCCGTAAGAGATCTTACTTGACAAAAAAGTAGATCTGTTTTAAGTGCTAATGGATTGTTTTGTGGAGTGAGCAGTTTCGGAGATATTCCCTGTTATTTATGTGAGCTTTGTAATACATTTCTCAAGTGAAATGTGTTTTTTTTTCATTTTTTGTATCTTTTAGTCGTGCAAAGAGAACGGAATTTTAGAGTCTTTAAATACCGATCGGCTTTAAAATATTTGACTGTCACTCAAAGTCTACTTATTTCCACATTCCCGTTGTACACACAAGAAAATTATATACTTTCTGCATACGTTTTTCTTGTCTAACATAAAGACAGAGGAATAAGAGTTTGTAAGAATGGTACAAGAGTAGAGAAAGTCATGTGAGTGCAGGTAGTGCCATGGCCCTGAGGCACATCTCGAAAGGGCCCCTGGTACTACGGTCCTAAAGTAGTGTGACAGTTACTTCAGGCCGCTCGTTTTTTCACACGTGCAATGCCTTTACTATTTATAAAGCTAAGAAAAGTTGAAGAGCGATGCCACTTGAGCGATCCATTAAATCCATTGTCCTTACATAATTTAACACAAGGAAGAAAACGATTATCCATTGCGTGCGCCAAATGACATGTTTGCCAGATTGAAGCCAGGATCGATGAATCTGACATTTTTTGTTCCCTAGGTCGAGTGCTTATACAGGATATTAGGAGCATAGGTTCCGATATTTCAATAATTGGTACAGAAAGCGAATTTAGTAAGATGAAAGGGTATCATTATTTAACGGAGTCTTCCTAGATTTCCGTCTTTTCTTCTCTTTACCACTCTCCAATGACAACAGTGTTCATTCTACTGGCTGGACATAGTTATAGCCAATGGCACATCAACATGAAAGGAAAATATTGATAGCTCACTAAATCGTTACTTATTAAGCTACAGCTGTTGCTTGTTTCACGCGTAAGAAGCTATTCGTAGAAACTGATTTATAATATAACGTAATAGATAAACATGTTCAGAGTTATTTCGATACTAATTTTAACTACAGTATAAATAAAGGGAGAATTTATGAAAGTATTAAACGTTTTTATATTTGTCAATATTGAAAAACATTGGAGAGCAAGATGATTAATGACTTCATTGTCAGAAATCCAGCATTAGCTAGCAAGAACAGCATATTTGTCAATATAATGTATTATGTTAACTGTAAAGCTTTACCCGTTTTTTTGTAATTGCAAGGACAGAGTTAAAGCTTTTCTAATAACAGAATCCTTTAAGCCAATAAATGCTGCTAATTTCAAGCGTTTACATTTTATATAATAGGCACTAGAAGTTTGGAGATAAATTTAAAGAAAATGAAAGCGTGGCTTTTCTACTCTTTCTCGTGCCCCTTTCCTTGTTCTCGTTACAGCGTCACGCTTCTAGCCCCGTATTGCAACTGTCAGTAGTACATTGGCCAGTAGTTATGGCTCACCCCTTACGATACCCCGTAAGAGGATAGAAAACTGAGAGATGGTCCCAAACAGTGAATTTTACTATTCGTTTTGTGTACCCTGACATGTATCCACTTCATGATTATCAAGGGAAAGTACAAAGGAGAGGATGTTTTGATTGTATTTCAAACGCTGCAATTCCCCATGCATGTGACCTTCACAATGACCATTAACAAATCACAAGTCTAGTCGATGAAAGTTTGCAGAATTAACTTGGAGTTTCCATGTTTTGCACATGTACAACTGTATGTCGCGTGTTGGAAAGCCATCATCTTTGTTTATTTACGCACAGAGAAAAAATAAAAATCGTAGTTTCCAGGCTTTGCATGGAACGTTAACTGCATTTGTCTTTCAAGTAAATAAAATATATTATAATAATTTGAATTACAAACGAATATTATTTAATAACCAAATAACACAAACAGTACACGAAGGATCTAATATTAGTAATCTTAATGAATTGGAATTGGAAGGTTGATAAGGACTCGTTCTTACCTTATAGTCTTATAGAAGAGTAAATAAAATCAGTTTTAGATGATACGAAGTTCGCCAGTGATATAGTTATAAATATTAACAAATTTCATTTGATCCACAAATAACACAATGTAGAGATTAATAACTTTACTTCAATAAAATTGAGTTAAACTCAATATACCACCAACGTACGTTTCAACATACCTCTGTGCCATTATCAAGGTAAACTGACCTTGGCCACTCAAGCTACGAACCGTTACAACCTAGCGCTGACGTTGTTCGCCCTGAAATATGTGATGACGTCATTACCCACTCCTGATCTCAAAACCAATTTAGTGACAGAATCAGTAGAAGGTATTTCAAAGTTCGTAACATGGTCCCTATTTTTCAAAATGAATATTTTTTCCTTAACCATCAATTCAATGGGTCCGTTTAATTGCTTTAATAATTTAACCTCTGGATTTATCTTATATATTTAAAGATGCAATTCTTGTGTGTGTGTGTGTGTGTGTGTGTGTGTGTGTGTGTGTGTGTGTGTGTGTGTGTGTGTGTTTTATAGAATATTCCGCGCAACTTGGAAACGGCTCTAACGATTTCAATCACATTTTGTATTCAGACAGGGTTTTGCTTAATAAGTTTATCGCTACCGGGTGGAAATCATTACATTAATTTAAACCAGTGATATATCTCGATATGTGCAACACATTTTGTATATTACGATTTCGTCTCTATTTCCTACGCAGATATTTTAGTTTTCTCGAAAACAAGCTGGCAACACTGCATATATTGTAGGTGTCACTTTCCCTAGCTCAGTACATAACACAGTAACGGTGCTTCTTGAGAACACAAACAAATAATCTGCATTGTCCTTCAGTGTTTACGGTGCGAGTATAGGCCAATCACAAGCATTAGTTCCCAAAACAAAGTGAAAGCGAAAGTGCCCGAGCTGTTTACATTCACAAACCAGGTCTATTCCCTGACCAACTTCAACGCAACGTTGTCGACTTACTGCACGTGTGAAAAAGCTGCTTGGAGTATTCCTTCACGTTGTCAGAAATAAGTTACTCTACGCATCTTACAAGTAACAAACTGTTATCTTCGTACATATCTGTGGAATTACGTATCTAAGTTGCATTAAAAAAACATTTATTTTCGAAATCGGCTGATCAAAGAACAAAATTAAGAGTATTTTGTTTGTAATGTTTATATGAAGCACATATTAGAAGGAATGTAATGACTTCCACTCTGTAATAAAGCAGTTAAATCAAAGGAAACAAGTTTATCCTTAGCTGACAAATTATGTTTCTGATCTTTTTAAGTAATTCAACAGAATTTTTGACACTTAAGCTTTCAAATTGTTCAAAAATGCAAAATTTCACTTGTTTGCCATCTAAAACTCGTTCTCTCGTAAAAGGTTGGGTAAAGTAACACGTGTGTGTGTGTGGGACATAATATTTTTGTTGTAACGGAAATAAGAAAGAGGTTAGCCCGAAAGAGCGACTGTTACGAAGCACTGCAAGAAGAGGAGAGAGATAGATCTCTATCAATTCCATCATGTCTTCCTGTGTGTAGATGATGATGATGATGGAAGTCCAGCCCTAGACGATACCACATAATTATCATAAACACAAACGTGTCTCCAGTGTGGGAGGAATAGAACGGATTCCGTGAAGTACCATTAATCACGATGGGTGAACGCTCCTGGTGAAGGTCGGCTGGTGGTCAACATCGGCTCGGCGCGGTGCGGAGCGGAGCGGCGTAGGCGAGTAAGAGACCAACACAGGAAGGAAGAACGCGGCCAGAATTCACCGCGAGGCTGCACCCTGCAGGAAATGACTATCGAATTCTCAACCTGTGGGCGGCGACTCTCGAAGCTGAGGAATCTGCGACTCCAGTGGTCGTCGAAGGGCAGTACACTGCTTTAGCGCACTGGAGGGTTGAGATATGTATAAATAACTTGTACTAACTATGGGAATACAGTATGATTTGAACGTAGTTTGGTATTTGAATGAGATCTGAATTTTTACTTTCTGTACTGGTAAGCAGGGGAAGTATTGTATTCCACCCAAAAATTGGATGTCCAGATTTCATCGGAAATATATGTTTTGAGACCCCCTGAGCCCAAAAAAGGCATTTTTAGAAAAAAAAAAAACCTCTGTGTATGTGTGTGTGTGTGTGTGTGTGTGTGTGTGTGTGTGTGTGTGTGTGTGTGTGTGTGTTGTGTGTGTTGTTTGTGTGTCCTTAAACGATGTGACACGAAGATTTTGAAGAAAATAGCCCCACCCTAAACTATCCTTTGCATGCAAAATTTTTTGAAAATTTTAATTTTCTTGAAAATGCATCTAACGATTTTGATTAAAATGTCATATGTTTGAGATATTTTGGTGAAAAATGAAATGTATATCTTGAATTTTCTGGCTATAGCCCCTGTAGTCGTATTTCTCTGGACGACTTTTGCATAACTGGTAAACAGAGATAGACAAAATCTTGCTATGCAAGATCTTGCTAAAATAGACAATTTATGTTTGAATACATTTTTTGTAGAGTGAGCCATTTCGAAGATATTCCTTGTTATGTGTGTGAGTTTGGGAAAACTTAAAACTTTTGTGAAATGGATCATCGTTGTTCATTTTTATATGGTAAGTGTGCAAAGAGAAGAGAATCTCAAAGCTTCAAAAGTTGTGACTATCGCACAAAGCCTACTGTATTCTAATATTCCCCTTGCACCTACAAGGAAATAAACAATAAGATAATTTGTACAAATGTTTATCTTAACTAACACGAAGAAGATATAGGAATAAGAGTTTGTAAGAATGGTTAGGACAAGGGTAGAGAAAGTCATGTGAGTGCAACACATCAGATTTTTTATTTTTTGTTCTTCACAGTATACTAACAATGTTAACTAACTCTTTAAGTGTGCTAAATTATACTTTTAAATGTCTCCAAAGAAACACAAAGTCACTGGGCAAGTGCAACTTAAGGGATAAATCGTCAAACCACGGCTATCGCTGCGTATTGGCAGTTAAAGACATTGCTCAAGGCTATATATTTAATGGTGAATAATCCAAAGTTATGCACGTTAAACAAGACGCCACTGCATGCGTGAAAATGTAAATAGATACACGCACCTCTTACTTGCTATTCATACTCCACCTGTGAAGGCCAGTAGACTACTTTCTGAAGCTGCCGGGACGGTATAAATGGAAGCGAATGTATAAGTGGAGAAAGTTATGTGATGCAATAGCTCAGATTTTGTGTTAATACTTGGTAGTTTAATCTGTCCTTTTAACAAATGTCTGTGCAATGTATTGTGGTCTGTAAGAGAGTCAACATCCCCTCTAGTTAGGTTAAAGGTATCTTGCTGTGGTTACGACAATCAAGGGCTTGCCTAGCTGTCGTTTGTTTACTACCAAACTCAAGATGAGGCTGTGTTATCTCATACTTGACACTACACGCCACAGAAGGGCTTGTGTCCTATAAAATTAAGCCCTGCGCCACCCTTAGCAAGCCTATCCTTCATCTCATTACCTCTTACGGCGGTACGAGGACGCCCATCGAGCAGTCGAGTGGTCTACAGTGTTGCTGATGTTGATGTAGATGCCTACTGGTCCCAGGTTCAAGTCCGGCCCAGGCCGATCACTTTTAAGTGTTCCAAGGGGAGATTAACAGCCCCATATTGCCAATGTAGAATTATCTTAATCCATGACACACAATCTCAGAAACTACTTATCAACTTACACGATATAGACAGTATATTTCTAATTAATCTACTCACTGATTACAAAAATGCAAATTTTAAACATCTGATGTGTTGCACTCACATGACTTCTCTACTCTTGTACTAACCATTCCTACAAACTCTTATTCCTATATCTTCTTCGTGTTAGTTGAGATAAACATTTGTAGTAATTATCTTATTGCTTATTTCCTTGTAGATGCAAGGGGAATATGAGAACACAGTAGGCTTTGTGCGATAGTCAAATGTTTTAAAGCTTTGAGATTCTGTTCTCTTTGCACACTTAACATATTAAGAAATGAACAACGATGATCCATTTCACGAAAGTTATAAGTTAATATCTCCGAAATGAATCACCCTACCATAACATTTATTTGGACATAAATTATTGTGTATTTTAGCAAGATCTACATTTTTTGTATAGTATGATTTGATCTATCTCTAACGGTTTACCAGTTATGCAAAAGTCGTCCAGAGTAAATAGGACTAAAGGGGCTATAGCCAGAAAATTCAAGAGATACATTTCATTTGTCATAAAAATATCTCAAACATGAAATTTTAATCAAAATCGTTAGACCTATTTTGAAGAAAATCAAAATGTTCGAAAAATGTTCCATGTAAAGGGTAGTTTAGGGTGGGGCTATTTTCTTAAAAATCTTCGTGTCGCATCCTTGAAAGACCTTAAACTTAAATACCAACTTTGATTTTTAACCGACTTTTCGTTCTTGAGTTTTTTTGGATTCGGGGGTCTCAAAACATTTTTCCGGTGAAATCTCAACATCGAATTTTTGGGTGGAATACAATACTTCTCCTACTTACCAGTAGAGAAAGTAAAAAAGTTATTAATTTTAAAAATAAGCTTAAATTTTGTTATTTTTTATAGAAAAAAAAAATTATCAACTTACTGGACATACAACAGTTAGTGTGCACCTGTTTCAACCCTATATTGTTGTAAACAAGTGCTAAACATCCCAGGTCTCTGTCATTTATAGTTCCTGAGATACAGTGGGAAGTGATGAGGCAAAGGGAGACCCGGGCCTGTCACAGGATAGACTTAGAGACCTAACGGTTCGAAAGATTATCATCTGACGCACCACCTAAGCATTTCTGCCACTCAGGAAGAGGGCGACGATGGTGCCTTTCGACCTGTGCAGGAAGTTCTAGGGAAGAAGGTTTACAGAGCACACCTATATGTGCCACCTGTCCGCAACCGCCGGAATGTACCGTACTACCAACTAAACCTGAAAGATGACAAGGGTATGAAATCAGAGATGAAGGGAATCCACCCCAAGCTAGTGACAAGGGGAAACTATTGAAGAACCCAGTGGTCGGTTGACGTCGATCGAACCCACGACTTTTCGAATGCGGGTCACACACGTTACCGCGGCGCTATATCGCTCGGTCATTTAAGCTACATTTACTCGAATTATATGGCATATGATTAATGATACGCATGCCCAAATTTAAATCTTGTTTACTCGTATTACTTTTTTCCAAAATATTTCTATTCTGAGAATGATCTTCTTTACTTCTTGGTATAGGTAATTATGTGCCTGTTTTACCTTCAAAGTCCTCACCAGGATGACCTAGTAATCTAAGAAGCCAATTCATACTTTGCGAAAGCGATAATATATTTTTTTCTGACATTGAAGATATAATACCATTTTCCCCATCAGTCAACAAATAGCAGATGTAACAGATGTTGCGAGAAAAAGGATGCCACAATCTGCACCTTCTAGATGAACCTTCCAAAGTGGAATTGTGTACAGAGTTCAAGAAAATAGAGTCTAATTGCATTGTTTGAACAAATTCTGAAACCTTTGTTGATAAAACTACAATCTCTCAAGCGTCTGGATGAATTAGGCTTATTAAATAACTTTTTGTTTTGGCTGGAATTCTTTCATACAGTAACGCTCTATGAACATGTTTTTAGGTCAAATTCATTGACCCAAGTGATGTTTACAATATCACAGCCATTTTTATAGCATATGTAACGAAAATTATAGAAAGTCTGTGAGAATCTCCAGCTAAGTGACTGTGGAGAAACTAGGTTTAAAAACAAATTGTTCAAATGGGAATATACAATGGCATGGGGAACAGGGATGACTGGAATGCAATCGACTATTTACGCTCTCCACTTACCCCATCACCAAATGCAGGCTACCTCTCTTTTGCGGTTCTGTTTACGTATGCACACATCATAACAAACAAGGTAAGAGTCAAGGCGTGCAGTGGTGGATCCGAATAGAAACATTATGTATAGATTTTATTATTACATGCTTGTGATTACGTTACGTATACTTTCTTTTGGCGTAGCAAACACAGTGCTTTTTTACTAGCAACAGAAGAATACCTA
Organism: Tenodera sinensis; assembly: GCA_030765045.1. NCBI lineage: Eukaryota > Metazoa > Arthropoda > Insecta > Mantodea > Mantidae > Tenodera > Tenodera sinensis. Next base: position 37,573,203 of record CM060974.1, read on the forward strand.
AGCCCCCATTCGATTTTGAAGTATCTTTGTATCCTGTTATGCGACATTATTCCACCACTGTCATGTTTTGAGGGGTTGACCGCCTGGCCGGGGTTTAAGCTACGATGTAGGGGAAATGACACATTGTGTCAATGAGTTTTGAAAGCCATGTCTGATAAAATAAATACTTTAAAATATTTTGAAGAATTGGATTCATAGAAAAACTGTTGTCAACATCAGTAAATGTTGACAGAGTCTGAGAACACCGCAATTATTGGGTTTTTGTGCCTTTAAGTGCTTATTTCAATTACATTATTCTACGAGTAAAACACTAAAACAGAAGCAGTTGGAAAGGCAGATAGATATATGTATAAAGGAAGTGGGGTAATGATATATTTGAAAGTTAGTCATTAATTTGTGTGGTTTCCAGTGGTGGACCATCAGAGAAACTCTGATTCATTTTCCAGTGATTCGTGCAGTATAACGGATGTCACGGGCCAGCGGACAAGCAAATGACTGTCGCAAATTATTGCCGTTCTCATGAAACACGGGAAATATTAATGTAGGGGTAGCTGTTCATCCCACGCAGCAGTGGGGTGACCATTCTCCCATATAGCTGTCCGTGACCATCATCCACATCATTATGTTTACCGTACATCAACCTCATACTCGTATGTACCACTTGACCAACTGTTTTTCCTCAGAGGTAAACATGTCACAAGGAAATGTGAACGGAAGGGCAATGAAGTCGGTTCTTACTTACCTAATTTCAGTTAATACATTTTGTTTCTGCACTACTTACTGAAGGTAAGAACTTCTATTTTGAGGGTTCATATAAAAAATCTGATGACTTTCTCTACTCTTGTACTACCATTCTTACAAACTCTTCTTTCTATCTTATTCGTGTTAAGATGAACATTTGTACAAATTATTTTATTGCTTATTTCACTGTAGCTGCAAGAGGAATTTTTGCCATTGTTTTAAGGGAACTGACGACCATGTAGTTGAGTGCCCTTAAAGCTACTTCTTCTCCTCCTATGATTTGAATAGTCGTCAAGAAGTAGGACTTGAAATTATTTCAATCTTAGTGCAAAAACGGCACTTTCTGGGCAGTGGTTTCCCTTTTAAACGTTATCTACTAGGTTGCTACTATGTTTGCAGCGGAAATTTCCAAAGAGAATTTCCTGAAGAGTTCTTAACATGTAATAGAGAAGAATACAAATAATAATTGGAGGAAGCACGTAAAGGGAATGGAGCGGAAGAGGATATACAATACACTTATATCAGAAACCAAAGGAAACTCAACAGTAGATAAGACTATCTACAGGAATCTTTGAAATATCCATGACCTTTGTGATGAAATTCCACAGATCACAAATCCACAGATAGAATTCACCTGAATTCACTCAATTGATTTTGATGTCTTTGAGAGCTATTTCGATCACAGATGCAGCTTGGACATCCTGTGATTTCAACTATTCACCTACAGGGTCTATTTTATCATAAGCAAGAGAATGCAGAACAGAGGATAACATTACTATAAGGATTTGTGCAATATCTCATGGCGTAATGATTTTTAACATTTTGTTGATGTTAATATGAGACAAGCGCAGATGGGCTATTCAGCTTTTAATCTTCGTTGCAATGAAAGTCTTTATGAAGTTTTATTACCCGCCGCCGCCGCCACCGCCACCGCCACCACCACCGCCACCACCACCACCACCACCACCACCACCACCACCACCACCACCACGACGCTGGTGGCTTGTTCCTCTTTCGAAAACTGATCTACCTCTCTTATTCGCTGTCTGCCGGTACTGCTTCTACCTCTTCATTTATACTTTTGTATTACACCTAGTGTTCGATCTTGATACGCTCTCTGGACGCAAATGATCTTGTTGTCGATGGGCCCTTAAACTTCACTCACTCTCCCACTCCTCACTCACTAACTCACTCTCACTCACTCTCAATCACTCATTCAGTTTAATTGATCCAGCCATTTTCATCTGTATACAATTGTTTCATTTAGACCTTGGATCGTCAACCTTTCTGTTTTCATTCTTTCTCTGTCCAGGAGTCTGTAACTTGCCAGTTATCTTAAAAATGTCATATCAACAACCTATACTTTTTTCTGTTGTCAGCGGTCAACACCCAGCTCTCACATCCATATGATTAAGGAAAACACTGGTACAGAATTTGTAGTGGAATCTTTCTATAAATTACTTGCTAGATCATCCAAATTGCGATGGCTTCAAATCTTTGACATAAGCTGTGTTTAAATGGAATTATCAGCACTGTTATCTTGCAACAGGTGTATGGAAATCTGAGGTCCGGGAACTGTTAGGTCGGTGGCCCATGTCAGAGCTTCAGTGAAATCGGATGAGTATGCGTGGGTAAGTAACGGATGCATGGAGTGGACCAAATGGTCTCGCAAGGGCAGCCAAGTGCTTCAAGAACGCATTTGCTGTGCGTGCAATACACTGGGATGAGTAAGCGACCTCGCTCTGATGAGTAAGATGGTTCGATCCCAGCTTGGGCCTTGAAGCGAGCATTGCACAATCCACACTTGTTTAAGTGAAATCATTCTCACGTGGAATTCCCCAGCGAACCGTCAATATCCGCAAGTCTCCACGCTGTCTGCACAGCTCCTCTGTTAGTAAACCCACATACACACACACAGACTATTCTTTTTCATTTCTACAGCAAGTAGGGGAAGTAACTATACTAAATTCATTTATACTCTACATTTTAAATGTTAAGGATATATATTCCTATCTACCGAAATTACATTTTTGTTTCTTATTATTATAATTATTATTTTTTTTAATATAACTATTTGTTATTATTGCTACTATCATCATTGTTCGCTTATCTAGGTGTAATTTTCTACGTTTTAAGAAATAATTGTTACATTTTTTTATTATTTTTTTTTTATTTAAAATTATTTTTACTTTTCCTACTACTTATAATAAAGTGTGTCTGTGTCTGTGTGCCTTCTCTGTCTGTGGACAGCATAATTCAAAAACGAAAAGTCGGTTAAAAAATAAAGTTTTCAAGTGCTTAAGTCTTTCAAGGATGCGATACGAAGCTTTTGAATAAATTGCTTCACCCTAAACTACCCTTTACAAGGAAAAGTTTTCGAACATTTTGATTTTCTCGAAAATAGTTCTAACGATTTTGATTAAAATGCCATATGTTTGAGATATGTTTATGACAAATGAAATGCATTTCTTGAATTTTCTGGCTATAGCATATGTAGTCCTGTTTACTCTGGATGACTTTTGAATAACTGTTAAACCCTTAGAGATAGACCAAATTATACTATACAAAAATGTAGATCTTGCTCAAATACACAATTTATGTCCCGATAAATTTTGTTGTAGGGTAAACCATTTCGGAGATATTCCTTGTAATGTGTGTCAGTTTCGGTAAGCTTAAAACTTTCGTGAAATGGAACATCGCTGTTCATTTTTTTATATGTTAAGCGTGCAAAGAGAGCGGGATCTCAAACCTCTAAAATATTTCAAATTTGTAGAAATGTTTATATCGACTAACACTAAGAAGATATTGGAGTAAGAGTTTGTAAGAATGGTTAGTACAAGAGTAGAGAAAGTCATGTGAGCGAAGTACATCAAATTTTTGAGTTATGCTGTCCACAGACTGACACACACATACATACACACACACACACACACACACACACACACACACACACACACACACACAAACACACCTTTTTCTAAAGATCTTTTTTTTTTTCAGGGTGCCTCAAAACATATATTTCCGGTGAAATGTCGACATCGAATTTTTGTGTAGAATACAATACTTCCCGTAGTTACCAGTAGAGAAAGTAAAAACTAAACTTAACTACTTTTGAAAGTTAAAAGTATCGGTGAAGAAAGAATTTCGAAGATATTTTGGAATAGAATGCTGAAAACAAGGAGAATGGGGAATGCCACGATAACAATGAATTGAAGGAATAAGGAGGCGTATGAATATAGATATGTGAAGGAGTGAAGTCACCTTGGGTTGAAGGAAAACTGCTTTAGTGTAGAAAAGAGAAAAGAGGCATCCATATTGTATCTCCATATATCGAAGTGTTTATAGGCTCCCCGCTGCTGAGAGCTTCCCTGTCGATACAGAATAGGAAACCCCTCAGCTTTAAGGAGCACATTTCAATTTACAACTGTGAAAACATGTAGTTAATGTTTTATCATAAGTTATAAAGTGTAAAGAAATTCAAAAGTGCTGCAACAAAGAGCCTCATTAAAAAATTTAAACGGTCAATTGTGTGGGAGTTCTTTCAGTAATCATTTAAAGTAATAAATAAAGCATTAAGGGCAATATTTCATAAATTCTTTATTTAAAACAGGAATGCAGTGTAAGAAATATTATTGAAACTTTTCTCCAGTATGCAATAAAAGGAAATACGAATTAAAAGTGTTAATTATTATTTGACGCTCCCAGCAGTTACTACATGGAGCATGTGTTAAATATTTCTGTGCCAGATTTAACAAGAAGTTCAGAGCGCTTTGATATCTTGACTAAGGACAAGCCTCTTCTCTCCACGCCATTCTTTTATTTATGTCATTAACACATGGTTCTTAGATATTCCTCAAAGAGAAATGCCGCCGTTTTATTTGTCTTTGTCAGTAATGGTGACTTGCCCCAGCTGTTTAAAGCGTTTCTTGGTAAAATGTTTGTGTGTGTGCGCGTGAGAGAGAGAGAGAGAGAGAGAGAGAGAGAGAGAGAGAGAGAGAGAGAGAGAAGGTGGTGGAAAAGGAAGAAACGGAAAAAATAGTGGATACCAACTACCCTTGTGTTTATTTCTTCACACCGATCCACCACTGGTGCCCTCCACCACGTGCACAGTATTAGAGCAAGTACGTTTTGTTTTCAAAAAAAAAAAAAAAAAAAAAAAAAAAATCGATCGAGCTTTTACACAAATGTTTTTCAATAAATGCCAGTGTTTATGTTACTCTTACACGAAGGATTTGATTTTGATTACTATGATCTGCTTTTCTTTCGTAACAAATTTACAACTGGAAACCATTATCAATCAAAATATTTAGATCTGCTGAAAACAACTTACTTCAAACAACGTTTTTGTGGCATCAGCCATTTCCGACATGTTACTTTATGAATTTACCAACAGACTTTGCTGCGTATGGTAAAGTAGACGAAGTACTGTGTTCCACCCAAAAATTCGATGTCAAAATTTCAATCCATGTGCGTGCGTGTGTGTTGTGGACAGCATAACTCAAAAACAAAAAGTCGGGTAAAAATCAAAGTTGGTATTTAAATTTAATGTCTTTCAAGGGTGTGGCACGAAGATTTTGAAGCAAATTCCTCCATCCTAAACTACCCTTTACATGGCTAATTTTTCGAAAATTTTGATTTTCTTGAAAATGCCTGTAACGATTTTGATTAAAATGCCATATATTTGAATTTTCGGGCTATAGCCTATGCAGTCCTGTTTATTCTGGATGACTTTTGAATAACTGATAAACCGTAAAGGATCTTGCTAAAACACACACACATTTTTTATAAAGTGTCCCATTTCAGAGATATTCCTTGTTATTTGTGTGAGTTTTGGAGGAATTATACTTCTGTCAAATGGAACATCGTTGTTCAGTTTTTATACGTTAGCAGTGCAAAGAGAACGGAATTTGAAAGCTTGAAAACATTTGACTATCGCACAAAGCCTACTGTATTCTAATATTCCCCTTGCACCTACAAGGGAATAAGCAATAATATAATTTGCACAAATGTTTATCTCAACTAACACGAAGAAGATATAGGAATAAGAGTTTGTAGGAATGGTTAGTACAAGAGTAGAGAAAGTCATGTGAGTGCAACACATCAGATTTTTTTAAACTTTATTTTTTCTACTACGTACTTACAGCAAGCAGAAATATTGTATTTCATCCAAACATTGGTTACCGAAATTTCATTGGAAAAATGTTTTGAGACTCTGGATCCCCAAAACATATGAGCGTATCTTTGTAATCAGCCTAAATCAAAAACTTAAAGTTAGTTAAATACCAAACTTGGTATTTAAGCTCAGCATCTTCCAGGGATGCGACATGAAGAGTTTCAAGAAAATATATGTACCCCAAACTATCCTTTATGGGGAAATTTTTTTCGAAAATTTAGACTTTCTAAAAAACAAAATATACGATTTTAATCAAAATGTCACACGTATACGATATGCTCATGATAAATAAAATGTATATCTTGAATTTTATGGGAATGGCCTCTGAAGTCCTATTCATCTTGTATGGGTTTACCCTAACTGGTAAACCATAATAAACAGGCAATCTGAATTAAAAAAAAAAAAAAAAAAAAAAAAAAAAAAAAAAAAAGTATGTCACGTTAAAGCATACGGTTTATGTAAAATCAGTTTCAGTTTCTTTGTGGAGTAAACTTATTCCCGAGATATTCCTTGTTATTTGTTTGAATTTGAAAATCCTTACACCAGCCCTGGCCAGCACTGTGATTGTATTTGTATTTCTCTGGCGGCATTTATAAACGAATTTTTACTCCGATTATTTCTGATATTCAAATTCAAGACAAAGCTATTTCTTTCCGAATATCTTCCCAGTGCACACCCCTGAAGTATGTGTGCTATATTCATTACTTCCCTAAATAGTGGTTTCCAGTAGTAGAAGTAATAGTCAAATGGTGGTGGTGATGGCGCCCGAGCCTCCTGAGGTATGAGAAATGTGCCGAGCACTGACCTTTTCTTTCTATCTCTTGAACAAGCAAAGTGAATGGCATTTCAAAGCCATCACACAGTGACCATCTCTTAAAAGATTTGAGCATCACTTAAAGCCTACTGTATTCCCATATTCCCCTTGTGCCTGCCAGAAAATTAACAATAAGATAATTTCTTGAAATGTTTATCATGATTAACATAGAAGAATAAGAGTTTATAAGAATTTTTGACACAAGAATGGAGAAAGTCATGTGTAGGGCTCGGATTTTTAGGTTCTTAAATTAACTTTTTAGTTATTTTTGTATCTTAAAAAATATTTTTTTTAGTTATTTAACCTCCTGAAATAGTTTTTATATTATTATTATTATTATTATTATTATTATTATTATTATTATTATTATTATTATTATTATTATTATTATTATTATTATTATTATTATTATTATTATTATTATTATTATTATTATTATTAATTTTATTATTAATTGTCCTCTTTTTATAACAATGTTGCTGATATGTCCTGTAGATCCTTTGTGCTGCTCAAAATGCGATTTTTGGCCAGAGGGCACCTGGAAAATACGTAAATAAAATTATAGTTTGTACGCTATGTGCATTCCAACAGGTGCTTAATCCTTACCTGCATTCCAGCATTCGAGAACTGGTCGTACAGGTTCTCCTGTACGGTATGTTTATCTGCACAGCACCTAGCCGCTTAATGCGACTTTATCTGTGCAATATAGGTGTTTATATTTGTTCAAGCTTTTGTGTCTGTGGGCATTGTTTCTTTCGCTTTTGGCAGAATTGGCAAAATATTACTTTGCCATCTGTGGTGAAGTTCGGATCGTTATCTATCCACTGACGAATCAACCACCTTCGAGATGAGTTGACTTTAGGCATTACACTGGCTCCTTAAATTACCTGCCTAATCTAAGGAAAATTGACTTCTAACGATGTAGTAATTGTATGCATTAACAGTACACGATAGTCGACTGAACACAACGGATACTGTTTTTAAACTGATTGATTTGAGTTTATGGTGGGTTCTCCCAATGACCCCTTTCCCCTCGACAACAATCCCCGCATTCCTTGCTTGCAACAATACAGAGCTTGCTCCCACACAGCTAAATACAAGTCAGTTGCCTCTTGCATTATTGTCACTATTCCTCTGAGCATAACAATAACAGTCAAAGTTCATTCAATATTTCATATTTCATTCAATATTTCCCATTTCGTTCGCCTCTTTTGAAAAATCCTTACAACCGTTTCACAAGACAGGCCTTGCTCTTCAGTCCTTTCTGCAGAGTTGCAACCTCTTATCATAAACGTTTGCATCTAATGAAACAGAGAAAGCTGGAACTCACTATTTTGTCAACTGAGACTGCACGTGGAGTAAACGTGTGACGTCAGTTCTTTAAAATCCGAGCTGTTGTTGGTCTTTAAGCACAGGAATAGGTTTCTCTTTTCTGATGCATGAAGATGGATTTATGACAGTGATTAGTAGTGGTTAGGGTACATTTCGTTTGTGAAGCAACTTTACTTGCGTTTACTAAATAGACTAATTGAAAGCAGATCGATTAATAAAGAGCAGAAGATAATACTTTGAGTAACAATTAGAACAGAAATATAATAAAATAAGAATCTGTATATGTAAACCTAACACCTAATTTCTGAATCCAGGATCAATATTCCAGATTTTTAAATTATCAACCATTTACAACAATTACATCACATTTTTATCTATACACAATAAAAGTACATAAAATAAAAAATTAAATAAAAATCAGATAAAAATATACGACAGATGAATAACAAAACCCAATTAAATTCCAGTACAATAACAACACTTAACGCAAAACATATTTAACATTTATAATTTACAAGCAGTAACATAAAAGTAAAAATCAAAAATATAATAGATAAAATAAAAATATATATAATATAAAAAATATTATATATTATATAATTTAAAAGAACCCACAATTTGTTGCCTTTTTGTTGCAATAAATTGTGGGTTTCTTAAATTTAATTTACACAAAAACTGTTGAATCTATTGAAATACGCCAAAGGAAAAAGTTGTCGTTTATTCAATTTTCTATGAATATAGCCATAAATCAAGGACCTTCCATCAACAATAATTGAACCATTTTTTGATACAAACTTTTTCATAAAAATATTTTTTTTCTAAAAAACCATGAACTTTTCAACATTTTGGTATTAGATTTTCCTGTTATGCACAACATGAGAAATTCGCTATTAAAATCTGACGGATCATTTCATTTCCATTCTGTATACATTCAGCTTTACTCTTAATGTTTTTCCCCTTGAATATTAATTCGATTCTAGTTTTGGTTTTTCTATAATTATTTATCTTCGGATTATAATTTCGGCTTCAAAGATCATTTATATAATCAATTTTCAAGTAACTGTCCTCTTAATTTTTATTAAATTGTTTATTTTATAATAATAATAATAATAATAATAAATAATAATAATAATAATAATAATAATAATAATAATAATAATAATAATAATAATAATAATAATAATAATAATAATAATAATAATAATAATAATAATAATAATAATAATAATAATAATAATAATAATAATAATAATAATAATAATAATAATAATAATAATAATAATAATAATAATAATAATAATAATAATAATAATAATAATAATAATAATAATAATAATAATAATAATAATAATAATAATAATAATAATAATAATAATAATAATAATAATAATAATAATAATAATAATAATAATAATAATAATAATAATAATAATAATAATAATAATAATAATAATAATAATAATAATAATAATAATAATAATAATAATAATAATAATAATAATAATAATAATAATAATAATAATAATAATAATAATAATAATAATAATAATAATAATAATAATAATAATAATAATAATAATAATAATAATAATAATAATAATAATAATAATAATAATAATAATAATAATAAATCTGATACGCTGCACACACATGACTTTCTCTACTCTTGTACTAACTATTCTTACATATCTTCTTCGTGTTAGTTAAAATAAACATTTGTACAAATTATCTTATTGCTTATTTCCTTGTAGGTGCAATGGGAATGTTCAAATCTTTTATAGTTTTGAGATTCCGTTCTCTTTGCACACTTAACATATTAAAAAAATGAACAACAATGTTTCACTTCACGAAAGTTTTAAGTTTTCCGAAACTCACACACATAACAAGGAATATCTCCGAAATGGTTCACCCTACAAGAAAATGTATTGATACATAAGTTGTGTATTTTAGTAAGATCTAAATTTTGTGTATAGTATGACATGGTCTATCTCTAACGCTTTACTGGTTATGCAAAAGTAGTCCAAAGTAAATACCACTACAGGGGCTATAGCCAGAAAATTCAAGATATAAATTGCATTTGTCATAAAATTGTCTCAAACATGATGTTTTATTCAAAATCGTTAAAGCCATTTTCAAGAAAATCAAAATGTTTGAAACATTTTCCATGTAAAGGGTAGTTTAGGGTGGGGCTATTTTCTTCAAAATCTTCGTGTTGCATCCTTGAAAGACATTAAACTTAAATACCAACTTTGGTTTTTAATCGACTTTTCGTTTTTGAGTTATGCTGTCCACAGACACACACACGGACGTTTTCCTAAAAATACTTCTTTTTTTGGATTCAGGGGGTCTCAAAACATATTTCCGGTGAAATCTCGACATCGAAATTTTGGGTGGAATACAATACTTCCCCTACTTACCGGTAGAGAAAGTAAAAATGAAGTGTAATCATAGACTGAGTAGAGAAAGTTATGTGTACGTTTTACAGAACACCCCCCCCCCCCACCCCGCGCCCCTGACCATTTGCTCCGTTGCTGTTTTAGTACAACAGGAAGGTATCGTTATTCTGTGCAGAAGTTGCTGTTTTTTCGTGCGTTAAAGGTCGGTTATTGACAGAGGCGAACAGTTCGCTTTAGAAGAACAAACAAGGGCTTTATCCCGTGTCCATGGCACGACCTTGTTTTGGAGTGCAGTTCAGGTATTTTGGGGATAGCAACACAAACACTCTGAAAATGAGGGAGGCTTCAGGAGCATGAAATTGGGATTTGACAGCTGCGTCTACACAAAGCATTGAGCCAGGTATTTCGGCTCTGGTTTCTAAGTGGCACTAATGTGGAGAGCTGACCACAATGCCTTAGTCAGTCACCCAAAATATCTTAAGAAATTAAGCATAAGAATGGACCACCATCCCAATCAGTAAATGCTTTGGGATTAATGGAACGAGCAGATTATAGGTATTCTTAAGCCGCACTAGCTGAAATACCGAGCATTGCCCGTGGTTTAGCGGTTTATCATAACTCGTCTGACGTAACAGATTTGGGAAGGTCAGACCGTCGAATAACATTTATCTCGACCATTTCATAAATAAAATATGAATTTAAATGCTTAATCGCAAAGACTTGAGCCCGCCTCTGTAGCATGGTGGTAGCTTGTCTGCCTCACGTCCAAGAGGTCACGAGTTCGAATCTCGCTTAGGGCGAGTTATCCGGATAAGGTTTTTTCCGATGAATCATTCAAAGCTTAGAGATTCCGTTCTCTTTGCACGCTTAACATATAAAAAAATGAACAACGATGTTCCATTTCACGTAAGTTTTATTTTCCAAAACTGACACAAATAACAAGGAATATCTCCGAAATGGTTCACTCTACAAAAACATTTATTTGAACATAAATTGTGTGTTTTAGCAAGATCTACATTTTTTGTAGAGTAAGTTTTAGTCTATCTCTTACGGTTTATGAGTTATTCAAAACTCATCCAGAGTAAACCGGACTACATAAGCTATAGCCAAAAAATTCAAAAAATACATTTCATTTGTCACAAAAATATGTTGAGCATATCATTTTAATCAAAATCGCTACAGCCATTTTAAAAAAAATCAACATTTTCGAAAAAATTTCAATGTATAGGGCAGTTCAGGGTGGAGGGATTTTATTCAAAATCTGCGTGTCGCATCCTAGAAAGTCATTAAACTGAAATTCCAACGTTGGTTTTTAACCAACTTTTCGTTTTTGAGTTATGCTGCCCCCCCCCGCCACACACACACACACACACACACACACACACACACACACACACACACACACACACACACACACACACACACACACGGACCATTTTCTAAAAGTGCTGTTTTGAATTCAGGGGGCCTCAAAACATATTACCGATGAAATCTCGACATCGAATTCTTAGGTGGAATACAATACTTCTTTTACTGACTAGTAGAGAAAGTAAAAAAGCAAGGACTTGACCAGAAAATTTTAAATTCCGTAAACACTAACCTAAAATATATTCATTACGATTAGTGAAGTTCGGCTTACTGAGCACTACCAACTGAGGAAAAATGAAGCCTAAGAATTACATGTATTCATATTGTATTATTGTTATAGACCGCCTCTGTAGCGCACCTGTCTCTGGCGCGGAGAACCCGGGTTCGATCCTCGGTACTGGCGTGAGCAATTTTTCTGGCATGGGATGCAATCAGCCTCGTTAGATCCTGGAGGGACCAATTGATTAAAAAGCAGTAGCTGGGGGGGGGGGGCGGAGGAGTTCGGTGCGCTGACACGTCACGCCTCGAGTACTGCACCCCACTCATGACGCCTGTAGTAGACAGAGGTGGGGGACGTAGCGGTCGGGCGGTAGACCTTGGCCGGAATGAAGTGTTGTGCCACAGAGTTACCGGTGTTATTGTTGTTTCAGCAGAAAACCAGTTGATAAAGTCAAAGAAATCTCAATTTATTTTAAATATTAACAAATAATCTTTCGTCTGGGAAAATAACTTAAGTATTAACAGAACAGTTGTGAAAATTGTTACTCCATTGTAATATGCGATTTATGGCAGTACCTTTGGCGACACTGAATAAAGGGGGGAAAAATGATCTAGTGATAAATGGCACAAAAGAAAATAATGACAAGGTATATGATAAATTAATGCTTCAATGTATGAAATATTCCCTAGAACTTTTAGCCTTAGGTTGAACTTACCCCATAGTCTTGTTTCATTTTGTGGCTATATGACTCATTTTAGCAATAAATAGAAAATACACAAGTAAATCATTTTTGAAGCTCTATTTCTGTATGGTAATTGCAGAAATAAACAATAAAGGAATGGTTACATTTTGACAACCAATTATTCCAGTAATTTTATTTTTTATTAATGCGACTATGCACTATAGAGGAAAATGGTAGAGGAAGTTATGTTTGAAATTAACGTCAAGAAGTCGCCGTCTGAGCTATCATGTTACCTCTAGCATTTTGAGTATTAAAGATGGTCATAAAATTGAAGTATTTTAATTAAGAAGCTTTGTTGATTGAATAAATAGTACTAATGTATTATTCAAGTGTTTAGATAAAATTTTAGCATTTTTTAATATCATTCCGGCTTTATTTATATATTTTTCTCATCAGTAACTTTCAAGGATTGGGCCTTTTGGGCTTCAGATTGGGAGTTGGTCTCCCCAGAGTTGCTTTGGTCGTCCAATATCTCTTTCCCCTCTTGCTCTGTAGTTGCAGTCTTTGGGGTAGTCTGTCTTCCGGCACTCGCAATATGTTTCTTCATTTATTTTGTGATAATACAGAGCATAACCTGCTAAAGATTTTAATAATTTCATTTCAATAGCTTCTATTCGTGTGAGTTGGTTTGTGGTTAAAGCCCACGTTTCTGAGCCACAAAATTAAGTTGGGATTGACATCACTTTGTAAAATTTCAAAGCAGTCTCTACTCTGACTTTGTTGATAAGAGTTTTCTTAATTGTGTGCTGCTGTTGGCATTTGGTTAGTTTAATCTCTGTGTCTCGGTTTGAAGTAAGAGATTGCAGCCCAGAAAACTAAAGGCATCGACTTTTGTTGATGGAGATTTTATATCTAAGATGGTTCTTTTCTCTGAAAGCAATTGTTTTGGTTTTATTTATTGAGACCTCCAGGTCGTATACTTTTGTTATCAGTGGCTAATTTATGTACTGCTCTTTGCAAATTATCTTCTAAGTTGGATCATTTGCGCACATCAACGTGTTTAATAGTGAGTTATCTATCAAGAAATTCGTGAATAATGCTCTTTGCCAGGTTTTAATCATTTTGCTCATTTAGATATTGAATAAAGTGGGTCACATTGTATAGTCCTGCTTGACAGCTTTATTTACTGTTCTATCTTCAGGGTTTATATTGTTATTAACAATCAATTTACATACTTTATATCTATTTATTCATTTTTAGTTCCAATCTTGAATGAAGTCACTAGTTTCTTGTCCAGACTACGTAGTGTCATTAGTTTCGCTGCAAATTGCAATACTTGTCTGTCAGAATTGCCACTTCATTGGCAGACCATGTTCACGCACAAATGAGCTTTCCAGGTTTGCGGTTCAGCGAGCAGAATGTTCAAATAAAGCCGTATGAAATGCGGCCAGCTTCACGCATCACTACAGTTCAATATATTTCAGCTACGCATCCATCTAAAGCGGCCATTTCCTTAAAACGCTTTAAACAAAGTTTTTCTTTTTTTTTTTTACCAATAATGCTTTAACTACTGGGACATTTATCACGGTATGAAAACAGACGGAGCATGTTTAACAAGTCTGCCATGACCGTCTTTCCATGGACTGCAGCATCCACCGCAAGTTTGTCAGAGTCATGGTCGTGGACATCGGCGCAATAGACGTTAAAAAAACTTTAACTACGCAGGCAGATAGACATCACGTGTAAGATAATATATCCAATGTGCTATATAATTACCGAGTGAAGCACATTGGCAACACTGACTTGGCGTTCATAACCTAATTTTAAAACTTTTTTAACTTAAGTAAACAAAGGATTAGTATTGGTGGGGAAAAAAAAAAAAAATCTTACGTGTTGCAATCACATGACTTTCTCTACTCTTGTACTAACCATTCTTACAAACTCTTATTACTATATCTTCTTCATGTTAAGCTAAACATTTGTTCAAATTATCTTATTGCTTATTTCCTTGTAGGTACAAGGGGAATGTTAGAATACAGAAGGCTTTGTGTGATAGTCAAATGTTTTAAACCTTTGGGATTTTGTTGTCTTTGCACACTTAACATAAAAAAATGAACAACGATGTTCCATTTCACGAAAGTTGTTTTCCGAAACTCACACACATAACAAGGAATATCTCCGAAATGGTTCACCCTACAAGAACATTTATTGAGACATAAATTGTGTATTTTAGCATTTTGTACAGTGTGATTTGATCTATCTCTAACCGTTTACCAGTTATGCAAAAGTCGTTCAGAGTAAATACTACAGGGGCTATAGCCAGAAAATTCAAGATAAACATTTCATTTGTCATAAAAATATCTCAAACATATGTCATTTTAATAAAAATCGTTTGAGTCATTTTCAAGAAAATCAAAATTTTCGAAAAATGTTCCATGTAAAGAGTAGTTTAGGGTGGGGCTATTTTCTTCAAAATCTTCGTGTCGCATCCTTGAAAGACATTAAACTTAAATACCAACTTTGGTTTTTAACTGACTTTTCGTTTTTGAGTTATGCTGTCCAAAGACTGACAGACACACAGACACACACACGGACCTTTTTTTTTTTTTTAAATTCAGGGGGTCTCAAAATATATATTTCCGGTGAAATCTCGACATCAAGTTTTTGAGTGGAATACAATACTTCCCCTACTTACCAGTAGAGAAAGTAAAAAACGGAAGTGCTAAAAACAGTTCAATCGTCTTTGCGCGTCGTCAATACGCCTTCACCCACACAAGAACCCCTGTGGTAATTACTTCTAGATAACTACCTGGAACTAATTCAGTCTTGCCCAGATAGCCGAGGAAATGTTTCTTCAACAAGGCAAGAAGAAACCCAATGCAAGACAAGAGATCATCCGCTACACACAAGCCAATGTAGGTGCTGTAAGAACTATAATAATGAAACTTTGAAGTTGGCACAACCATTTATTCATTTTCTACTCCACATTTTGACATGACAGGACGGTATAGAAATATGTGCATATCCTACAATGGCATGCCCAACATTTAATGGCTGTTGAAAGATGGCCACTTTGTCTTCATCCAAAGATTGAAGTTGACTAGAATACATGTTATTTTACTCTTTTAAATCGTCATTAACGTCCAAAAAGTGTGAAGATGGCTTAGAAATGCATTTGGTGAAGAAGGTGCATATAACGCAATAGAGTTCGTTTTTTTCTTACTGATGAATTTCGTAAAGGATACTCAAGAACTGGTGTTATTGTTGAAAATATTGCCGCTGTTGGAGCAGTGCTTCAAGATCGAATGTTTCATCAACAGTTAGACGTGGGAAAACTTTGTGTGTTTCACATAAGCTAATTCGCGATAAAAAACAACACATTGACTGGTGCAGAAAAAATCTGAAAAATTCCAAAGCGCCAGTTTGGAAAGTGGTTATTGGTGACAAGTTTTGGATTTATTCTTATGATCCTGAAAAGCAAAGGCAATCGGCTCAATGGACCTTACAAACGGAATCTAAGGATAAAAAATGCCAACGAATTCGTAATATTGACAAGAAGAATTTTTTCTGGTAGACGAAGAATGAAAAGGAGAAAATGAGGAATATGATTAAGAAGAAGATGATGAAAAAGATGACGAAGAAGATGAAGAAGAGGATTCAGAAGACAATTTTCTAGGACAGTTAGGTTATAAAAACTAATAAAAATTATTTTTTTAGTCTGGCTTTGCAGATTAAATTTTTTTACTAAAATTGCTTAAAAATGAAGGCACGTCTTGCAGTCCATAGATCTTCTATGCCCTAAAACACGCTAATGCTTTGCAAGAACGAAAATCTTGTATCATTTTCTGGATTATTATTTAATTCTAGAGTAGAGATTTCCCAGAATAGGTAATTTGGTAGTTGTTTTTGTAAGTTATCCTCAAATTATAGCTTAGGCTAACCATTAAGCTTGTTTCGCTCCTTTATATGACGTCACAGGACTTCCAATTTTGATTAATATAAGAAACAACTGTATATTAGTGGCATAACAACTATCACGTTAGTAATTATATTAATCATAGTATCTTTCACTTATAAAACCACGAATGATGATACTTTATGCTCTTTCTGTTTCAAATTATATTTGCTCAAGCAAGATGCTTTTTCCAGGAGTTATCTAGTGCATAGTCTTTATCCCTCTCTCTGAATTTCTGAGTAATGATAAAAAAACTCCCTTGAATTCCTCGTTGCTCTAAAAGGATGATATCTATTAAACTTAACGTAATATTTAACTTGCAATATAATAAGCAAAACAGTTTTATACGCATAAAATCGAGAGATGTAAACATTTCTCTGTGATTTTGTTTATTATATTGGCTTCGCTCTCTTCATTCTGAGTCCATTTTTTTGCACTCGCTTCTTTTAATCTGTTTTCTCTCACTGCGTATTTAATTCGCTATTTTCAAATTGCTTTTATTCTTCCCTTTCCTCCCCAACCAGGCGATATCAGTTCCAATCGACTTTCATTCTCTTTTTATTCTCTGTCTCCCTCTATGTCCATTTTTTCCTCGCTCTCGAACAGACGAAAAAGATTTAATGTGACCTCTTTAAAGGTTTTCCTCTCTTTTAATCTACAAAGCAAAATATGAATTTTTGCAATGGAAACGGGAAAGACTCGCTCGTTTTATTCGATTGGCATAATAAAACGTTGAAAATAAGAATAAAGAATTCTTATTTTATCCTCACATTGTGTACAGTCAACGACTATTTCTCCTGATTCATCTACAAAGTGTTCTTGGAAATGCTATTCCTACTTCTTAAACCCGATAAACGTTCATTAGACATTTTGTTGTATACCAATGGAACAGAAGTTATGCTTATTGGACTTAACTCCTTAATAATAATAATAATAATAATAATAATAATAATAATAATAATAATAATAATAATAATAATAATAATAATAATAATAATAATAATAATAATAATAATAATAATAATAATAATAATAATAATAATAATAATAATAATAATAATAATAATAATAATAATAATAATAATAATAATAATAAGAATAATAATAATAATAATAATAATAATAATAATAATAATAATAATAATAATAATAATAATAATAATAATAATAATAATAATAATAATAATAATAATAATAATAATAATAATAATAATAATAATAATAATAATAATAATAATAATAATAATAATAATAATAATAATAATAATAATAATAATAATAATAATAATAATAATAATAATAATAATAATAATAATAATAATAATAATAATAATAATAATAATAATAATAATAATAATAATAATAATAATAATAATAATAATAATAATAATAATAATAATAATAATAATAATAATAATAATAATAATAATAATAATAATAATAATAATAATAATAATAATAATAATAATAATAATAATAATAATAATAATAATAATAATAATAATAATAATAATAATAATAATAATAATAATAATAATAATAATAATAATAATAATAATAATAATAATAATAATAATAATAATAATAATAATAATAATAATAATAATAATAATAATAATAATAATAATAATAATAATAATAATAATAATAATAATAATAATAATAATAATAATAATAATAATAATAATAATAATAATAATAATAATAATAATAATAATAATAATAATAATAATAATAATAATAGGGTTAGGCTGCCTCACACTACTGGCGGTACGTGCATCAAAGACGCTCAAGGTCAGGCTGCCTCTCGCAACTGTTTATGAACAGTGCAAACAATGAGCGCGGCACGTCAAAGGGGTTTTCCAGATTATTCCAGAAGTGTTCGGCGGGTCCATGTTACGTCATTCTCGCTATATAAGGAGGCTAGGCAACGAGAGTTTGGAGTCAGTTTTTAGTTTGTGTGCGTGTGTGTTTGTGTGTGTCAGCTGCGTGTGAACGGTGGTCCTGAAGGAAGACAGCGAAGCAATTAATGAGTGTCCAGTGATTGTACCGCCAGTCAGCTGTTTGATAGAGAAATTGTACACAGAAAGGAGTGAGTCAAGGTTACGAGAAGAAAACAGCTGTGAATCGTCACATCATGAAGCACTGTAGACTGTGTTAACGTCGAAAAGAGAACTGTGTATTTGCGCAACAGTTTTAGGGGAAAATAAAGTCAGGAATAAGAAAATAGCTGGATCATTTTTGTCACAGTAATTTATAACGCTTTTAATTGTTAATATAATAATCATTAGTAATTTGTAACAATGCAAATTTATAATCATTTATAAGACTTTAACTGTATGAGAGGGAAAATCCAGTAGTTGCATAGCTGTCCTATTTTAGGATTGTTATACAGACAATCTTTAATAAACGACAATTTTAAACGAATAGAAAAGGTTAAAAATGTATAATGCAAGGATGTTTGACAAATAAAGTGTAACAATGTGCAACATTATTATAATATTTACCATGAAAATATCTTAAACATATGGTATATTAATCAAAATCGTTAGCCATTTTAGAGAAAATATATATCTCCAAAAATATTCCATAAAAGGGTAGCCTGGTGTTAGAGAATTCTCTTCAAAATCTTTGCGTCGTGTCTTTGCTGAACTTATTTAACTTTAAGTAATGCTTACAGATACAGACATACGCATCCACGTGGGTGTGTTCTTTTGGATTCAGGGGATCTCAAAAGGTGTATTTTCAGTTATATCTTGGCACGTGGTAGAGAAGATAAAAATATTCCAGAGGCCTATTTCATCTATTTTACAATAAAAGTAGAAATCACTGAGCAAAAAAGCTGATATGTTGCACTCACATGATTTTCTCTACTCTTGTACTAACCATTCTTACAAACTCTTATTCCTACATATTCGTGTTAGTTGAGATAAACATTTGCAGAAATTATCTTATTGTTTATTTCCTTGAATGTGCAAGGGGAATATTAGAATACAGTAGGCTTTGTGCGATAGTCAAATCTTTTAAAGCTTTCAAATTTCGTTCTCTCTGCACGGTTAAGATATAAAAAAGAAATAATGATGTTCTGTTTCACAGAAGTGTAAGTTCTCCAAAACTCACAAATAACAAGGAATATTTCCGAAATGAGTCACTCTAAAAAAAAAAAAAAAAAAAAAAAAAAAAAAAAAAAAAAAAAACTGATGTGTTGCACTCACATGACTTTCTCTACTCTTGTACTGATCATTCTTACAAACTCTTCTTCCTATATGTTCTTGTTAGTTAAGATAAACATTCGTACAAATTATCTTACTGCTTATTTCCTTGTAGGTGCAAGGGGAATATTAGAATACAGTAGGCTTTGTGCGATAGTCAAATCTTTTAAAGCTTTGAGATTCCGTCCTCTTTGCATACTTATCTTATAAAAAAAATGAACAACAATGTTCCATTTCACGAAAGTTTTAAATTTTCCGAAACTCACACACATAACAAGGAATACCTCCGAAAAGGTTCACCCTACGAGAAAATTTATTCAGACATAAATTGTATGTTTTAATAAGATCTACGTTTTTTGTACATTAAGATTTGGTCTATCTCTTACGGTTTACCAGTTACGCAAAAGTCATCCAGAGTAAATACGACTAGAGGGGCTATAGCCAGAAAATTCAAGATATACATTTCATTTATTATAAAAATATCTCAAACATATGACATTTTAATCATAATTGTTAGAACTATTTTCAAGAAAATCAAAATGTTCGAAAATTTTTCCATGTAAAGAGTAGTTTAGTGTGGGGCTATTTTCTTCAAAATCTTCGTGTCGTATCCCTGAAAGACATTAAACTTAATACCAACTTTGTTTTTTAACCTACTTTTCGTTTTTGAGTTGTGCTGTCCATACAGATGGACCTTTTTCTAAAAATGCTCTTTTTTTGTTTTTAGGGTGCCTCTAAACATATTTCCGGTGAAAACTCGACATCAAATTTTTAGGTGGAATACAATAGTTCCTCTACTTTATTATAGGTAGTAGAGAAAGTAAAAAACACAGCAAGTGGCATACGAAATTTTGACCTAGCTCTAGATATTCTCTTTAGAAGAAGACCAAAGAAGTTGAAGTACCACGTGGGAGCGAGCAGGTGGATTATTCTTGTTGCGTATAAATTAAATTAGTGATATCCTACAGGACGATCACTCCGTTACGGCAGTTGGGCCCTCTCATCCGTGAAATGTCAACCGATTATTAAACAAAGTGATATTCTAACTAAGAACGCAAATGTTACCATCGATATCATTTCCAAGCACAGCGTTTACTGAGGAATGGCTGCACATTAATTCCTCTATCCGTTGGATTACAGTTCTGGAACTAAAATCACTTTATACATGTATAAAACAACGTGAATGTCTCTGCGGACGAGTGATCAGCACTCTGGCTTCTCAACTCAAATGTACCGGGTTCTATACCCGGCTGAGGCGGGGAATTTTTCTTTAACCAGAATAATTCTGTATCCCACAAAGAGTACGGAGTATGCATGTGAGAATAAATGTGAGTTTTGTTTACAGTTAAAATGATAAAAAACGACGTTAAGAAGCTCTACAGTTCAGCAAGTAATTACTAAAAATCTGATTGTTTCACTCACACGACTTTCTCTACTCTTGTACTAACCATTCTTACAAACTCTTATTCCTATATCTTCTTCGTGTTAGTTAAAATAAACATTTTTACAAATTATCTTATTGCTTATTTTCTTGTAGGTACAAGGGGAATATTAGAATACCGTAGGCTTTGTGCGATAGTCAAATCTTTTAAAGCTTTGAGATTCCGTTCTCTTTGCACACGTAACATATAAAAAATGAACAGCGATGACCCATTTCACGAAAGTTCTAAGTTTTCCGAAACTCACACACATAACAAGGTATATCTCCGAAATGGTTCACTCTACAAGAAAATTTATTGAGACATAAATTGTGTATTTTAGCAAGATCAACATTTTTTGTAGAGTATGATTTGGTCTATCTCTAACGGTTTACCAGTTATGGAAATGTCGTCCAGAGTAAATTAGACTACCGGGACTACAGCCAGAAAATTCAAGATATACATTTCATTTGTCATAAAAAATATCTCAAACTTATGACATTTTAATCAAAATCGTTAGAGCCATTTTAAATAAAATCAAAATTTTCGAAAATTTTTCCATGTAAAGGATAGTTTAGGGTGGGGCTATTTTCTTCAAAATTTTCGTGTCACATCCTTGAAAGGCATTAAACTTAAATACCAACTTTAGTTTTTAACCGAGTTTTCGTTTTTGAGTTATGCTGTCCACAGAGACACAGGCTGACAGATACACCCCCCCCCCACACACACAGAGACGCACACAAACACACACGGCCCTTTTCCTAAAAATGTTTCTTTTTTGTTTTTTTAATCAGGTGCCTCAAAATTTCTTTCCGGTGAAATCTTGACATAGAATTTTTTGGTGGAATACAATACTTCCTCTACCTTCCATACGTAGCAGAGAAAGTAAAAATAAATGCTAATAAATACAGAACAATTATTAATTCTAGTCCAATTTTCTTCAATATTTAAACAAACATGCCAAAACCTATACAGTAGTTTACAGTAGTTTACACCTCCATGCTTCCTACCTTCCCTTCTTTGAAGGCTGTGAAGGTAAATCAAATCCAAAAACACTAGACTAAGTCTCAACTTTCACTACTATTGCGTCATCAACAATGAAGGAACGCATTGCTCATACTGCTGCTAGTATGGGGTGGGATGGGGTGGGCTGTAGCCTTCTTTTGCTTCAGGGTCTAAGCCGTTTTAGCCTGTTCCGGCCCTAAAATCTTGTGTCCATCTTTTCTTTGGACTTCCTGGGCTTTTATATCCTCGAGGTCTGTAATTCCATGCTGCAAGGGTTATCCCGTTTGCTGGCATTCTTTGCAAGTGTTGTTTCCAATTGGTTCTCTATAGTGTTATTGTTTTGTTTAATACTTCCATTTATCCTGCTATGGGTCTAAGGAATTTTACTTCAGCTGTCTATTATTCTTTTATTTTCTGCAGTCAAAATCCATGTTTCAGCTCCATGTGTTATAACAGGTATGGCCATTGCTTTATATATTTTTATTATTTCTAGTTTTATGTTTTAGAGTTTTATTTATGGTTCCTGTTACGTAGTTACATTTATTTGGTTTTTTATTAATGTCTAATTCAAATCCATATGTTATTTCACATCCTAAGAAGTAAAAATTTGACACTTGTTCTATGGTTTTGTTTTGTATAATTATTCTAGACCTTTAGATGCCAAAATTTTAGTTCTCTCGTTTGAAATGTCTATGTTGTATGTTTTTTTATATTAAGCTTGATTTCTGTGTCATTCTTTGGAGTTCATCTTCGCTTTTCGCTATCAATATGTGGTCATCTGCAAATAACATTTTCTTTACTATTTTTTACCCCAAATTAATTTCTTTTACTGTTTGTTGCTTCCATGATCTGATCTGATCGAAACATATATTAAGAAGAGTGGTTGATAATGAACAACCTTGTGTAACCCCCGATTTCCCATAATTTTACTCTGCTTACCTTGTCAAAGGCTTTCTTAAAATCTAAGTCAGTTCTATGCCAGTTCTACCTTTCTTAAAACCTGTCTCTTCTTCTATTAATGAGTCCCTTATTTTTGATTACCTATTATCATCTTTGCATACATTTCTAGGCAGATCATAGCAACGTAATGCCTCTATAGTTTTCTGGTCCTGTTCTTTCAACTTTTTTACTTTCTCTACTGGTAAGCAGGGTAAGTACTGTATTCCACCCAAAGATTCGTTGTCGAGATTTCACCGGAAATATATTTTTGAGACCCCCTGAATCCTAAAAAAGCATTTCTTTAGAAAAAGGTCCGCGCGCGCGCGTGCGTGTCTGTCTGACAGTCTGTGGACAGTATAACTAAAAAACGAAAAGTCCGTTAAAAACCAAAGTTGGTATTTAAGTTTAATGTCGTTCAAGGATGTGACACGAAGATTTTGAAGAAAATATCCCCACGCTAAACTACCCTTTACATAGACAATTTTTCGAAAATTTTGATTTTATTGAAAATGGCTCTAACGATTTTGATTAAAATGTCATATGTTTGAGATATTTTTATGACAAATGAAATGTATATCTTGAATTTTCTGGCTATAACCTCTGTAGTCACACTTACTCTGGACGACTTTTGCATAACTGGTAAACCGCTAGAGATAGACCAAATCATACTATACAAAAAATGTAGATCTTGCTAAAATACGCAATTTATGTCCCAATAAATTTTCTTGTAGGTTGAACCATTTCGGAGATATTCCTTGTTATGTGTGTGAGTTTCGGAAAACAGAACTTCAGCGAAATGCAACATTGTTGTTCGTTTTTTTATATGTTAAGTGTGCAAAGAGGACGGAATCTCAAAGCTTAAAAAGATTTGACTATCGCACAAAGCCTACTGTGTTCTAATATTCCCCTTGCACCTACAAGGAAATAAGCAATAAGATAATTTGTACAAATGTTTATTTTAACTAACACGAAGAAGATATAGGAATAAGAGTTTGTAAGAATGGTAAGTACAAGAATAGAGAAAGTCATGTGAGTGCTACACATCAGATTTTTTTATTCTTGAGTTGACGTCGCCTTCTTATGTTCAGGGGGCCATTTTGTTTAAAAAGGTCGGAAACGCTGAATTAGATATTCGTTGTTATTGGTTTGAGTTTTGCAATACTTCTTGTAAAATGTTAATTGCGTATATTTAGGTGGAATAAAATACGCTAATTACTGTATGTAAAAAGACAGTAATAGCTTACAGCAACTACTATGAACAGTCTTCAGTCCTGAACGTAAGAAACACCTTCCCTTTTACATAGACATTATATTATGAGCTGCAAGAATAGAAACAGACGTTAATGATGTCAGTAGCCAGTGTGCTTCTTGTGTCTGGGGAGTAATAGACCTTTTCTCCAGTACACAATGCTCACGTTTGTCTTTAGACACTGAGCATTTGCTCTACTCGTTGTGCAGCACCCGCAAATCGCATTGTAAATGTTATATGAAGGAGAACCAAACTACAGTTTACAACCTCCTGTTGTCTTCGACACTTTGAACCCTGAAACAGAAGATATTCAATCTTTGAGATTGTCAGTTTCGGAAAACATAGAACTTTGGTGAAATGGAACATCGTTGTTCATTTTTTTTATATGTCGAGCGTCCAAAGACAACGGGATCTCAAAGCTTTAAAATATTTGTCTATCGCTCACATAATACGGCATTCTAATATTTCCCTTGTACCTACAAGGAAATAAGCTATAAGATAATTTGTACAAATGCTTATCACAGCTAAGACGAAGAAGATTTAGGAATAAGAGTTTGTAAGAATGGTAAGTAGAAGAGTACAGAAAGTCATGTGAGTGCAACACATCAGATTTTCTAATTTGACACAAATAACGAAGCATATCTTCGAAATGGTTCACTCCACAAAAAATGTATTTGACATAAATTGTGTGTTTTAGCGAGATCTACATTTTTTGTATAGGAAAATTTTGTCTATCCCTTACAGTTTACGAGTTATTCAAAAGCCGTCCAAAGTAAATACGACTACACCAGCTATAGCCAGAAAATTTAAAATATACATTTCATTTGTCATAAAAATATCTTAAACATATGCCATTTTAATCAAAACCGTTAAAGCCATTTTCAAGAAAATAAAAATTTTCGAAAAATTTTCCATGTAAGGAGTGGCTTAGGTTGGGGCTATTTTCTTCAAAATCTTCGTGTCGCATCCTTGAAACACATTCAACTTAAATACCAACCTTAGTTTTTAACCGACTTTTCGTTTTTGAGTTATGCTGTCCACACACACACACACACACACACACACACACACACACACACACACACACACACACACACACACACACACACATACACACACGCACACACACACACGGATCTTTTTCTAAAAATGCCTTTTTGGATTCAGGGATCTCAAAACACATATTTCCGCTGAAATTTTGACATTATTATTATTATTATTATTATTATTATTATTATTATTATTATTATTATTATTATTATTATTATTATTATTATTATTATTATTATTATTATTATTATTATTATTATTATTAATATTATTATTACTATTATTATTATTATTATTATTATTATTATTATTATTATTATTATTATTATTATTATTATTATTATTATTATTATTATTATTATTATTATTATTATTATTATTGAGGAATACATTATACGCATTATCTTTGTTTAAAGAATTGTTTAAACATATTTTTAAATGCCATTGATGTTACCACAAAAAGAAATGTTATTTGTTTAAATACGTGTAGAAAATATTTTTTTGTTGATAGAATAGCATTGATTTTTTAGCTTTTTATTGGCTCCTCGCTGTCCACACATCAGAGGAACAAAGAAAAGTAAATAACTCTAGTGAAGCTATCGCTGGGCCGGGCGGACCAGGCGCGAATAATTGATAAGAAAATTTTCATCTCTTTCCGCAACACCTTCTCGTCCACCGGAAAACATTTGGAGCCGGATGTGCAATGTGATACACGGTGACTTGCCGATATGAGGAATAGCTGTTTAAGTTGGTAAGTTAGGGATACCACTTTTATGTCACGACCCCAGTTCAAACTCTTGTCAGACATAGCAACGCTTGTCCTTTGTTTCGTGATGGCGGAGGCGAACTGGCGACCCAGACAGTTTTACATAGAGTGAATCTTGTCTTAGTTTGATTATATTCTAGCGGTTTTAAGAAAAGGAGCAAAACCAAATTGAATAATGAAACTTGCTTAGTTTTGCGCATTTTTCTGGGAAGTGGATGAGGGATGAAGGAGACGTCTGTTTTATTATATGCAAATTAACTTAAACTTCAGATATTAATTTAGAATCATGACATTCCATTACAAAAGAGGTTACTGTAAATTAAAGCCTAATATAAACAAAATATACCGAGCATACAAAAGCATTCCCGAAGCATAGTTTCATTAAGTAAACAAACGTAAGGGGAGAAACACAAAAAAGATCATGGAAGGGTGTTTTCAATAGTTCCACTTGGGTTAAACCAGCTTTGCGAAAGAGGGGAGTGGGGGTTTACCTTTTTCCAACACACGCGGAGTTCATCTCTTTTTAACTTTTCGCCGGTCCTTGTGATGCAGTGGCGGGTTGATTTAGAAAAGCAAATCTTATACGATAAACATCTGTTCATTAGATTTCTTTGGTACTGATTACGTTTAAAAAGTCTAACAATCTTTGATATAGCCTTAGAAGATACACCAAGTGATCGTCGCGTAACATATTGTGGTACAATTTGAAGAAACTCTTCAAATATATGTAGAGCTATACTCACTCTTATACCCACTATTCTTGTAAATATTTATTTTTCTATCAACTACATTTTAATCGACATAACATTTTAAAAAATTACCTTATTGTGAATATTCTTATAGATACAAGGAGAATATGGGAACACAGTAGGCTTTAAGCGATAGTGAAATGTTTTAAGAGCTGGTTGGCATCCGATGTCTTTGAAATTCCGTTCTCTTTGCAAGGCCAAGGAATAAAAAAAAAACGAATACATATTCCTAGTTGAAAAATCTGATGTGTTGCACTCACATGACTTTCTCTACTCTTGTACTAACCATCCTTACAAACTCTTATTCCTATATCTTCTTCGTGTTAGTTAAAATAAACATTTGTACAAATTATCTTATTGCTTATTTCCTTGTAGGTGCAAGGGGAATATGGGAATACAGTAGACTTTGTGCGATAGTCAAATCTTTTAAAGCTTTGAGATTCTGTTCTCTTTGTACACGTAACATATAAAAAATGAACAACGATGACCCATTTCACGAAAGTTCCAAGTTTTCCGAAACTCACACACATAACAAGGTATATCTCCGAAATGGTTCACCCTACAAGAAAATTTAATGAGACATAAATTGTGTATTTTAGCAAGATCTACATTTTTTGTATAGTATAATTTGGTCTATCTCTAACGGTTTACCAGTTATGCAAAAGTCGTCCAGAGTAAATACGACTACAGGGGCTATAGCCAGAAAATTCAAGATATATATTTCATTTGTCATAAAAATATCTCAAACATATGACATTTTAATCAAAATCGTTAGAGCCATTTTCAAGAAAATCAAAATTTTCGAAAAATTTTCCATGTAAAGGGTAGTTTAGGGTGGGGCTATTTTCTTCAAAATCTTCGTGTCACATCCTTGAACGACATTAAACTTAAATACCAACTTTGGTTTTTAACCGACTTTTCGTTTTTGAGCTATGCTGTCCACAGACTGACAGACACACAGACACACACACGGACCTTTTTCTAAAAATGCTTTTTTTTGGATTCAGGGGGCCTCAAAACATGTATTTCCGGTGAAATCTCGATTTCGAATTTTTGGGTGGAATACAATACTTCCCCTACTTACCAGTAGAGAAAGTAAAAAAGTATAATTATTGACAAATTTAAACGAATAAGAAAGAAAATCTCGGAAATGGTTCACTCAAAAGAAAAAATCAAGTGTGTTTTAACGAGATCCATAATTTGTATTAGTATGCTTTTGCTTGTGTCTTACTGTTTAAATTTATGCAAAAGTCTTGCAGAATGAAGAGTTCTTCTGAGGGCATTCCCATAAAATTTAAGGCATGGCTTAGGAACTTCCATATAATCGCCTGTTTGGTCCGTTACTGGATACAGACTGCTTCTCTCTTCGACTGGGGAGTGGAGTAAGGTTCTCCAAAGACAACATTGTGGACATCCCTGGGTTAAACTGTTTCCTTATCCCTCCACTTGCAACTCTCACCTTGGCCATGATTTCTAAGTCAGTGATTATGTGTCAGATTTGAACACAAACCAATAGGACATTGGCACACCCAGGGCTGGTGTGGAACACAAATGGTGAAAGCGTTCCGTCCACATAAATACACTAAAAGACACTAACAGAATCGGCACTTTTCCGAGCACCGGATTGTACTTAAGAGTAAGTGGAGAAGATATGTGTTCGCTATCGAGAGTTCAATGCAAATGTATGTTTTAACGCACCCTAAAATAACTCCAAAACTTGGTATTAAGTTCAACATCTTCCAAAGATGGGACACGAAATTTTTAACAAAACAAAGAGCATCCTGCTTGTGGTACTTTGTAATGGTGTCTCAAGTATCTTGGTCTTTCATGAGTTTGCTGCTGCCGGCTGCTGTAGTTATGAACTATGATAAATAAAACTGGGATTTTAATGTACTATGGGGAAAGTATGTAATATCAAATATAATTTACTTAGTTACAACACTCAAATAATTTATACATTGCTTTTTAGCACAGTGACCAATTATTTACCTATTTCTTAATGTTTTCTGTGGGAGTTTGTCACTGAGAATATTTTTATAGACTTTCTGCGTCATATAATGTAACTGGGGCAAACTTTAGGAAAAGAATTTCTCCTGGAGAAATGCCCTTGGGTGGATCAACATCATGTCCATTTTGAGCTTGGCATACATAATGAAATGATTTCTCTTCATATTTTGCCTTTTGCTTAATACTTTTGCACCAGTTTCTCCATACACAGCACTTGCAATTTCGATGGCAGCAATACAGTTTCGACGTTTCTAAACGTTTGATGCTTTCTGGAAGCCAACTGAAGTTGCTTCTGATGCAGGCAGCTGTTAAAGACAGCCTGGGGTTCACAAATAGATGCAGCACTTTCAGGACCAGGAGAATCTACAAGTCTTTATATCACCTAGATGGTCACTATAGAAATTTGGCCACAGAACATTTGATCCATCACTAACAAACCTCGCAAGAGCTGAATGATTCGTAAAGTCCAGTTCTTTACAGTAGACCAAACATGGTTTCGAGGTGCTGTCAGGTATATATATATACAAATAGGAAATTGGTAAAATATTTAATTTTATGTTATATCACCAAAATTTGTAATATCCTCACAAATACGTAAAATGAAATTCAGTTATATTAAGCCCAACAAAGTGCTTTGTAAACATATCACTTTTACCAGCATATAAATAGCAAGGAAAAGTACGTAATTACATAGAAATGCGAACTCTAATGATAACCTTTTCTCAGGGTGTGCGCGGGTTGTGTGAGGATAAAATTTAATGAAGGCTATTAACTGTGCTATTGTAGCGAGTTGCCGACTGTTTGAGGTTGAAGAATTGAACTGTTTTTGAATCTTAGCTCTAGAAAGCTATTGAAGTATTAGGTATATTTTCTAACCTTTGACGGATTAAAATAACTGTTTCCGTAATATGAAAAACCTAAGTTGCCATGAGTTACTGAAATACTAAACGGAGAACTCTTCCGGCGACTATAGCGCGGTCTTCAGGCGCTAAGTACTGCAGATAATCGATCACAGTAAAACAGTTCTGTAAGCTTATAGAAAACAAAGGAAAAACCCCGGGTTTTAGACGTACTCGTCCTTATACCAACTTAAGTCTCGCCTACATCATGGCACCCCCAGCGAAGTTCTTATATTACACGTTGTCAAATCTTAAATTTCTTGCTCGTATCTATAACACTATTTTTAATCTGTGACTTGCTAAATTGTAAGAATTCTGTTCCCTCCATTTTTCGAACTGCCCTACATATATTTTGCAATTCTCTCAGGTTTTTTAACATAACTGAGTTCCAGGTATTGAACGATACACTGACACAACAAAATTTAATGTCGGGTGGCTTAGTACAATGTTCAATCATAGGCTTCCGGTGTTGTATAGTTAAAAGACGCTATAATAAGGGCGATATAAATATCATTTGCGGCCAAAACATTTATTTGCACAACAAGAAAGAAAATAGTAACGCCCATATATCAGCCGCCATTAAGCTTTATGTCTGCCATAATTGCCTTTTGCTCAACTCTTAAATTGTCCTACCAATGTCTTGTTTTCAGGACAAAATTTCCCTATCATTTTTATTAAATTATTTATGTGTTTCAACAGAGGGCTTGGCTTAACAAATGTTTAGTGTCTATAGTATCAGAAACACCGTTGCAGATTTTGTAGGAGTATTTTGTTGCAGAGAAAGTCATATGAGTATAACAAACTACAATTTTTTCCTAGCTAATTTTAGTGTATTGGTTCAGCGGATAGGACCTGCATGATTTTCTCTAAATTTTATTTGGGTGTAAAGTGTGGTGCGGTGTGGCCCAGGAAATGATTGCTCCATCAGTGGTTGGGATCTGTAATTAAGATCCGTAAATCTTAGCTTATAAAACACGATAAGTGACCTTTTCAGATTTACTGCCCGGCCTCTTGAAACCGATTATTGCTGCCTCCCTTTTCTGATTACTGCTTTGGCAAATGTTCTTACAAAACTTCTGTAAGTTCCAATAGCTCCCTTTCCACCTATATTCCCAGAAAGCCCCAACTTACATATTGCATTTGTTTCTCTAAAATTACGTCACCGAACCAGAAAGCTCGGCGGTAACGTTCAAGACAGTGGTTCTTTGGCTATTTCCAGAAAATTCACGATAAACTTTTCTTTTGTCATGCAAATATCTTAAAAAAACTGTTTTTAATCACAATCACCATTTTTAACAAAATAAAAAATTTCGGAATTTGTCCATCTAAAGGATAGTTTCGATTGGGGGGGGGGGGGGGTTGGATTTTCTTACCCACAGAACTTTCCCTTGCACAAACTATCTTTGCAAACCTTATTCCTTAACTTCATGTTAAATGAGATGAACATCTGCAGAAATTGCTTGGTTACATATTCCTTGTACGAGCAATGGGGATAGAGGAATTTACGCCAATAAAGTCTTTTAAGACCTGGTCGCTATGTGATAGTTTTGAATCCTTTGCATGTCCGAGACATAACGAAGGAATGATTTCTCATTGGTAAAAGTGTGTTGGAAATGCAAGCATGTAACAAGGAATATCTCTGAAATGGTTCTCTTCACAAGAAAGCTGTATTTTAATAATACATAAATTTTCGTGCCATCTTACGGTTTATTAATTACATAAAAGTAATCCACAATGAAGGATTTCAGAGGACATTCCCAGAAAAATTAGGATATACATTTCATTTGTCATGAAAATATTTTCAAACGTAGTAGGTATTTTTATCAAAATAGTTGGAACAATTTTTGACAAAATCAGAATTTTCGTAAAATATTCCATGTAAAATGTAGTCTGAAATGGGGGGATTTTCTTGAAAATCTTCGTGTCACATTTTTATACCACGCTTTGGTATTTGGATTATATTTTGCTTTGTCTACTGATAAGTAGAAGGAAGTCTTATATTGCACCCAAAAATTCGATGTCGAAATTTCACCGGAAATGTATGTTTTGAGACCCCCTGAATCCAAAAAAAAACATTTTTAGAAAAAGGTCCGTGTGTGTCTGTGTATCTGTCAGTCTGTGTCTGTGGACAGCAAAACTCAAAAACGAAAAGTCGCTTAAAAACCAAAGTTGGTATTTAAGTTTAATGTCTTTCAAGGATGCGACACGAAGAAGATTTTGAATTAAATAGCCTCACCCTAAACTACCCTTTACATGCAAAATTTTTTGAAAATTTTGATTTTCTTGAAAATGGTTCTAACGACTTTGATTAAAATGTCATATGTTTGAGATATTTATATGACAAATAAAATGTCTATTATGAATTTTCTGGCTATAGCCTATGTAGTCCTATTTGCTTTGGATGACTTTCGAATAACTTGTAAATTGTAAAAGATTCACAAAATCTTACTATGCAAAACAATGTAGATCTGGCTAAAACACAGAATTTATGTCAAATTAATTTTTTTATAGAGTGAACCATTTCGGAGATATTCCATGTTATTTGTGTCAGTTTCGGAAAACTTACTTTCGTGAAATGGAACATTGTTGTTCATTGTTTATATGTTAAGCCTGCAAAGAGAACGCGATTTCAAAGCTTTAAAGGACTTGACTATCGCTCAAAGCCTACTGTATTCTAATATTCCTCTTGTGCCTACAAGGAAATAAGCAATGAGATAATTTGTACAAAAGTTTATCTCAACTAACACGAAGAAGATAGAGGAATAAGAGTTTGTAAGAATGGTTAGTACAAGAGTAGAAAAAGTCACATTAGATTTTTATGAGCGCAGACGTCAAACATGTTTGCTAGATTAGAAAGGTAAAAATCTGGAATAGTTTGAGAAGACACACTTCAATCAAAGGGAAGTACATATTTACCTAAGAAATTTCGGAAATGGAAAACTCACAGAAATGTTCTGCCTTTCTTTCTTGTAATCCTACGTAGACTTGTTTGAGAAATGAATGAAGGCGTCGTTATTCTAGTGAATAATTTCGCAGAGTGCTGCTGACGGCTCAGGAACATTCGAGGAACTCTGTATCTTCCCACATTCATTACCGCCCGATCTCTTATCAGCGTGTACAAGTGATCATTACCCGCCTGTTCCCGAAACAAGATTGCGTGGCCAAGCTTACCAACCGAGTAAGTCCGTTAGCCGACGATGACTGACCCCTTTTCGTTTATAGGGCCAACCAAGATTCATTTCTCAGAAATTGGAGCGACGGGCTCAGATTCTGATGGCGCCAACGGGATTTCTGAGGGCCATTTCATCTTTCCCAGTACCGCCCGTCCTATTTCTTCCCTTTCTTTTAAATACCGTTATTTGAGCTGAGTGCTTTACGATGGGCATTTCATTCCAACTACGAAGAAATCTGATTCACAAACTCTTTTGATTGTACCAGAACCGTATATCTACTGATAAAACATTCTCATTAATTAAATTCACAACACATTTTTTTACACAACGAATAAGTTCCTTTTGACGAAAGTTTAAGTATTCCACAACTCACAAAAATAACGAGGAATATCTCCGAAATGGTTCACACTACAAAAAATTTATTCAGACATAAATTGTGTGTTTTAGCAAGATCTACATTATTGTATAGTAAGATTTTGTCTATCTCTTACGCTTTACGAGTTATTCAAAAGTCATCCAGAGTAAACAGGCTATAGTCACAAAATTCAAAATATACATTTCGTTTGTCATTTAAATATCTTAAACATATGACATTTTAATCAAAATCGTTAGTCATTTTCAGGAAAATGAAAATTTTCGAAACGTTTTCCATGTAAATAGTTTAGGGTGGGGCTATTTTGTTAAAAGTCTTGGTGTCGCATCCTTGAAACACATTAAACTTAAATACCAACTATGGTTTTTAACCAACTTTTCGTTTTTGAGTTATGCTGTCCACACACACACACACACACACACACACACACACACACACACACACACACACACACACACACAGATCTTTTTCTAAAAATACTTCTTTGGATTCAGGGGGTCTCTAAACATATACTTCCGGTGAAATCTCGACATCGAATTTTTGGGTGGAATACAATACCTCCACTAATTACTAGTAGAGAAAGAAAAAAGTGTAAGTATTGGAAAATTAAAACTAATAATGAGTATTTCAAATAGTTCACTACACATGCACGCACGCACACACCCTTGCGCGCGCACACACATAGATAAGTGGCTGGACATAAATTGCATGTTTTAATGATAGCTACATCGCAGTACGATTTTGTCTATGTCTTACGGTTTACCAGTTATGCAAAAGTCATTCAGAATGAAGAGGAATTTAGAGGTTATTCCCAAACAATTCTTCTTCACTTCATGGCGCGGGCAGAAGATATACATTTCATTGTCATGGAAATATTGTGACAAATTACAAAATAGTTACTTACTTCTGTCACTTTATTTCCCCTTAACTTGAATAACAACACCGCGGTCCTCTTTTTTGACGTTTGCACAGTTTACAACTCACAGCTCTTCTGTCCGATCGCAACTTTCACACACACTTCACTAAACTCTGTTTCACAAACTGCTTCCGACCATACACTCACTTAGACTTAATCAAAAACTGCTTTCAGCACTTGAAAACTCGCTTCTCTCAAAACAGCGTCCATTTACATAGCCTAGAATACCACGGAAATCCAACTTTTCATAGACAACCCCGACACGTGAGCGGTTTCTCGAATAGTCTGGAAACGTTTAGTTCTGCCGCGCTCATTGTTCTTGTTCATTTCCTGTTCATTTGTTGGGAAAGGATACTGTTTGTTTCAGCTTTATTATACAAAAGCACTGTTTCTGTTCACAGAAACACGCACGGACACTCGCACACATCCGGGCCTCTTTCTAAAACTGGCTTTTCGGATTCAAGGGATCTCAAAAGTCCATAACGATATCAAATTTTTGATTGGAATGCAATACTTTCTCTTCTGTACTTGGTAAGAAAATGGAAATCTACCTCTGTACATGACGTCAGCTATGTCAAGGTGATGCAAACTAGAATATAAGACATTGTTATTTTTACTGTTAATACTTTAGCATTAGCCTTGGTTTATTTATACTAATTTACTTGTACCTAGCATTTTGTGCTCGCTTCCCTCAGACATTGTGAATCTTTCGTGGAATAGTTAGCGCCAGCGGTCTCATAGTTCTACTGAGCAGGTCATAATTTCCTGGTAACATATGGAATAATTACATGTTTGGCTTGATAAATTCAAGATCCCTCTATTTATTATTGTTATTAAGGACCTCAGCGCTAGTTAATGGAACTGTTCTTTTCACACTTGGCAAATTTCCAAGGAAACGCCTGCTGGGCTTTTGTTGACTGCAATAACAATCTTACAACTAAACCAAGTAAAACAAAACTTATGTGTTGCACTCACACCATGTGACTTTCTCTACTCCTGTACTAACCATTCTTACAAACTCTTATTCCTATATCTTCTTCCTGTTAATTGAAATAAACATTTGTACAAATTATCTTATTGCTCATTTCCTTGTAGGCTTGGTGCGATAATCAAATCTTTTAAAGCTTTGAGATCCCGTTCTCTTTGCACGCTTAACATATAAAAAATGAACAACGATGTTCCATTTAACGAAAGCTTCAAGTTTTTCGAAACTCACACGCATAAAGAATATCTCCGAAATGGTTCACTCTACAAAAAATTATTCAGACATAAATTGTGTATTTTAGCAACATCTAAATTTCTTGTAAAGTAAGATTTGGTCTATCTCTTACGATTTACGAGTTATGCAAAAGTCATCCAGAGTAAATACGACTACACGGGCTATAGCAGAAAATTCAAGATATACATTTCATTTGTCATAAAAATATCTCAAACATATGACATTTTAACCAAAATCATTAGAACCATTTTCAAGAAGATCCAAATTTTCGAAAAATTTTCCTTGTAAAGGGTAGTTTAGAGTGGGGCTATTTTCTTCAAAATCTTCGTGTCGCATCCTTGAAAGACATTAAACCGACTTTTCGTTTTTGAGTTATGCTGTCCACAGACTGACAGACACACATACACACACACGGACCTTTTTCTAAATTTTTTTTTTTTTTTGATTCAGGAGGTCTTAAAACATATATTTCCGGTGAAATCTCGACATCGAATTTTTTGGTGGAATACAATACTTCCTTGTACTTACCAGTAGAGAAAGTAAAAATCGAAAGCACTCAGACGAATACTGTTTTGTTTTTTAAATTTTCATAGATATATTGCTTTAGGTGTATTAAACTTTTAAACCTCCAAAGAAACGCAGGGATATTGGGCAAGTGCAGCCCACTAGGTGTAAAAGGGATAATTCGTCAATCGGCGGGCAACTCCGCGTATTTCAGCTAGTTTCTTTATAAAATTATGAATATTAATAAATAATTAAACCCCGGCGCAAGACCCCATGAAGGTCCAAGGCCTACCGCGCAGCCGCTGCGTTCCCTACCTCTTCCCACTACAGGTGCCATTGGTAGGGTGCAGTACTGGAGGAACCCTCTGGCCATTTATGCCGTCTTCACGATCTGGGGTCGCTACTTTAGGCCCACAATTGATTCCCCCGGGACCTAAGGAGGCTGAGTGCCCCCCGTGCTAGACCTCCCAGCGGGGGAAAAAGTCTCCATGCTGGTACCGGGGATCGAACCCGGGTTCTCCGCTACAGAGGCAAGCGTGCTACCAACTGCGCTACGAGGCCGTCAAAATTATTAATATTACTAGTAAATAAGTGTAGGTATTCAAATAACGTAACGTGAGGGAGTTGGAGCCGAAGTGCAAGATACTGGTTTGTGGCTGATTCACGTGGTCTATGACCCCAGGAGGAGGAGGTCACACGCGAGGTTGTGGTGCATAGCAGCATCAGTTAATGTGATTGCTTCTAGGCGACGTCTGCAATTACCACAGCCTCACTCACAACTTGCTCTTTTTTCGGAGCATCAAAAGCCATGCTTTATATTATGTTCTACCGGATACAATTATCCTGCGCCGAGACGGCAGCTCGGCTTCATCCTATTGACTCCGTGGCGGCCTTTCAACTTAACAACCTTCATTTTCCTCTGTCCTTCTCCAGACAAGCTTAAATGTACATAAACAAATATCTGCTGTTGCATTAACATGACTTCCTCTACCCTTCCACCAAGGTCATACTGAAATTCACGAGAAACAATTTTTTTTTTTAAAATTTCAGTTTTTATTGTTTTCTCTGCCTCGTATAGTAAGTACTGAATTCCACACTTAACATAAAAAATGAACAACGATGTTCCATTTCACGAAAGTGTTAAGTTTTCAGAAACTCACACACATAACAAGCAATATCTCACTCTACAAGAAAATTTATTCCGACATAAATTGTGTATTTTAGTCAGATCTACATTTTTGTATAGTATGATTTGGTCTATCTCTAACGGTTTACCAGTTATGCAAAAGTCGTCCAGAGTAGATACGACTACAGGGGCTATAGTCAGAAAATTCAGGATATACATTTCATTTGTCATAAAAATATCTCAAACATATGACATTTTAATCAAAATCGTTAGAGCCGTTTTCAAGAAAATCAAAATTCTCTATAAATTTTCCATGTAAGGTATAATTTAGGGTGGAGCAATTTTCTTAAAGTTAAATACCAACTTTGGTGTTTAACGACTTTTCCTTTTTGAGCTGTCCACAGACAGACAATCTGAGAGGCCGACATAGAGACAGATACACACACACGGACCTTTTTTTAAAATCCTTTTTTAGGATTCAGGTGGCCTAAAAACAAATATTTCCCGTGAAATCACATCAAATTTTTGGGTCAATTACAATAGTAAAGAAAGTGAAAAATAAAGAAATATTATAAAAAAGTATTTAACCTCTGCATCTTTCAAGGATAGACATGAAGATTTTCAAGAAAATCGTACCATCCCAGACTAGCCTTTATATGGAAATTGTCCCAAAAATTGTGATTTTTCTAGAATTGCTTGAACGATTTTATTAAACATAACACACGTTTATGATATTATTATTGAGAATGAAATGGTTTGTAATTTTTTGGGAATGCCCAGAGAACCCCTCTGCAGTCTGACTTTTACATAACTTGTAAACCGTAACAGATAGACAAAATCTTACTGCACAAAAAGCGTAGAACATACAACGAATGTCTAACCCAGCTT
Source organism: Tenodera sinensis (assembly GCA_030765045.1). Taxonomy (NCBI): domain Eukaryota; kingdom Metazoa; phylum Arthropoda; class Insecta; order Mantodea; family Mantidae; genus Tenodera; species Tenodera sinensis. Next base: position 37,611,377 of record CM060974.1, read on the forward strand.
TTGTTTTCTCTATCACATATACTAAGTTGTAAAAGCATTGTATTCGACTGAAAATTTTGCTGTCGAGATTTCACCGCAAATATATGTTTGAGGCCCACTGAATAAAGAAAAAGCATTTTTAGAAAAAGGTCCGTATGTGCGCGCGCGCGTGTGTCTGTCCGAACAATGTAAGTTAAAAGCCAAAAGTCGGTTAAAAATCAAAATTGGTATTTAAGTTTAATATCCTGCAAGGATGCGACACGAAGATTTTTAAGGAAATTCCTCCTTCCTAAACTACCCTTTATACGGTAACTTTTTGAAAATTTTTGTCTCTCTCAAAATAGCTCTAGCAACTTTGATTAAAATGTCATGTTTAAGATATTTATATGGCAAATGCAACGTATATTTTGAATTTTCTGGCTATGACCATGCAGTCCTGTTTATTCTGAATGACTTTTGCATAACTGTTAAATCGTAAGAGATAGACCAAATCTTACTATACAAAGAATGTATATCTTGCCAAGACACACAATTTGTTAATATTTATTGTATTTGTATAGTGAACCACTTCGGAGATATTCCTTGTTATTTGTGGACTTATATAATACTCATACGTTTCTCAAATGGAAGGTCGTTATTCACTTTTTTCTTTCTTGGTCGTGCAAAGAGACCGGCATTTTAGAGCCTTTGTATGGCGACCAACTTTAAAATGTTTGACTATCACTCAAAGTCTACTGTATTCCCATATTCTCCTTGCACCTACAAGGAAATTAGCAATAAGGTAATTTTTGCAAATGTTTATCTCAACTAACACGAAGAGGATATAGGAATAAGAGTTAGTAAGAATGGTTAGTACAAGAGTAGAAAAAGTCATATGAGTGCAAATTATAATTTTTTGACAAACCGCGTAAGTACATCATGTTATCTACAGATTTTTGTCACTTTTTAACATAACCTCTATTTCTTTGCACACATTTTCCCTATTCGATGTGTTTATTGGTTTTCCTCTTTGTATAAGTTTTCCTGTGAACCAATGATATAGTTTACTACCTGATAGCAGTAACTGCGCCGCGAAATAAATAACGCCTATCCTATAGAATCTCGGTTTTGCTTCACACCTCAATGCGTGACCTACTGGCCTTCGTAGTGTGAGGTTATTGAGCTTGCAATTGTTGGAACTCGGTACCGGTACAGCATTCGTTATCACGAGACCGTTATAACTCCTGTGCCCTGCCTATTTAGAGTACTAACCAACTTGAAGACATACTACTCTTAATAACTAAAATTATAAGTACAGAAATGAAACAAATATTGATGTAATATTGTTTGTTACACTGTCCTTATCAATATTGCAGTTTTATCTCTAACACCCTGTATAATGTAGAACAGGGAAAGTTATGTGCTCTCGTCATTGTTTGCTGCATGCCTACATAATTCCATCAATGCTTTACTGGTGAACAGTCGCACATAAAATGTTTTTATATGCACAGATAAAGTCATAACGTAAGCTGGAAGATTTTAAAGGTTAGATGTTATAAAAGGTGGAGTTTATAAATCAGCGTGAACTGGCGTTTTATATACAGGCAGTAAAACTGCAATATAAGTACACATTTACTGCAGCAGCACCGTGCCCTGTGCATTCAGCTGAGGTCTTGTCCACTACAGCTATAAAGAGAAACAAGCCCACCAACTTGCACTTCTTAAATGTAACAAAAGAAAATAATAATTATAACAACCATACAAAGTGGAATTACAAACTTGACTGCCTTTTTATCGTTTTCTAAGGCATTTAAGGCGGCCTATGTGGGCAATATGCAGCTCATAATATTTTGAACGAAATTAAGGTGCCGAGATTTCACCGGAAATATGTTTTTAAGCCCCCTGAATCCATAAAAATGCATATTCAGAAAAAGGTTCGTGTGTGTCTGTGTGTGTTTCGGTTAAAAACCAAAGTACCTAGCTATTTAAGTTTAATGTATTTCAAGGATACGACACGAATATTTTGAAGAAAATAGCCCCACCCTAAACTACCCTTTACATGGAAAATGTTTCGAAAATATTGATTTCCTTGAAAATAGCTCTATTGTTTTTGATTAAAATGCCGTATGTTTGAGATATTTTTATGACAAATGAAATGTATATCTTGATTTTTTTGGCTTTGGCCCATGAAGTCCTGGATGACTTTTGCCTAACTGGTAAACCGTAAGACATAGACCAAAACTTCCTGTACAAAAAATATAGATCTTATTAAAACACACAATTTATGTCTGAATAATTTGTTTTGTAGAGTGAACAATTTCGGAGATATTCATCGTTATTTGTGTAAGTTTTGGAGAAATTATATTTCTGCCAAATGAAATATCGCTATTCATGTTTATAACTTAACCGTGCAAAGGGAACGGAATTTGAAAGCTTTAAAATAGTTGTCTGTCGCCCAAAGTCTACTGTATTCTCATATTGCCGTTGTACCTACAAGGAAATAAGTAGTAAGGTGACTTTTGTTGATGTTTATCTAAACTGCCACGAATTTCTTAATACGGATGTGATTTCTCCATGTTTTGAGTTACCGATGGACACATGTGTTGGAAATGGAAAAAGTCTTACTCTTTCAAGCTTAACCTATTCCAAATAGAATTACCTATTTCATAAATAATTTCAACTTACAAATGTCACTGCGGGCCGCATACGATGGGCTCGAGGACCCCAAGTGGCTCTCGAGCCGCGGACTGGATACCCGTGCTGTAGACATTTCTTTTCAATATTTCTCGAAATTAAAACATTCAACGTCTTTACCTTTTTTCATTGCCAAGGAGGTACACATCTCCCTCATGCATCCTTTTAAAGTTTATTAGACAGGAAATTATGTGAACCAACAGCTATGGTCTTAGCATAAATTTTGTAGAAGCTATAGAATTCGAAAGAAGGCATTACAATAGCTACTGTGCACGAGGGTTAATCAAAAAGTAAGTTGCACTTGCTCGCTACAAGAGCACACTGTGTGTCGTGACGGTGGCCAATGTGTAGCAAGCTACAGTAACTGCTGACACATCCGATAGGTAGGGTGGTGTGGTATCCCGTCGTGTTGTGTGAGCAGAGCAGGCCTGGCTCAGTGGCATGCCAACTGGCATGCCCCACTCCAAATTGGAGTTGCGTGCTACAATCAGATTTCTGTAGGCTAAACAGCCCAGTTACATGAACTTTCATTGTGAAATCACTGCTGTTTATTGTGGGCATCCAATTTTTCACCGCAACACCTCACACGGCCCACCAAACGTCGGAACTGCTACAGTGGGAGGTAAGGCAACATCCCCCATACAGTTCAGACTTAGCGTCATGCGATTACTATGTGTTTAGTAAGGTGAAAAAGGATCTTGGTGGACGACAATTCCGAAACGTTGAGGAGGTGAAGGCAGCTGTATCCAGCAGGTGGTTACACAGCATTGGAGGTGATCTCTACAGATCCGGAATCGAAAAGTTGGTTGCCCGATTCGATAAATGTTTACAGTCTCTTGGGGACTATGTGGAAAAGTGAACTTACATTGTATGGTGCCATAGCTGTGTTGCCTATGTGTATGTATGTGGTTTAATAAATGGCCATAACTTGAAAGTGCAACTTACTTTTTGATTAGCCCTCGTACGTGGCAGAGAAAATAAAAATAGAAGCGACTAGCAAGAAATATCCCGATAATGGCTGTCTCCACAAAGACCTTTGACATGAACTGTGTGTTTTAACGAACTGTAATTGTATTGTATAGTAACATTTGGTGTATTCTTACAGTTTACCAGTTATGCAAAAGTGAATCATAATGAAGAGGGTTACAGAGACTGTAAATTTCTTAGACTTCGAACTTGTGCCAAAGCTTTCATCAAAAGGGTATGTTAATAAAGCATGCAGTAACCTGTCTGGAACTATTTATGTTTTCATAATTGAAATCTTATATGCACCAGAATTATTTATTATGCGTTATTTCAACCATGTAGTGTGTGGGATTAATTTATGAGGCAGTGGCCCACATGTTGAGAACCTTGTGCCAAAGAAAAGACTGCTGAACATTGCAAGTCAGTTGTTTATGTAATTAAATATTTAGGGTTTATCGTAAATTATAGAAATTCTGCCCTGATATGGTGGACAGTTGTATATTATGACGTCAAAGGTCTAGTGCTAAATTGGGTGGTGAACTGGTGGTTTGTATTTGTTCTAGTAAACAAATACAGGGCGTCCAAAATTAAAACTACCTAGCTTGACATTCGTAAAAGTTACATGCAGCCAGTTTACACTAAAATGTCCAGTAGATATGGGGAAGAGGGGTGACAGGAGTGCAATCGAGTATTGATCCTCTGCACTTACCCCATCACCATATGCAGACCACTTCCCTTTTCCGGTTCTGTTTGTTTACGAATACACACGTATTTATAAACAAGGCAAGCTTCAAGGCGTGCAATGGTGGAACCGAATAGAAACGTGATGTATTAGTTTTCTAATTACGTTACGTACATTTTCAAACATAAAGCTCTATTTGTACTAGGAATAGAAATGTATTTGTGTTATAATACGGTTTTGAAGTATCTTTTTACCTTGTTATGCGAGTGACACAATTTGAGGGACTGGCCAGTTCTCTGAGATAGGTATGTAACAGAGGGAGGGGTTGGCTTGGCAACTAACCGATGTGTAGAAAGGTGGAAGAGGTTAAGACTAAGATGCAGGAGAAGTGACACATTGTGTCAGTTCTCCCCAACTATCACGTAGAGAAACTCATCAGATTGTCTTGAAATTGACAAACGTGTGTACCTCATTGTTTTCCAAAACGATCCTTTCACCCAGAAAGGACTTCAGTCGCGTTATTGGGTAGCAGATTTAAATTTTTTCGATTGCAGTTCACAATTATTCAGTGACAAAATGTTTGATACAGATTAACCAGGCGAGAAGTTACTGGACCTGCTTTCTTTATGGAAAACATAGTCAATGATGTTGCATATCTCCACATGCTTGAATATTTCCTTCTGCCCCAGATTCCATACGGATATAGCTTCCAGCAAGCTGGAGCTCCTTATCATTATTGGGTACTAGTCGTCGAAGCTTTAAACCAGGGGTGTACAGGTAGTGCCGGAGTGACCTTAGTGCTCGCACTGAAGGCGAGTTCAGTGTGTGACGCCACTGCGCTCTGTACTCCTTTCGCATGGAAAGAGAAGATATCTTGAGAGTGCGGGATGCAGTAAACATATCTGGTGTTAATAACACAACTAATGTTTTGGATGTTATAATATTAATATGACTATTTTAATTACACAGTTCGTCACAGATTATAAACAATTACATTTTGGTTCTATGATGTGAGGAAATGTAACAATTCTGGTTTACGTGAGGGAAAGTCGTGTTATAAAGTACTGTAATTTTCTCTCCACATTAGGAGAGAGTTATAAAGAACAAAATTATGTGTATATTTTCCGACAATTCCTTTAACTAGTTTATCAGTGTTAAGACGTAATGTGTGGAAAATTTGTAATCGAAGACTGAATATTAGGTTGTGATCTGACAAGTTACTTGGGGGTTTGGACTTGGCTGATTTCATAATAGAACCAGACAGAAACACTGGCTGCTCCGTTTTGCTTGTACTGGCCATGTTATTGTCATCGAGAATGCAACACCTTCCCCCATTGTTTTGGATGTTTTCATTAAGACACGAGAGTGTATGGAATGTTACATTCACTCACTCACAGGAAACAGTCATGGTTTATCAAGAATTTCAGTATAGCCACTCTCTGGGGACACGTGCGAGGCAATAACGTGAAGTCTCCACACTTTTCATACCTTATCTAACATGAAGTTAAATGAAACAGTTTTCAATAATCGCAAGCTGACAATTTAAAAGTGTCGAAGGTTTATCCTAAAATATTAGACATTCTTCCATACCGTACAGTATCGAAGTATCAATGATAACGAGGTCCCATCCCTAATTATTTTTCTGTCTCTATACTTTTTACTTTCTCTACCACGTACAGTAGGCAGTGGAGGTATTGTATTCCACCGAAAAATTCCCAAAATTGGACGTCGAGATTTCACAGAAAATATGTTTTGAGCCCCCTGGGTCCAAATAAAGTATTTTTAGAAAAAGGTCCGTGTGTGTCTGTGCGTCTGTGGACATCATAACTCAAAAACGAAAAGTCGGTTAAAAACCAAAGTTGGTATTTAAATTTAATGTCTTTCAAGGATGCGACACGAAGATTTTGGAAAAAAAAGCCCCAGCCTAAACTACCCTTTACATGGAAAATTTTACGAAAATTTTGATTTGCTTGAAAATGGCTCTAATGATTTTGATTAAAATGTCATATGTTTGAGATATTTTGAAGACAAATGAAATGTATATCTTGAAATTTCTGGCTATAGCCCATGTAGTCGTATTTACTCTGGATGAATTTTGCATAACTGGTAAACCGTAACAGATAGACCAAATCATACTATACAAAAAATGTAGATCTTGCTAAAATACACAATTCATGTCTGAATAAATTTTCTTGTAGGGAAACAAAACTTGCGTGAATTGGAACATCGTTGTTCATTTTTTTTATACGTTAAGTGTGCAAAGAGAACAGAATCTCAAAGCTTTAAAAGATTTGACTATCGCACAACCGCAAAGCCTACTGTATTCTAATATTCCCCTTGTACCTACAAGGAAATAAGCAATAAGATAACTTGTACAAATGTTTATCTTAACAAGCACGAAGAAGATATAGGAATAATTATTTGTAAGAATGGTTAGTACAAGAGGAGACAAAGTCATGTGAGTGCAACGCATCATATTTTTATGTAGTAAAATAGTTAAAAAAAATACACAGAGTCGTTTGAGTTTTGAAAACTCCAAGCTCGGTCGGTCCCCTAAATACTTGCTATGAAGCTTGTGCGGTCGCCGGATGGTGAAAGTATACTTAGTAAATATTAATTACATCACGCCCCGAATGATGCAGAGCCGAGACGGACATTAACACCTTGTTGGGCGAACACGCCCTCTACACAATGGCATCTATTGTCGCCTCTCTGCCTGAATCAATTTACGTAAGCTGATCTTCGCGATATAATACTGGCTATAAACCCAGCCCATTAACTACAACTTTGCTGCGAAAATAAAACAATTTCAAGAAAATGTTTTTTCCTTTCGTTGTGATTCGAGGACGGGATACGTAGCTGGAGATTTATTTCTTTAAAAACAGGCCAATGTAAAGGACAGCGCTTTGACAACGAAGAGCAGTATAAGAATAATGGGATTGCTTATACCATGTAATGAGGGAAATGCTACTTGCTCTGTGTACACACACACACACCTAAGAAAAAGAGAAGAAAGTGTACTCCATCTAGACAGAGGCGGCTGGTGCAACACAAAATAGCCACACACAAATAAATCTGATGTTATATTTACACCAGACTTTCTAGTGACCCTATTATTTTCTACTTTGTCTACTGTGTACTCAGTGTAAATTGAATCCAAAAGGAGCATTTTTAGAAAAAGGTCCGTGTGTGTGTCTGTGTGTCAGTCTGTGGACAGCATAACTCAAAAACGAAAAATCGGTTGGAAACCAAAGTTGGTATTTAAGTTTAATGTTTTTCAAGGATGCGACACTAAGATTTTGCAGAAAATAGCCCCACCCTAAGCTACCCTTTACATGGAACATTTTTCGAAGATTTTGGTTTTCTTGAAAATGGCTCTAACGATTTTGATTAAAATGTCATATGTTCGAGATATTTTATGGCAAATGAAATATATATCTTGAATTTTCTGGCTATAGCCCCTGTAGTCGTATTTACTCTGGACGACTTTTGCATAACTGGTAAGCCGTTAGAGATAGACCAAATCATACTATACAAAAACTTAGATCTTGCTAAAATACACAACTTATGTCCGAATAAATTTTCTTTTAGGGTGAACCATTTCTCAAAGCTTTAAAAGATTTGACTATCGCACAAAGTCTACTGTATTTTAATATTCCCCTTGTACCTACAAGGAAATAAGTAATAAGATAATTTGTACAAATGTTTATCTTAACTAACACGAAGAAGATATAGGAGTAAGAGTTTGTATGAATGTTTGGTACAAGAGTAGAGAAAGTCATGTGAGTGCGACACATCAGATTTTTTAAAAATATATTTCACTTTGTTTATCTTACACTTATGTGCACTTAGTTTACTACTGGAGCTACCTCCGCTTGTATGGCACCCTGGCCTTTAGTTCTTCCGATTATGCTGTTATCGACTATTTCCTTTTCTGTATTTTCACTTACCTTTATCACATTTCATTCCCATTTTTACTTTCCCTATTGCGTATAGTACAGGGAGTATCGTGTACCACCCAAAAATTCTGTCTAGATTTCACCGGAAATATGTTTTGAGACCCCCTAAATCCAAAAACAAAAGTTTGAGGTCCGTGCGCGTGTGAGTGAATGTGTGTGTGTGTATGTGTGTGTGTTTGTGTGTATGGACATCATAACTCAAAACCGATAAGTTGGTTAAAAAGCAAAGTTGGCGAGGATGCGACAAGAAGATTTTGAAGAAAATTGCTTCACCCTAAACTATCCTTTACATGAAAAACTTTTCGAAAAAAAAAATGAAATGTATATTTTGAATTATCTTGCTATATCCTATGTATTTGTTTACTCTGGATGACTTTTGAATAACTCGTAAACCGTAAAAGATCTTAGTATACAAAAAAATGCAGATCTCGTTAAAACATGATTTATTGTCTAAATAATTGTTTTGTAGAGTGAACCATTTCGGAGATATTTTTTGTTATTTGTGTCAGTTTCGGAAAACTTGAGCTTTGGTCAGATGCAACGTCGTTGTTCATTTTGTATATGTTAACCGTACAAAGAGAGTGAAATTTAAAAGCTTTAAAAGATTTCACTATCGTTCAAAGCCTACTGTATTTTCATATTCTCCTTTTACTTACAAGAAGATAATATCATTTTTGTAAATGTTTATCACAACTAACACGAAGAAGATATAGGAAAAGACTAGTACAAGGGTAGAGAAAGTCATGTGAGTGCAACACATCAGATTTTTCATTTGTTTTCTGTAAAGGCTCGGCTGTATTTCTGATCTTACTTTCTTCTTTTGCTGTTAACATGCTTTTCACTTCTATGTTTCTCTCTGCCCTTTACATTCTGTCGCAAACTAAATACCCATCTTCTCTTTTTTGTTTACTGCAGTAATCTACCAACGGTTCTCTTCCCGAATTGCTTTTGACTTGGGTATAAAGTTGCAATGATTTCTTATTTTCTACAAAATTCCTGCGGGTTTATGTCTTCTACGAGTGTGTCAATCATTAGAGCAATTTTTGTGAAAATGAAATCCACATACAAAACTGCTAATAACAATGGTTAGTCTATAAATCAACAATAAAAATAAAACTCAACAATTACACCCTCACCAATGCATCGAAGAACTCGAATTCAAAGTTGCCAAATGAAATTTATGCGGAATTATTATAGTCACAGGTGGTACCAACCTTCGGCATAAAAGTTGTACCATTTTTCCAATTTTTTTTAAAAATTTTAACCTGTACAGTATAGTACCTTATAAGGTGAAAGAAAAGGCCCATAAACATATAAACATGTGTGTTATGATTTTTTGATAAAAGAAAAAATGTACGGGCTATTTTTGCCCTGTTTGGTCTTTCTAGCTAGGATTAAATAATCCTACCTCGTTCCACTAATTTCAAGAGTAAGGAGTGTGACGATAGGTGCTGTTCTCCGAGCGAGGTGATGTCTATGCTGAAGTGCAGTGTGTACTGCTACTGCAAGGGATAGGGGACGTCTTACGTTTAACTTCTTAGAGAGTAAACCGTCCGAAAGAAAGGGCTGCGTCGGACGTATTTTGTTACGCCGCTACGTCACAAAAGTGAAGTGGCAGTGAACTGTGGAACTAGTTCACACTAGTGAATTGACATAACGAGCTAAGAGAAATTTCGGCGAATACTGAACGATGTAGGTGACACTGATAAGCGACTGAAGTGATAGTTCCGAAAAACGGAAGAGGTTACAGTTTTTGTATTCCATCCAAAAATTCGATACTGATGTTTAACCGGAGATACATATTTTGAGACACTACTACCGAAGCTATGTCAGAAACAAGTTACTCTACGCATCTTTTAAGTAATTATTGTGGAATTGCGCATCCAATTTGGAACAACCATAGATTTTTTCGAAATTGGCTGATCAAAGAACAAAATGCCATTAGACATTTTTGTTCGTATTGCTTCTATGAAACACATATTAGAAGGAATGTAATAATTTCTCTTTCATCCTGTATATATAATAAAAAATAAAACAAAACATTCCCCTATTTCAGAAAAGTAAAAGGTTTTAAAACTCAAACAATAAAAATTTGATGTGTTGCACTCACATGACTTTCTCTACTCTTGTACTAACCATTTTTACAAACTCTTATTCCTATATCTTCTTTCTTGTTAGCTAAGACAAACATTTGTACAAATTATCTTATTGCTTCTTTCCTTGTTGGTGCAATGGGAATGTTAGAATATAGTAGGATTTGTGCGATAGTCAAATGTTTGAGATTCTGTTGTCTTTGCAAACTTGACATAAAAAAATGAACAGCGATGATCCATTTCACGAAAGTTCCAAGTTTTCCGAAACTCACACACATAACAAGGAATATCTCCGAAATGGTTCACCCTACAAGAAAATTTATTGAGACATAAATTGTGTATTTTAGCAAGATCTAAATTTTTTGTACAGTATGATTTGGTCTATCTCTAACGGTTTACCAGTTATGCAAAAGTCGTCCTGAGTAAATACGACTACAGGGGCTATAGCCAGAAAATTCAAGATATACATTTCATTTGTCATAAAAATATCTCAAACATATGACATTTTAATCAAAATCGTTAGAGCCATTTTCAAGAAAATCTAAATTTTCGAAAAATGTTCCATGTAAAGGGTAGTTTAGGGTGAGGCTATTTTCTTCAAAATCTTTGTATCGCATCCTTGAAAGACATTAAACTTAAATACCAACTTTGGTTTTTAACCGGCTTTTCGTTTTTGAGTTATGCTGTCCACAGACTGACACAGAGACACACACACACGGACCTTTTTCTAAAAATGCGTTTTTTTGTTGTTTTTTTTTTTTTTTTTTCTTTTTTGATTCAGGGGGCCTCAAAACATTTTTCCGGTGAAATCTCGGCATAGAATTTTTGGGTGGAATACAACACTTCCCCTACTTACCAGTAGAGAAAGTAAAAAGGAATGTTTCAGTGCATGTTTCCCTTATCGATATCGAATTTTATGTGAAATACAATACCTCTATTTACCATTTACAGATAGAGAAAGTAAAGCATAAAGAAAGGATGCTTATAAACCACACGTCTTCTGAAGTTCTGTATAGTAAATGTCATCGCTAAGACAGCAGCATATCCATATTTTATATAAGTTAGAAGTTTCGATTTAACCTAGCAAGAGAAGGAAAATTGCTCCCTGTCGTGTCATTGACTCTGCACATTACCTTGATTTGTAAGTAGGAGCAAGAAATTGTGAGAACATCTTGTAATTTGTAGAACGGCTTCTTTCAGCGGCACGCAACTCCCATAACTCCTAACTTTTATAGTCTATATACCGCACTTTCGCAGCCTTGGGATCACAACTTAAGTGCACATCACTCCTACTCAAATTTCAAATTAACTGCGTCATAATGACCCTCACCAACCTGCATTGTAAGTAGATGCCAGACAGGCCTCTCCCTTTAGTCTAACACTAGCTCTCCTTCATAACAATCATATCGTGGCTCTTACCACCATCACACTGAATATTCTTAGAAAGCCATGCTCCCAAAAACATATGAAAATTGTTTTCAAGAGGGCTGTAAGTAAAAATTTCACTCCGGCCGCAAGGCTAGTTCACTGATTATAAACATAAAAATCTGATGTATTGCACTCACATGACTTTCTCTACTGTTGTACTAAGCATTCTTACAAACTCTTATTCCTATATCTTCTTCGTGTTAGTTGAGATAAACATTTGTACAAATTATCTTATTGCTTATTTCCTTGTAGGTGCAAGGGGAATATTGGAATACAGTAGACTTTGACCGATAGTCAAATCTTTTAAAGCTGTGAGATACTGTTCTCTTTGCACGCTTAACATATAAAAATGAATAACGATGTTCCATTTGACAGAAGTATAGGTCCTCCAAAATTTTCACAAATAACAAGGAATAACTCCGAAATGGTTCACTCTACAGAAAAATTTCTTTGAACATAAATGAGTATTTTAGGAGATCTACATTTTTGGGCAGTAAAATTTGGTCTATCTGTTACGGTTTACCAGTTAAGCTAAAGTCATCCACAGTAAATAGGACTTCATGGGCTATAGCCACAAAATTCAAGATATACATTTCATTTGTAATAAAAATATGTAAAAAATATGACATTTTAATCAAAATCGTTAGAGCCATTTTCAAGAAAATCAAAGTTTTTGATACATTTTCCATGTAAAGGGTAGTTTAGGGTGAAGCAATTTTCTTTTCGTTTTTGAGTTATGCTGTACACAGATTGACAGACACACAGACACACACGGACCTTTTTCTAAAAATGCTTCTATTTGGATTCTGGGGGCCTCAAAAATATTTCAGGTGAAAACTCGACATCGTATTTTTGGGTGGAATACAATACTTCCCGTACTTTACTAAACGTAGTAGAGAAAGCAATAATGCATTAATTATGCTACTCTTTGCGGATAACATGATGTTAATACAAGACAGGATAAGCTGCAAATAAATATGTACAAATTACAAAAATTGATCCAGGATTATGGTTTAAGTATATCAGTTGAAAAATCAAAGGTCATTGCATTTATAGGAACGCAAATAAAAACATCAAAGATAGTGTTAAATAATAAAGTGTTAGAAGAGGTGGGAACTTTTAATTACTTGGGTTGTAATGTCACATTTAGAACAAACAACGAAGAAATAAGTAATAAAGTGAGTAACTTGCAAAATATTTGTGGAATAATAGCTCGTGCCTTGAAAAGGAAAACCCGAAAGGATACAAAATTAAAATTCTATAAGACAGTAGCAGATCCAGTTTTACTGTATGGATCGGAGACATGGACAATTAAAAAGAAAGATTGGAGGCAAATACAAGTGGCAGAAAAAATGTGCAAGGCAAGATCACATTAGAAATGAAGAAATAAGGATTTTCGTTAAAAGATAAAAGTAAACAGAGAAAAGTGGAAAGGTCATTTTCAAAGAATGGATCTCTCTCATATGTGAATTATCATTTAAAGATTTTATGTCACCCAAAAATTAATTTTGCTAGAGGACATTCCCGGGGTGTGATTTCTTACGATTTTGAGTCATTACTAATTCGTAAACAATGTCAAGATCAGCCCAGACATGCAGTTGGCGAAGAAGTTCAATCTAATTGGTGCAGTAAATTCAAAAGAAATCAGTTTTTTTTTTTTTTTTCCTTTCTCAATTACGTGTGGTTAGTAGGCGTAGTATTGTACTCCACCCAAAAATTTGATATCGAAATTTCACTGGAAACATATGCTTTGACTGCAAAAAAAGCTCTGTGTGTGTTGCGCGCATGCGCACGAGGTTACAACTGAAGCACGGCCGTTGCAATTCAAAGCAAACCATATTGTTAATTTAATAGTGGGTAGGATAATTAATATAATTTCCCGATGTTTTGTAGGGTTGCTATGATCAGGGGCCTCTTTCACATTGCGTACAGACCTTGTAAATTGTAACGTTAATCAAAATAAACATTTGCAGAAATGCTGTTACTAGAACTTTTCTTGAATATACAATACGAATTAAGGAAATTCAGTATGTGTAACTAATAGGGAAATCTTTTAAGTGCTGGGTGCTATGTGATTGTTTAGACATTCCATTCTCTTTGCACAACCAGGAAGGAAAGAAAAATATAAAGAATGAGGGTTTCGCATTTGAGAAAACTGAAATATTGGAAAATTTAAACTAATAACGAACATCTGTAAAATGGTTTACTCAAATATATATATTTGACGTAAGTTGTGTACTTTAACGAGTACAGTAAAATACGGACGACTTCAAAGACTACTCCCAGAAAATTCAAGATATGTGTTTCATTTGGTCTTAAACATGTGATATTTCATTCAAAATCGTTGATGTCAATTTTCGAAAATGTAGTTTGGGCGAGGGCGTTGTGTTGTATCTACACAGACTTTTCTACAAATGGTTCTTTTCTCTGACGTTTTTTATATTTTCTCTACTACCTATAAGTAGAGGAAGTATTGCATTCCATCCGAAAACTCTATGTCGGGATTTCACCAGAAACACACGTTTTCATTCTCGCTGAAACTTAAAAAAAATTATGAAGGGGTTCGCGTGGCTGTGTGTGTCCGTCTGTGAACAGAATAACTCAAAAACTACAAATTGGTTAAATATCAAATTTGGTATTTAAGTTAAGTTCAATATCTTCTAAAGATGCAACGCGAAGATTTTCAAAAAAATCCCTCTAGCTCAAACCTTACATTGAAGGTTTTGGGAACATTTTGATTTTCTCAAAAATGACTGACGATTTTGATTGAACTACTATACCTATTTTTAAGAGGTGGAATCAGGACTGAAAAATTCAATGCTATAGGGATTTGAACCATGGATCTTCCGCTTATCGAGCGGTTGCTTTAACCACTAAGCTACCAGGGCCAACTTGCCAGTACGACATTGATTCGTACTTCTTCCCGGTTAGACCACAAGGGAATCTCACATAAGAGATAAATATCCCAAGGGCGACTTACAATTGTAAGTGGTTCAAATCCCGGGTATGGCATTGAATCTTTCAGTCCAGATTCCACTCTTAAACATTGTCCATACACGGCTGGTGTTTAAAAACACCAGCAGTAAGCTTGTTGGCATAAATAAATAATAATTACCAAACGTATATTTAAGATATTTTATGATAAATGAAATTAATGTTCTTCCACACAATTATCTTGTGTAGGACAGGATTGGAAGGCGCAGTAAGAGCTGAGGAATTCCTTGCGGTTCAAATCCCGGGTGAATTTTTCAGTCTTACTCTACCCTTTCGAAATTTATGTCTTGAATTTTCTGAGAATATCCTCTGCACTTTGAGTAATTTTTGCATATCTAGTAAACCGTTAGAGATAGACATCTTAGTGCACAAAAAATGTAGATCTTGTTGAACCAAACAATTTATATACAGTTTATATACAAACAATTTATATTTGTTTCATTTTTTTTTTTTTTTTTTTTTTTTTTTTTTTTTGAGTGAGCCATTTGGGAGATATTCTTTATTATTTATCTGAATTTTGCAACACGCCTTTTTCAAATAGGTCATTTGAATGAAATTCAAAAGCTATCACATAGCGCCCTGCTGTTAGAACATCGGAGTATCGCTTGAGAAGTACTGTAATGCCCTATTTCCCTTGTACCTACAACAAAATGAGCAAAAAGATAATTTATACAAATGTTTATCTCGACTAACATGAAGTAGATAAAGAATTGTTTGTAAGAATGGTTAGTACAAGAATAGAGTTGTCTCTGATGAAATATAAGTATTGAATGTTTGGGTGGAATCCAATACTTGCTCTACTAACTATGGAGACGAGAGTCCTGGGTTTAGCCGTTTATTCACATTCAGCACACGGGGAGCTAGCTCAGGGTCATCAGTATACATCGACTCTCGTTGGAAACGTAGGTTATGTCTGTCTGTCGCCAAGGTCGTCCAGCACAGACTTTTACGCAAATAGAATAATTAATTCTGCAGTATCTAAAAGTCTCTTGCTGTCATTATCTCAGGAGTAAACCTTTCAGCATGCTTCCAGTGTCAGCTTTCATCACGAACAACGGGAAAATATACGTTTTCCGTTTGTCATGCAAAGCAACGGGCCATACACATAAACTTCTAAGAAAAGATTTCCTTCCATTTTCTTAAATTATGCTCCGTTAAGTATAAAAGCGAGTTGTTAATCCTTCTCTATTCATATTCATGAATGCATGATAAACTATTACATTTTTATCATGCCTCTAGTTTTGTATTGCCAAGAGTTACACAAAAAAATCACAAAAAATGAACAACTCTGTCTGTGAACAGCATAATTCAAAAACTAAAATGGTTAAATATCAAGCTTTATTGAAATAAATTCAACTTACAGTTGGTCCTTGTCAGAAATGCAGCAAGTGAGTAAGCCAGTAAACAGTTCCAGGTACACAGCGATATCTGAAGCAGGAGTAGTGCTTTTGTTCGTGCTTGCGATAGTTGTGCCAACGTTGGAATGTGCATTCACGCTAGATTAAAGCAGTCACTCAAAATGGTGGAACTTTAAGGTTATTTTTAGCTCATGCAGTATGCTTAGCTTACAAAACGTAAACGATATTTTCAACAGAAATACAGTAATAAGGGAAAAAATCTGGTGTGTTGCACTCACATGACTTTCTCTACTCTTGTACTAACCATTCTTATAAACTCTTATTCCTATATCTTCTTCGTTTTAAGATAAACATTTGTACAAATTATCTTATTGCTTATTTCGTTGTAGATGCAAGGGAAATATGGGAATACAGTAGGCTTTGAGCGATAGTCAAATCTTTTAAAGCTTTGAGATACCGTTCTCTTTGCACGATTAACATATAAAAAATGAACCACGATGTTCCATTTCACGATAGTTTTAAGTTTTCCGAAACTCACACACACAACAAGGAATATCTCTGAAGTGGTTCACCCTACAAGAAAATTTATTGACACATAAATTGTGTATTTTAGCAAGATCTGCATTTTTTGTATAGTATGATTTGGTCTATCTCTAACGGTTTACCAGTTGTGTAGAAGTCTTCCAGAGTAAATACGACTACAGGGGCTATAGCCAGAAAATTCAAGATATACATTTCATTTGCTATAAAAATATCTCAAACATGACATTATAATCAAAATCGTTAGAGCCATTTTCATGAAAATCAAAATTTTCGAAACATTTTCCATGTAAAGGGTAGTTTAGGGTGGGGCTATTTTCTTCAAAATATTCGCGACGCATCCTTGAAAGACATTTAACTTAAGTACCAAATTTGGTTTTTAATCGACTTTTCGTTTTTGAGTTATGCTGTCCACAGGCACACAGAGAGACACACAGACACACACACGGACCTCTTTCTAATTTTTTTTTTTTTTTTAAATTCAGGGGATCTCAAACATATATTTCCGGTGAAATTTCGACACCGAATTTTTGGTTGACCTCTGCGACACATTACTCACGATTAGTTCGTTTTGGAGCTAAAGAAATAAGCATATATGGTTGTCGCTCCACCAAACAGTTGAGTAGGCGATTCTAGTCAGGCGATTGCAATTCTTTCGAAAACTACAACGTTTAAATAAACATAGGGGTTTCCCAAGCCTGCAGTGAACAATGGAGCGCTAATTTCCATTGAAGTTCTTCTCTACAGAACTCTGAAATGTTCTTCGTTACCCAACAGATGGCCCGTAGTATAAAAGTGTAAATTCGATCCGTGGTGGGTCTCGAACCCGCAGCTCTGCGGTTATCGCCCCTCCCTTACAAGCGCGACCGGTATATGCCAAATGACCGGTAGGTACCACACGGCTGTTGTAAACCGGAAGTGGCCTCCCACAGCTGTTTGACAACTTAGCGAAATGCAGTTCGGTTAGGTCACTCGACAACTAATGCTTTGGGTGGAGCGATCATTCAAAAAGATTACAGCAGACGGTATATGAGAACGGCGATGGTGTCGACCTAGTCAATGTTGTTAAATTCATTCTCCTTATTCGAGATTCCGCACTCATAATTGGTTAGCTTAAGAAGAAAAATCTGATGTGACTTTCTCTGCTCTTATTCCTATATCTTCTTCGTGTTAGTTGAGATAAACATTTGTACAAATTATCTTATTGCTTATTTCCTTGTAGGTGCAAGGGGAATATTAGAATACAGTAGGCTTTGAGCGATAGTCAAATCTTTTAAAGCTTTGAGATTCCGTTTTCTTTGCACGCTTAACATATAAAAAATGAACAACGATTATCCATTTCACGAAAGTTTTAACTCACACACATTACAAGGAATATCTCCGAAATGGTTCACCGTACAATAAAATTCATTGAGACATAAATTGTGTATTTTAACAAGATCTACACTTTTTGTATAGTATGATTTGGTCTATCTCTAACGGTTTACCAGTTATGCAAAAGTTGTCCAGAGTAAATACGACTACAGGGGCTATAGCCAGAAAATTCAAGATATACATTTCATTTGTCTTAAAAAATATCTCAAACATATGACGTTTTAATCAGTAATCGTTAGAGCCATTTTCAAGAAAATCAAAATTTTCGAAAAATTTTCCATGTAAAGGGTGGGGCTATTTTCTTGAAAATCTTCGTGTCGCATCCTTGAAAGACATTAGACTTAAATACTAACTTTGGTTTTGAACATACTTTTCCTTTTTGAGTTATGCTGTCCACAGGCACACAGAGACACGCACACACGCACGCACACGCACCTTTTTCTAAATATGCACTTTTTTGATTCAGGGTGTCTCAAAACATATATTTCCGGTGAACTCTCGACATCGAATTTTTGGGTGGAATACAATACTACCCCTACTTACCACTACAGAAAGTATAAATGAATAACATGCCAGTAAATGTACAAATATGGAACTGTCGCTTTAAGTACACTTAAAAACCAGCGATCTGGATCTGGTTTCAACCCACGACCTTCCAATCAGTAGACCAGCGTATGACCAACTGAGCCAACCACACCGACGATGTTCAAAGATTTGACTATTATATAAGGAAATATATAATGAGACTATTTCTACAAACGTCTATGTGGTTTTACGTGAGGTAGATAGAAGAATAAGCCATTTTTGAAAATTTTAATTTTCTTGAATATAGCTCTAACGGTTTTGATTAAAATATCATATGTTTAAGATATTTTTATGACAAATGAAATGTGTATCTTGAATTTGTTGGCTACAGCCCCTGTAGTCGTATTTACTCTGGACGACTTTTGCATAACTGGTAAACCGTTAGAGATAGACCAAATCATACTGCACAAAAATGTAGATCTTGCTAAAATACACAATTTATGTCCAAATAAATTTTCTTATAGGTTGAACCATTTCGGAGATATTCCTTGTTATGTGTGTGAGTTTCAGAAAACGTAAAACTTTCGTGAAATGGAACATCGTTGTTCATTCGTTTTGCATGTTGTGTGCAAAGAGAATGGAATCTCAAAGCTTTAAAAGATTTGACTATTGCACAAAGCCTACTGTATTCTAATATTCCTCTTGCACCTACAAGGAAATAAGCAATAAGATAATTTGTACTACTGTTGATCTTAACTAACACGAAAAAGATATAGGATTAAGAGTTTGTAAGAATGGTTAGTACAAGAGTAGAGAAAGTCATGTGAGTGCAAAGCATCGGAAGTTTTAATTTTCAATGTGTTTTAATGAAAACAATGAAAGCAGTGAAAGGAATTTGTCGTTGTGTGGCCTTTATTTTGAAATATGTTCATTTGTCCCGCCTTTTGCCTAAACATTTAGTAAATATATTTTAAGTAGAAGCTCCAAACAAATAAATAACTATGTTATGCAGGGATTTCCCGAAAATGGACAGTTCGTTACTCGATTACTGGTTCTCGAATCCGCTTAATTTGGAGCAGTGGTTGTTGTTAACTCAGCGGTCCCCACTTCGATCCCCGTGTAGTTAAGTGGAGCTCTTGCGTGAACATTGGAACAAACCGCAGGCTTGTGGTCTGTTTCTGTGCAATTGAGTGCAACTGTCAGGCACATGAAGAGCAATCCAGTTGTTGGGATGGGAGGGGGGGGGCATTCTTGGTACTATATTCGCTGTCGGGTTACAGCCCTTGTATGAGATGCCAACCAATGTGAATTATTGCAGTTGTCAAGTCAGTTTTCAATGTATTTCTCTCTTAACGTCCCTCCTGCCTTTTCTGTGAAGCTAATGTAAACTAAACACAGTAAAACCTCACTAAACCGAATTCCCTATATACCGGAAACCTGGACAACTATGTTAAATAACACTCTAAACCAGAAAACTGTTAACGCAGAAACGGAATAATATTTTTCCGGAACTGTTTGCATAAATAACTTAACTATAGAATTTTCATTGTGCTTAATACAAGTTACGTGCTTTGATAACGAACTTGCCACGACTGAAGACATTCAAAGTGCAGCAGATATTGCTGCTGTAAACAGAGGTTGTGAAGTCATGGAAGGAATGAACGACGAAGCCAACGAAACGGAGCCAAAAATATAAACTTTGAGAAAATCATCTGTTGTGAGCGACCTTCAGGAATTTGCAGCTTCCAAGAATGTTCTAGAACTGCTAGAGCTGATGCAGGAGATCATAGTGTTCTCTTGTGAAGAAGTCGCGACAGTGCATTTGACGGATATGTTGGGGGGAAAAGAAACTAATGGAGAAACTGTAATTATGTTTGATATGTTAGTTGAAAATACAGCAAAACATGTAATTCAATCTATTTTTCCTTTCTCTACTGGTAAGTAGGGGAAGTATTGTATGCTACCCAAAAATTCGATGTCGAGATTTCACCGGAAATATGTTTTGAGGGCCCCTGTATCCAAAAAAAGCATTGTTAGGAAAAGGTCCGTGTATGTATCTGTCAGTCTGTGGACAGCATAACTGAAAAACAAAAAGTAGGTTTGTCAGAAAATTCCTTCACTCTAAACTATCCTTTACATGCAACATTTTTCGAAAATTTTGATTTTCTTGAAAATGGCTCTAACGATTTTGATTAAAATGCCGTATATATGAGATTTTTTTTTTTTTTTTTTTTTTTTTTTTTTTTTTTTTTTTTTTTTACAAATGAAATGTATCTCTTGAATTTTCTGGCTATAGCCCCTGTAGTCGTATTTCCTCTGGACGACTTTTGCATAACTGGTAAACGGTTAGAGATAGACCAAATTATACTATACAAAAATGTAGATCTTGCTGAAATACACAATTTATGTCTCAATGAATTTTCTTGTAGGGTGAACCATTTCGGAGATATTCCTTGTTATGTGTGTGAGTTTCGGAAAACATAACTTTCGTGAAATGGATCATCGTTGTTCATTTTTTATATGTTAAGCGTGCAAAGACAATAGAATCTCAAAGCTTTAATACATTTGACTATCGCACAAAGCCTACTGTATTCTAACATTCCCCTTGAACCTACAAGGAAATAAGCAATAAGATAATTTGTACAAATGTTTATCTTAACTAACACGAAGAAGATATAGGAATAAGAGTTTCTAAGAATGGTTGGTACAAGAGTAGAGAAAGTCATGTGAGTGCAACACATCAGATGTTTAGTCTTCCTGAACGCGAATTAGTTATTCCATTGAACATACGGTAATCGATAGTTTCGCTTTCAGCTCCTTGGAAATGTGCGAAGACGACAAAGTAGTGATTGTTACTTGCGAATCTTTTGATTGGTGGTTAGCAGTATCGTTATGAAGAGGTTGATATGAGGCTCGTGGTGTATAAGCGCTACATATGATATGTTCGGGCATAAAAGTTTGATAACTTGTTCTTGTTTTAAGACATAGGTAAGCTATGAAATTACGTTGAAAGTAGATGTTTTTCAAGATCTTTATTGAACCTTTGTGGGTAAGAACTGCAACTTTATTCTTGTACACAGAGCGTCTAAGAAAATCTCACCGCACCTCCCGTCTGCGTTACGTGATTTATCATTATAACAAGCCTTGACTACTTCATTGGTTACTTTAGGCCACGGTGTAAGAATGTGCCACTCTTTTGCTAAATAACCTTAAACATTAATCAAAACAAAGGTTACAAAATGACGTATATGTTTCCGCTTTCGATCGTATTGCTAAAAGAGAAAGAGGTAAAGGAGTGCATTCAGTTTATCACGCAGAGCTCTTATCATAATTGGTTGCCTAGTGTAGGACACGCCTTTATAGGGGTCAAAGAGGAAAAATTCAGGAGCATTCAGGTTAACGAAATGTGTATGTGTGAGATTTCCAGGGGATGGGAATTAAAGCTTGGATTATATACATTAAATATATAGCAAGGTAGAACTTTATAAGAAGAAAATCTAATGTGTTGCACTCACATGACTTTCTCTACTCTTGTACTAACCATTCTTACAAACCCTTATTCCTATATAGTCGTGTTAGTTGAGATAAACATTTGTACAAATTATCTTATTGCTTATTTCTTTATTGCTACAAGGGGAGTATGGGAATACAGTTGACTTTGAGCGATAAAAAATGAATAACGATGTACCATTTGACGTACGTTTGTTTTCCTAAACTCTCACAAATAACAAGGAATATCTCCGAAATGGTTAAGTCTACGCAAAAATGCATTTGGACATAAATTCTGTTTTAGTAAGATCTACATTTTTGGTACAGTAAGATTTGGTCTATCGCTTACGGTTTACGAGTTATGCAAAAGTCATCCAGAGTCAACAGAACTACATGATTAATAGCCAGAAAATTCAAAATATATATTTCATTATTTCACAAAAATTTTCGAGAAAATCAAAATTTTGGAAAACTTTTCCATATAAAGGGTAGTTTAGATTGGAGGAATTTTCTTCAAAATCTCGTGTTGCATGCTTAAAAGATATTAAACTTAAATACCAATTTTGGTTTCTAGCCGAGTTTTCGTTTTTGAATTTGCTACCCACAAACACACATACAAAAGGATGTTTTTCTAACAATGAGTTTTTTGAACTCGGGGGGGGGGGGGGGGGGGGCTCAAAACATATATTTCCGGTGAAATTTCGACTTCCAATTTTTGGATAGATTACAATACTTCCTCTACTTACAATCCGTAGCAGAAAAGGTAATAAACACAATTTATATCCATATGTTTTGTCATATTTATGCAAACCATGTATTTATTTGTAATTGTAAGCATGTTTAGTCAATTTTTAGAAAAACAAAAACAACAGTAAATTTATTTAATCATAGAGAAGTTTATTCTAACAAATGTATCACATAAATCATAAGTCACTGTATACAGACATAATATATGATATATTTGTCTCGTTCTGCTTAATATTGCTGCTTCTATTTGGTTTCAGTTACCAGTTTTTAGTATCTAGATATGCAAGTTTTCCTCTGGAATGTGTGTGTGTGTGTGTGTTTGTGTGTGTATGTATGTTTGTGTGTGTGCGGGCGCGCGCGTGGTTGTAAATATGTATCACTAGATCTTTCTCAGAAAAATCTGATGTGTTGCACTCACATGACTTTCTCTACTCTTGTACTAACCATTCTTACAAACTGTTATGCCTATATCTTCTTCGTGTTAGTTAAGATAAACATTTGTACAAATTATCTTATTGCTTATTTCCTTGTAGGTGCAAGGGGAATATTGGAATCAGTAGGCTTTGTGCGACAGTCAAATCTTTTAAAGCTTTGAGATTCCGTTCTCTTTGTACACGTAACATATAAAAAAACGAACAACGATGACCCATTTCATGAAAGTTCCAAGTTTTCCGAAACTCACACACATAACAAGGAATATCTCCGTAATGGTTCACCCTACAAGAAAATTTGTTGAGGCATAAATTGTGTATTTTAGCAAGATCTACATTTTTTGTATAGTATGATTTGGTCTATCTCTAACGGTTTACCAGTTATGCAAAAGTCGTCCAGAGTAAATACGACTACAGGGGCTATAGCCAGAAAATTCAAGATATACACTTCATTTTTCATAAAAATATCTCAAACTTATGACATTTTAATCAAAATCGTTAGAGCCATTTTCAAGAAAATCAAAATTTTCAAGAAATGTTCCATGTAAAGGGTAGTTTAGAGTGGGGTATTTTCTTCAAAATCTACGTGTCGCATCCTTGAAAGACATTAAACTTAAATACCAACTTTGGTTTTTACCCGACTTTTCGTTTTTGAGTTATGATGTTCACAGACACACACGCACACTTACCAGAACAGAAAGTAAAAAATAAAGGCATCAACCTCCCCTCTTTTACCCCTGATTACTGTGTTATCAAGCCACCACGCTCTGTTATAAGCACGGTGAAGAACACAGCTCAAAAACCTAAGAAAACGGTACAAAATACAAATATTATCTTTGGCTCCCTTTGTACCTAAAGGAAACATGCAATAAGATCATTTCTGCAAATTTTGATCTCCGTTGATATTAACTATGCATTTGTAAGAAGAGTGAGAGAAAGTCACGTGAGTGCAGCAGATTATATTTGCCCAATTTTCACCGATCGGTTTACTTAAGTGACATTTACCTATGCACCCCTCCCTCAATAAAAATTGATTGCAAAGGCTTATCTCCTACTTTTAGTTGGACTAATAACCTATAAAGCTTTTATACATTGTAGCACATTAAGGTAATAAGATGCGAAGTGGATGACTTTGTAAGGAAAGGGCGAAAAAAACTCATCAACATTTCCCCCCTGTTTCCATGGTAGGCGCTCTCAGTTCTTCAGATTTTATGAATCATTTTCAAAGTGAACACTCATGGCTGTTCATTTTATTACTGGAAGACACGTCATGCTCGAGCGTTCCAAATCGCTTTACTGCTGCAGAAGGTCGCCTGTCGTTTCTCCACTCAATTATAACTGGAATCAATTATATAGATGGCTCCCTTTGTTGAATCATCCCTTCCCACTGGCTATTGTCATTCATAGCACTGGTTTTAAACGCAAGTGCCAAATGGAGACCCTTGTCTTTAGGGAACACGTGTTTTAACAAGTTTCGACTCGAATCCTTTATTGCTCCTTTATTTCTTCCTTACCTTTCCCTTTTCCTTCTTACTTTTTTACTTTCTCTACTGGTAAGTAGGGGAAGTATTGTATTCCACCCAAAAATTCGATGTCGAGTGTGTGTCAGTCTGTGGACAGCATAACTCAAAAACGAAAAGTCGGTTAAAAGCTAAAGTTGGTATTTAAGTTTAATATCTTTCAAGGATGCGACACGAAGATTTTGAAGAAAATAGCCCCACCTTAAACTACCCTTTACATGGAAAATTTTTCGAAAAGTTTAATTTCCTTGATAATGCCTCTAACGATTTTGATTAAAATGCCATATGTTTGAGATATTTTGTTGACAAATGAAATGTATATCTTGAATTTTCTGGCTATAGCCCCTGGAGTCGTATTTACTATGATCGACTTTTGCATAACTAGTAAACCGTTAGAGCTAGACCAAATCATACTATACAAAAAATGTAGATCTTGCTAAAATACACAATTTATATCTGAATATTTTTTTTTTTGTAGAGTAAACCATTTTGGAGATATTTCTTGTTATTTGTGTCAGTTTCGCAAAAATTTAAATCTTTCTTGAAATGGAATATCGTTGTTCATTTTTTTTATACGTTAAACGTGCAAAGAGAACGGAATTTCAAAGCTTTAAAAGATTTGACTATCGCTCAAAGCCTACTGTATTCTAACATTCCCCTTGCAGCTACAAGGAAATAACAATAAGATAATTTCTGTAAATGTTTATGTGAAGTGACACGAAGATATAGGAATAAGAGTTTGTAAGAATGGTTAGTACAAGAGTAGAGAATGTCATATGAGTGCAACACATCAGATGTTTCTGTTTACTTATAGTAAGAAAGTGTTGCAGTCCATCTAGAACAGAGATGTCCAACCTTCTCTATTTGGGGATCCTTACATATAGTATGCACAGCTTATTGAGATACCCCAAAGAACAACCTTGATATTTTTTCTCCAACATGGTGCAGTCTGGTTATATTTGGTGATATTCCATCTGTTAGGTTGCATTAGTGCTGCCAACTGTTCATAATATATAATCATGGTAAAGCTACGGCCATAGCTGGTGTTATTGCGTTTGTTAGTTTGTTATGCAGAAGCCCTTGTTTATGAACGCGTTGCAGAGAGGCCAAATAAGATTCTGTTTAGACGCCGTATTAATTAATTACTCAATCTGCGGACGTCCTGCTCGTGCTTGCAAGGTTTTGTCTTGAATTCTTTTAGAGCTGTATATGCAGTTATAGTTACTGTTGTTATTTTTGTGTTCGCTAAACAGTAGGGCATTAAATATTTTAAAATTTAGCGCTCAGAAGTGATTTTATCCAAAAGTGTTATTGCTGAACAAGATTTGCCGAAGGTGAGTAGGTTCTTTGTTGTGTGGTAACAATGTTCAAGCATTATTATCGTTTGAAAGCGTAATACTTTAACCCTGTGATATTTGAGGTTAGAAATGCCTTTACTATGTACATTGGCAGGACTGCTGTTGCAATACTTTCTCTACTGTTTAGAGTATTGTCAGCCATGTTGAACTCTTGGGAACTGCCGATAACCTGTGTCCAGTATAATTAGCGGCTGTTTCCCCACCTCCGACGTTCAGTAGGAGGGTGCATTAGCTAGTGCTTGTGGCAGTGAAGACAGTCAGTATCCAGTGACGGACACAAAGATAACGAAACGTTTCAGGATTCATAATGAATGGGAGGAGGAATATTTTTGTTTTCAAGAGGAGAAGAAAATCAAATGCCTGTTTAAGAAACTTATGCAAATTAGTACTCTCCAAAGTACTACGGGCTTCAAACTTTGCACAAAATAAGTTTGGGCTTTAATTCACTCTTCCCCCCTTGGCACGTCTCCTACACTGCAAATGTTTGCCTCCAACCTGATGTCAGTTTTTGGGTCTACATATATTTGCGAGTAGAGTTTCTCCAAATTGAACTATACTAAAGGTCTGAGTAGCAAGAGTTAAACGAAGACCACTTGGTGTATCTTCTAAGGACTTTGTCGCTAAATATTGACAGACTTTTTAAACGTAAGCAGTACCAAAGAAGTCACTAACGAAGAGGTGTTTATCGCAAAACACTTGAAAGTGCTTTCGTGAATCAAACGCAACGTACATTTCAAACCGCCACTGGAACACAATGCACGGCTGGGGTTAAACAGAGGCAAAGTCCGCGTGGAAGGAGGTGAACCCAACTTCCCCTCTTTCGCAAAGGTTGGACATCGCTGATCTAGAAACTTAATACCAATATTTCATTAGAAATACATTTTGGGACTCTGAATATGTGTATGTGTGTGTTTGGAGAAATTTAAAAAAATCTGATGTGTTGCCCTCACATGACTT
The DNA here is from genome assembly GCA_030765045.1 of Tenodera sinensis. Lineage (NCBI taxonomy): Eukaryota > Metazoa > Arthropoda > Insecta > Mantodea > Mantidae > Tenodera > Tenodera sinensis. The sequence continues at coordinate 37,638,450 of CM060974.1, forward strand.
TCTCTACTCTTGTACTAACTGTTCTTACAAACTCTTATTCCTATATCTTCTTCGTGTTAGTTAAGATAATCATTTGTACAAATTATCTTATTGCTTATTTCCCTGTAGGTACAAGGGGAATGTTAGAATACAGTAAGCTTTGTGCGATAGTCAAATGTTTTAAAGCTTTGAGACTCTATTGTCTTTGCACACTTAACATATAAAAAATGAACAAGGATGAACCATTTCACGAAAGTTTTTCGAAACTCACACACATTACAAGGAATATTTCCGAAATGGTTCAACCTACAAGAAAATTTATTTGGACATAAATTGTGTATTTTAGCAAGATCTACATTTTTTGGTACAGTATGATTTGGTCTATCTCTAACAATTTACGAGTTGTGCAAAAGTGGTCCAGAGTAAATACGACTACAGGGGCTATAGCCAGAAAATTCAAGATATACGTTTTATTTGTCATAAAAATATCTCAAATATATGTCATTTTAATCAAAATCGTTAGAGCCATTTTCAAGAAAATCCAAAAATTTTCCATGTAAAGGGTAGTTTAGGGTAGGGTTGTTGTCTTGAAAATCTTCGTGTCGCATTCTGGAAAGACATACACACACACACACACACACACACACACAGACACACACACACACACACACACACACAGACACACACGGACCTTTTTCTAAAAATGCTTTTTTGGATTGAGGGGGTCTCAAAACATATATTTCCGGTGAAATCTCGACATCGAATTTTTGGGTGGAACTTCCGTACTCACCAGTAGAGAAAGTAAAAATATTACTCAATACACTTAAATGAAGAATTAATTAAAACACTTAGAGTAGTATGAAAACAAAGAAACAAAGAAAATTAAAACAGCCGGGAAGACGCTATGTACAGGAAGAAGGCCAGTAGAGAAAGTCGTGTGAATGTAATGAGTTGAATTGGTATATACTTCAATCATATAGAAAATTGTATGAATTCTATGTTAAAGAGCGAACAGGGAACATGTGGATGTGTTACATATAAGGAAATTTAGTAGGGAAAACCGTGTAAACGTTGCATTTTTATTTCAAACATATAGAAAATTGTATGAATTGTTTAGAGGAGTAGAAAAAGACATATTATGTGTCGTAAAAGGAAAGCGAGCACAGAAACCCGTTTTAATGTAATATGTTGCATTTGTGTTTCAATCATGGAAAACTGTGTGAATTGTGTATAGAAGAGCAAGTAGAATGTGTTATGTAAAAGAAAAGCGAGTTATAGTTACGTTCATTATTCTTTATAGTTTTGTACCTTTTTCAAAGGATCTTTTCTTTTTTTCCAGATTCGGAAGAGGTTTCTGATATGTCTGTTGACTTCTCAATATTTAGGTTCTGTCGGACTGGATTACTGCGTTTGTCTGCTATTGGTAAGTGCTAAGCAGTAAAAATATTACATTAATAAATGCTGTCAGGTATACAAAGCTACTATAACAGAAAACCAGTTTGTAATATCTAGTAAATGTTACTTTATTCTTAACCTTAACAAATAACCTTTCTTCTGAAGAAATTAAAAGAACAATTGTTAAACACACCGTTGTCAAATTGAAATGGGTTACTATTTTGATTATTAATTGACTTTAATGTGTAATTCATTTTTTCAGCGATTTATAGGATACAGTTGCACAATTTGTACGAAACAAAGGAATGACCAGGTGATACTTTTTATATCTGTGAAGTCCCCAAATATGGCCCTCTTTTATTATTGTTTATAACTATCTGGAATTACTTGCATGAAAAACAAGTATGCTTGGTTGTATATTCATGTCAGCTGACAATTAGACAAGTTCACTGTAATAATAAGATTAGCAAATAAAAAGCTGGCATTTTGTTTATTCTTGGTAGGTGTTCCAAATATGGCCACTATCGTGAAATATATATAAAAAGGTGAGAGTAAGCTATGTAGATAGATTATTTTACAGAAATGAATTGATTTGGGAAATATTTCCATACTAACAGTTGCTTCTCAAACAAATACTGCAAATAGATGCAGTTTTACTTGGAACAGCATCATATTTATTTGGTATTCACAACCAAGTGGGCTAACTTAGGAGAAGGGCTTGCTTTTAATATGACACGTGTTTGCCAAAATTATGTTTACTATATAAGGTTGTGAACTGACCTACGATAAGGCAAAGAACCCTGATCCGCTGTGGTGCAAAAAGCTGGTTTATAATAATATTTCAAAAAAATTGTAACAAAAATTGTCGAAAACTCATCGTTACACTCAAAAGTAAGCACAAGATTTAGGACTGCTACAACTCTACTTCTTCCTGGCACTTTGTATGCACTATAAGTGTCTTCTACCAGTACTTTGTAAGTGCACCACTTGCTGGAGGGTTTATATAGGGTGGCCATATTAGGGAGGGGCTATATCGTAGGAGTTCCTTACCTATATATATAGGATGGAAGGAAAGTCATTTCATTCCTTCTAATAACTGCTTCTATGAAGCATTACAAACAAAAAAGTCTAATGGCATGTTCTTTGATCAGCCGATTTCGAAAAAAATAAATGGTTTTTGATCCAACTTGGATGCGTAATTCCACAAGACTGTACGAAGATAGTTTGTTACTTGTAAGTTGCGTAGAATAACATATTTCCGACATAGCTTTGGTAGTAATTATGGGACATCATGCACGATTTCGAAATAATTAATCACTTAAAAGCCTTAAAGGAATACTCCTAGCAGCTCTTTTAAACGTGAAGTAAGTTGACAACGTTGTATTGAGGTTGGACAGAGAATTGAGCTGGTTTGTGTATGTAAACAAATCGGGCGCCTTCGCTTTCGCTTAATGGTTTGGGAGCTTACACTTGTGATTGGCCTACACTCGCGCAGTAAACACAGAAGGACAAGGAAGGGTATTTGTTTGTGTTCTCAAGACGCACCGTTACTGTGTTTAATACTGAGCTAGTGAAAGTGACAACCATACAATCTGCAGTGTTGCCACTTTATTTTCGACAAACTAAACATCTCCGTAGTAAATGATCAGAGACAAAAACTTAAAATACAAAATATGTTCCAAATATCGAGGTATATCACTGGTTTAAATTAATTAAAGACTTCCCTTCCACCCTATATATAAATTGTTTATTATTTCACTAAATGCCTGCCTTAATTTGAATGAATTTAGGGACAATTTAATGTCAAAACGTCATGCAAAATGTAATTTCTAAGAGAGATTTGGCAACGTCAGGTTAACATTAAATTGTAACTAAATTCATTGACATAGCAATAGACATTAGGACATTGTTCACAAATTATTATTACTTTCTCTACTGGTAAGTAGGGGAAGTATTGCATTCCACCCAAAAATTCAATGTCGAGATTTCACCGGAAATATATGTTTTGAGACCCCCTGAATAAAAAAAAAATAAATTTAAAAAAAAAACATTTTTAGAAAAAGGTCCGTGTGTGTGTTTGTGTGTCAGTCTGTCAGTCTGTGGACAGCATAGCTCAAAAACGAAAAGTCGGTTAAAAACCAAAGTTGGTATTTAAGTTTATTGTCATTCAAGGATGTGACACGAAGATTTTGAAGAAAATAGCCCCGCTCTAAATTACCCTTTACATGGAACATTTTTCGAAAATTTTGATTTTCTTGAAAATGGCTCTAACGATTTTGATTAAAATGTCATATGTTTGAGATATTTTTATGACAAATGAACTGTATATCTTGAATTTTCTGGCTATTGCCCCTGTAGTCGTATTTACTCTGGACGACTTTTGCATAACTGGTGAACCGTTAGAGATAGACAAAATCTTGCACTACAAAAAATGTAGATCTTGCTAAAATACACAATTTATGTCTCAATAAATTTTCTTGTAGGGTGAACCACTTCGGAGATATTCCTTGTTATGTGTGTGAGTTTCGGAAAACTTAGAACTTTAGCGAAATGCAACAACTTTGTTCATTTTTTTATATGTTAATCGTGCAAAGAGAACGGAATCTCAAAGATCATAAAGATTTGACTGTCGCACAAAGCCTTCTGTATTCTAATATTCCCCTTGTACCTACAAGGACATAAGCAATAAGATAATTTGTACAGATGTTATTTTAACTAACAGGAAGAAGATATAGGAATAAGAGTTTGTAAGAATGGTTAGTACAAAAGTAGAGAAAGTCATGTGAGTGCAACAGATCAGATATATTTTTTTTTCGGCAAAGCTTATCTTTATTGATAATAATTGTATTGGACATATTTGTTGCACTCATCATGTAGAATCCCTGGTTAACGTATGACCTTTCACCCTATATATGAAATAGTACTGCATAATCGCTTGGTTTTTATTAATTTTTGTTAGTTTATTTATTAGACTTTGTAGCTGGAAATAATGTTAGATTCTTTAACCTGATTTAAGGTACGAAAGACCATAGGCATTCGTGTTAGTGCTGATGGTAATAGATTTTGCCAAGAGGTGCCTTATGTTGAGGAGGAAAGCTTGGTGAATGATGTTGATTATTATATTTGTGCTGGTTTCCCAGGCCACTGTGGAAAAGGCCTGTTGACGTCAGTCTGGTCTGCGTGCAACACAGCAGGGAATGGGCATGCAAAACGTCTCAAAATCGATGTCGTTGTCCTGTTTGCGTTTGGGAGCGCGTGTATTTACAAGACCACAATATACTTTCTTATCCGACCATAGCCTACTAAACTCGGTTAAGTACATAGATTAGGTACTGCCAATCTTATCCGTTCCCAGCAAAACTACACTGAATTGTGTTTCTCGTAAACATGACATGCGGGTATCTACGTAACATAGTAACTCCATCTCTTTCAAGAGAAGTTTGGACTGCCTCTGTGCTGCACAGATCCCGAGTTCAATTCCCGGTTGGATAATGGGACCTTTTCTTTAACAAGAATTATTTCCCACTCTCCTTGATGTCTGGAAGCATGAATGCGGGGGTAAATTGATGTTAATTCGTGTAAATATAATACAAATGCGACATCCTGATGGATAAGTAGTCCTTGAGGACTAAATACCCCAAGAAAAAAAACCATGTTACATCCACATGCTATTTTCCACCCATTCTTGAAGTAACTTCATACAAAATTTTAGTCTTATCATCATAATCATCATCATCAACGCTTCATGGATTATGAGACTTCTCCTGTACCTGCCTCAAGTCTCTCTCCACCTTCTCCTCGGTCTTCCAACATCTCTCCTCCCATATGGTTGGTAATTCTGTCATTTTGGGGTATCGGGCATTGTCTATCCTTTGTAAATGATTTCTCCAGCTTTCTATTTATTAGTTTATTGTATCATTTATTGAACAAATACCTAGTTCTTCTCTTATTTCTTCATTTTTTTATTTTATCCATTATTGTACATCCTTTTATAGCTCTAAGGTATCTCATTTCTGCTACATTTAGTTTATCCCATTCTTTTTTCTTTATCGACCATGTCTCACAACCATATGTTAATGTTAGAATCGCCTCTGTTTTGTAAAATTTTAAGCTTGTTTCTGTTCTAGTTCTTCTTTTTAATGTTCTTGCTACTGTTCTGGAATTTACTTACTTTATCATTTAAGTCTTGGTTATTCTGATATGATATATCGCATCCTAAATAGTTAAACTTGTGTACGTATTCCAGCACTGCGTTATTTATCAGTATTTTGGATCTATGAGAATACTTTCCTTTCCTTTCCTTTCCTTTCGTTTTATTGGTTGATATTTTAAGACCATATTCTTTTAATACATTCCCCAATTCAAAAACAGTTTTCTGTAAATACTTTAAACTTAGTGTTCTATATACCATATTAACTGAGACAGACACTCCACGAAATGATTTTATTACATAATTCCTTGTAGGTACAATGAGAATAGACCAATACAGTAGGCTTAAGGACAGTACGATCTTCTAAGAATTGGTTGCTATGTGATAACTTTGAAATTCACTTCCCTTTACATGTCCAAAACAAAAAAGAATCGTTTTTTAGAAAAATGTATTCCACATAATTGTGTACTTTTACAAGATCTACATTTTTTGTGCAGTAAGATCTTATTTATGTCTTACGGTTTACCAGTTATGCAAAAGTCACTCAGGATGAAGATGGCTTCAGAACTTATTCCCAGAAAATTCAAAGTATAAATTTCATTTGGGTAATAATGTATGACATTTTAATCAAAATCGTTAGTCATTTTTGATAAATTTTCCAAGTAAAGGGTAGTTTAGGGTGGACGAATTTTCTTCAGAATCTTTGTATCGCATCCCTTCGGGATACTAAATTTAAATACCAACTTTGATTTTACGGACTTTTCGTCTTTGAGTTGTGCTGTTTACAGAAGACACACACACATATGGACCTTTTTATAACATTCTTGTTTTGCACTCACATGACTTTCTCTACTCTTGTACTAACCAATCTTACAAACTCCTATTCTTATATCCTTTTCGTGTTAGTTAAGACAAACATTTGTACAAATTATCTTATTGCTTATTTCCTTGTAGGTGAAAGGGGGATATAAGAATACAGTAGGCTTTGTGCGATAGTTTAAGTATTGAAATACTCACACAAATAACAAGGAATTTCTCCGAAAAAGTTCACTTAAAAAAGCTTATTGGGACATAAATTGTGTGTTTTAGCAAGATCTACGTTTTGTATAGTATGATCTGGTCTATCTCTTACAGTTTACGGGTTCTTTAAAAGTCTTCAAGAGTAAATAGGACCAATTCAGAATTGGCATAAGAATATCTTAAACGTAGGGAATTTTAAGCAAAATCAATGGAACCACGGAGGAATTTGGTTCAAAATTTTCGTGCCGCATCCTTCAAAAATATTAAAGTTAAATACCGACACACACACACACACACACACACACACACAAACACACAAACACACGTTTTCTAAAAATGCTTTTA